>OX382178.1:9356841-9956841 GCA_947507545.1 Clistopyga incitator | reverse complement strand
AAGACCAGTGCGGCGATATAACTCAAGGAAATCCGAATGAGCTCAGAAAAATTACGAAGATTGTCGAGTTAACAATTAAGTTAAGTTAAGTTAAGTGAGGTATACAAAAAAGTCGGTATCGTCCGACGAGGCTATTAAGACCGTCGGACGCAAGACATAAGCTAGACGCTTATCATAACCCTAAATTTTTGTTTTTGTATGTCAATAGTGTGCATCAAAAGGAGAGGGTACATAAGGTAAACGTACCAATGGCGGGACAGGTCCCAATTGAGGGACTCTATATGAATATTTGTATATATCAAGAATTTAATTAAGAAAATATAAAAAATAACTTTTACAAATACTCTTATGTGTCTACCGATACGCACATTTCACGTCCCGAGATCGGGACATGTAGAAAAATACCCGTCCCAGCATTGGTACATTCAACATTTTTCAGCGTTTTAATTAATAATTGTTTTTCACACAATCAAAAATATTTTTATTGTATGCTTTTCGGAAACTAGAAACTCTAAGCTTACGATTTTTTACCACCATTTGCTAAAATAATAAATATATGGATGCGAAAATTGGTATACAAAACAGACATTGCCTTAAACGTCCCGCCATTGGTACGTTTACCTTACCAGGTGGTGTAGTTCAGGCAAAAAACGTGTTGGTTGCTTCAAGTAACTCAATAGAACGCGCAAATTTCGTTAGATAGGCGAATTCGGTTATTAGTTCAGTCAACGAAATTAAATAGTTGTATAAACCACGAAAACAGTTGCACCGACTACGTAAAATGGCATATGGAACAATTTCACTGTTAGTCGCCCCAACTACCTACTTAGCTCGAGCAACGATACAGACTCAACTAACTAAAAATTGTTGAGCCAAGCAATTAATCGTCTGTCTTCCAGAGCATTAAATCACTTGGTTGAGTGCAACTATTTTTTTCGTTATTGTAACCAAGTTGTTTTTTTCCGTGTAGCTTGATCGTAATAGGCCCGGAGTAATTGTGAAAGAAGAAGAAGAAGCTCGATCATAAGAAATGTGCTGGCAGTTAAACGGCAGAACTTGTAATTGCGCCACCGACAAATAATTGTACGTCTTCATGTGTGAAGCCATGTCATGTTGTGAAGTTTATAAAAATGTCTGTCTTAGATTTTTTAGCAAAAAATCTTTGAAATTCACCGGAAGTACTCTATAGCAGGTTACTATCTGAGAGTGCTATGCACTGCCCAATCCAGTCCCCACATCATTCTTGCAAACTTATGCAATTCAAGAGCAATCTTGCGTTCTCTATCCGCATCTTCAGCAAAAAATTCGCCGCTTGAAATTGAACGAGATAAAACTGGTTACAGATAACCCGCAGACCTCGAGTTCCGACCAACAAAACTGACATGGCGACAGTGATCTGTGCCGGTTTCATTGCATCGTCGAAAATAATGGAAATTCTTATGAGCAAGCGATAGAAACTTGGGCCTTATTGTCAACTGATAATTTCAGAGAGATTATTTATTCAATGCATTGCTCACCACTGTTTCCCTTCCGATAACATCCAGACAACTCTGATTCTTTACAATAACTAATCGATCATATCTTTCGTGCCCAAGCTAGGATAGGTCAAAACACGAATGAACTATTTTGGCCACGTCAGTGTACATATTTGTATACAACATGCATCGATTATTTTTGAGTGACATTCGTAATGAATGGCGATAAGAATTTAGATACAGAAATCACGTGTTAAGTAAGTGTTTTATTCGAAAGGAGGAAAAGTACTCTTGTGATCAAAGGAAAGTAATTTAACATTATATCATTTATTCTTATTTCCATAATTAATCTACAGTTTATGAGATTTCCAATTAGCTGTGTTAATAACAATACGCTGATTTTTTATTTATTTATAATACACAAATAAAATAAATACGTAATTTCATTTAAGGGAAGAGATAGTGGAGAGCCACACGTGTCATTTTTCATTTTCGCAGATATCTCTCGAGTTCTTGCCAACATATAATGCGAGAAGCTGATTTAAATAGCTGCTCTAATCTTCTCTTGAATATACAGTGCATTAGCTGCAAAGTCTTCGCAAGGCCTTCGATTGGTACACCATGACTCGTCATTTTTTTTACTTTACAAACATAATGACCTAGACTTCGAGGGCCTTCAAGCAGCGTCAAGACGCTCGAGAGAATGACAAAAAAATTGTCAAGCGTCTGAGAATCGTCGCATAAGTGAACACTCGGACTCTGCAGATGCAATGGACTGTAGGAGGAATCCTCTAACAATTCACTCACTTTGATTCTGAACTTCCGCGATATTTCCGTATAAGCAACAGGATTTCACCACTACCTGGGAATATTCTCTGCATTTTTTTTTACAATTTAGTTTCTTAAGAATTTGAAAGGTACATTATTTTTTTAAAGTTGAAAACATACTATCACTTAAGGAGAGTCTCGATACAAATACATTATGCAAAAAACTTTTTTTCACATTATTCAAGATTTTTTACAAATTTAGTTTCTAGCCATCCATTTACAGTATTCACATCGCTCTACAGAAAAATCATAAAGAGAAGAAACAAAAATGAACTACGAATGCAGATTCTTTTGAATGCTATTTTAAATTCACGAAGGCGAAGACCCCTTCCATTCTCCCCATGGCTACATATAAATTCAAAATGAGAAGAAAGTTGTATGGAACTTGTAAAAAAAGCAAAAAAATTCCACAATTTGAAAAAAATGTTTATAATTATTTCGAAATATATATATCAGGATGGGTCAGAATAATTTTTTTTGCAGGCGTTCGCTGGGAAATAATATTGAGAGACGTCTCAATTGCTATCCTTTTTTTCCAGTCAATTTTTCATTAAAAAAATCATAAAAAAATAAAATAATTTTGTTTAAATTTCGACACACCCTAATATGTATCGTGTAGAAATTTTTATAACTTGGCGTCGAGTCGCTACCGTGACTCTTGACCTCAGCCCTATATTTTGATCTCAGCTATGATCCTAAATCTATATATAAATTTTCCTTTTTTTAAACTCACTAAATCATTGGTTACGGTAAATCCAATTTCTACTGTATTCAAGATTGCAACACTCATATTAGAATGCACGCCTTGGCAGATAAAGTACGACATTGAACACTGAAATTTGTTCACCGATTTAGTCTGAAGAGTGCAACAAGATTAAAATTTCACTTTTTACCTCACACCATTTTGGCACGCTGCATGTCTTAACAAAATTGCAGAATGATAACGAGTGATATGTATTCAATGTAAAATTTCGTGAAAGGGTAGCATCCATAGAGTTTTTTTCTTTTGCTTTTTTTTTTCGGTCGATTGCCTTATCTAGTAAAATTACTTAACTGGCAGAGAATGTCCTGTAGATACTTTTCGTAATGCTCCTACAATGCGGTTGGAACTTAACGATAAGTCTGGCGACTTTCGTGCGCAGGTTTCCCCTTTAGCGCGTCATCTCGAACCAGTTCTGTTTAATTCTATACCGTAGTGGCTACTGTAAGACATACTTTTGTTTTAAGAATTTCAACAGTGTGCGCAAGCAGAGCGAATGCACAGTCTTTCGAAAATTATTATTCTCCGTCGGGCAACGAATCCGTTCCTGTAAGAACAGCACTTCAGGTTCACACATTGGCGAGTCGCTCATAAATGACATATTTAATGTTTTCATTAAATCGTGTCTTTACATTTTACCTGTTCGTCTCATATCCTCATATTCCACATCCATTCACTGAAAAAAAAACAACGTTCCTGTACACACATAGATTAAACACATATATATTTTCGATTGAAATGTAAAACATTCCTTTGAATACGAGATGCAAGAATATATTTTGCAACTACCGGAGCACTCAGACTGTTTATTATTCACTATGAATAATCTATTTGCTCGTCATTATCCCAGCTTCGTAGACGACCCCGAGGTGAACTTTTCATAAGTAAAACAGGCGCACCATTAACGCCACTAGGTCAGAAATAGCGGTATAATTGATTAAGTGGCCGTGTAAAAATGTATTGCTATTTTATTTGAGGTTTTACGTGAAATTGCTACTTGACTGTTTGTCTCGCATCTTACAAAGATTTTTCGGAAGGAGAGTTCAACCGCTGCGTGTCTCGTTGAAAACGTACTCGGTTCGACTTGAATTCTCCTGATTTGCAAGGAAATTAATATACATGGATGTAGAATTCATAGGAATTACACGCAGTGACTAAGGAACAATTTCATCCTGACCAGAACGTTTTTATCTTCAAATCCAGTGGAGCAGACATCAATGATCAAAGTTATATTTCTGATAGTCGTACGTTATAGCAGATGCATCCTTACTGTAGTTTTGTATTATTGTAGTAAGAGGCTTATGCATGCATCCAAGTAATTATTTGCCATGGTAGTTAGTCCGCAGGGTTCCTTCTAGCATGGAATGCCCTATATATTCTACATGGCGGTGACGAGATTTTTGTATAATATAAAGAGATAAGGTATAAATTCTTAATAAGTTTGTGAAATTTCCATCGGATGATGAAATTAAGGTGCGTTTACCATCGCGACATGGTCATATTTCCCGATCTTTTTTTTTCTGTACCCTATTTTCAGTTGTCATGTCCGTTTCATTATCATAGCCGAATAAACAAGAATTCATAAGCCTCGCTTCGTGTGCCCGAAATCGCACTTCTCGCACCGAGTGGCATAATAGTACTTTACGATACTAGTGCGACGAAAAAGTTCCTCGCGTGCGTTTCGTATACAACTTTATACCACTGATGAGAGAAATACGATTTCTCGCACGCGAAGCGAAGTAGTAGGCACTTTACGCACGAGGTGGGATAATAGCAGATTGTGATACTAGTGCGAGAAAGCGGTCATTATCACCCGGAGGTTAGGAAGCCCGTACGCTCGTCTCTTCTCGTGCGCCTCTTTCTAACCCTTTCAACGGCCGCATTGTCGCACAAGTGCCACGTACTATTTTTTTTAACGAATGTCAACGTACTGTTGCACATCTCCGTACCTGCAAAGCATTGCGTAAAATCATCTTGTAGATCGTTTTACACACGCCAATGTGTGCGTGAAATTATTGACAGAATTCTAGATAACTTCACGCACGTTTCGTATACAACTTTATGCCACTGATGAGAGAAATACGATTTCTCGCACGCGAAGCGAAGTAGTAGGCACTTTACGCACGAGGTGGGATAATAGCAGATTGTGATACTAGTGCGAGAAAGCGGTCATTATCACCCGGAGGTTAGGAAGCTCCTACACTCGTCTCTTCTCGTGCGCCGCTTTCTAACCCTTTCAACGGCCGCATTGTCGCACAAGTGCCACGTACCATTTTTTTTAACGAATGTCAACGTACTGTCGCACATCTCCGTACCTGCAAAGCATTGCGTAAAATCATCTTGTAGATCGTTTTACACACGCCAATGTGTGCGTGAAAGTATTGACAGAATTCTAGATAACTTCACGCACCAGATGGCGTACGTGAAATTATCTACGTTTATGTGAGCATAATACGCGATCTCACGCACGCTTTTCAAGCACGAAATGTGCGACTATGCATACATTTTCTGCTCGTTTCGTCGCTGAGGTTGTACTCAAACCCCACATCATATCGGAAACTTAGACACGGGGTAGTCTATGACATCTTCATAACCGACATCCGTGTTAATTCAATTTCATGAACAGATAAGTAGGTTGTTGAGTGGGTTGATCGTCTCCGACGCAGAACATCCAAAAGGTCCAGATGCAAAAAGAGCATTCGTTTATTTATCATCGATCAAAACACGTTTTGCCTGCATGACAAATCGAAGACTGCCTCGTGTGTACAGTCGAACGGTTTACTGCTCGAGCTTATTATAAATAAAGTTGTAAGTAAGGCTGCTCGGTACTGAGGTCAAGTGCAGATAACCCGAACGAGCTGGCTATGAGTGAAAGTTCAAGACAACAAAACGGAGAGGAGGCCGTTCACCAGTCCACTTCACGATCTGAGTTTTCCCTGGTCCATCATACTTTTTCACCTATCAAGAGTTCCCTATAGGTATTTTTCAGGAAAATAAAATGTGAAATTTCATTCCCCTTATGAAACTCTGCTTTGACCTGCGTTTGGTCTGAAATTTTCCACATAATGGGCTCATTCTCATGGAGCATGTTTTACAGTTAGAAATTCTCGACTGCTTCTCATACGACAGATCGTAATGATCCTGAAATTTGGTAAAAATGAGCATGAGAAACGGCTCCATACTTTTATGCTTATTAAACCCTATCATTATTCAGCTGTCAGTGTCATCTTAGCGTGGACCGATCGACGATTGTAAACAAACAGAATAGTCACAACAAACGGACGGCACATGTCTCAAATATAGATTTCTTGACTATTAAGAATTGCGCATAAACTTCAAATAATGGTTTATTAACAATTGATAAATCCGCAGTCATTTTGACGTTTTGTAATCCTGTTGTCTCAAATTGTTCTTTATTTATAACAAACATCGAAGATCATATTCGAAAAAAATTCCATAAGCAAATCGTTCATTAACCGGAAATGCCATCACCGTTTTTTTATGAGAATACTAATTTTGATTTGGTGTTAATAGATGTTGTAACTATCAAGAAATATTTCAATCGACAGCTCAGCAAAATATACTTTGTTGTAGTGAATAAACTTTTTTCTCAGTGTTTTCCGTTCATACAAAAATTATTTTTACTTGGAAATATTTCCAAACACACATTGCTAATACCATTTAGATATCCACAATTACTATGAGCAGTCGGTAGCGTGCGTGCGTTATTATAAAAATAGGTAGATATGTTGTAGTCCGCTACGATCTAACAGCTAAAAAAATCATACATCAGCTGCTTATTGCTGGCGGGTGAAATAAAATTCATTTTACGTATCTCTAGAATCGATACTTTATCAAAAGGCCGTCTTCTATCTCGATAAAAATACAGTCGCTCAAAGTCTAATTCCATTTATCTCTGAAGCATTCGCCTTTCGTTCTTCTCTCCAAATATTCACAATTTGTCAGAGATGCAACAAATTCGAAAAATAGCTAAATGAAAATTTGTTAATGTTTGTTTTTACGATCTAGATTTATATCTATGACTGAAATGGCGCGTCTTTTAAAATAGTGACAGAAATATTGTTTTTTTTTACAAAGTGGGCTCGAATTTTATCCCTACTAATACATTAAAGGGTTTGGGCATCATTTAAAAAAACGTTTGTATCTGAAATGACGTCGGTTTTTTCATCCGTTTAATCTTTTGTGGTGGCGTAACATTCAAATCGAATGAAACTTTTGGTTATTACTATATATCCAAGCAAATGAGTCGCGTATTTACTTTGTTAAAAAACGTACATTTTTCGCATAATTTTTTAACCATTTATTTAATAAAATCCGTCTGTCATTATTATTATTATTCGAGATTCCAATTTTGATATTTACTCATCGCGAATTGCTTAATTAATCATCGAAATTAACGTAGTTACTTGACTCAATAACTCAAACTTATGCCACGTTTCATGGCGTGCAATGACTAATCTGTCAGATCGATATCCGTGGACAAATGTCAGTCTCACGTATTGTGCGTATCTTTGGTCTATTTTTGGCTGGATAACGCGAGAGAAGTTGGAGTAGTTACGTCGTACGGCCACAATTGCTGCGATAAAAATTTGATGTGGGAAAGTTTTTTCAATTTCACTATCAGATGAGTAAATGGCACGAAAGTACCTGTCACCTAGCTTTAACTTTGTTCATTATAAATATTCGGGTATGGTAAGAGATATAACGCCTACGATCTAAGAGATAGATAGGTCGATAAATTGCATCGATAAGGCTTCACTTGCGTCTCCGCATAAAGATGATTGATTGTACAGATAAGTCTCTTAACCGCCAGAGAGTGGCTATTGACACGTGTTTGATGTTGAGATATCAACTCTTATTATTACTAATTATACACACACACAAATATACTCAGACGCAAATCTATAACAATATTTTGGAGTTGTTCACTTACAGCAACCCGAAAGTCTTCTTTAATATATATTCTGCCAGAAAATAAATAAATAAATAACAAGCAAACAATCAAAATCAATGCTTTTTATTGATACACTGTTGCCAAAGAGCGCCACAAGCAGCGCTGCCATCTTAATGCACAAAGCCAATCATACCACCAAAACGAAAGAGATGTGAAGTAGAGGCGGTGGTGAAGGCCCGTACATTTTCTCGCGCGCCACCTCGCGGCTGCGGCTCGTAGCGTCACGCAATGCTCGAACTTGAATTTAAAAACGCAATCTCAAAAAATAACAGCGAGAAACGTACATTACAATTCATTTATGAAATTCTCAAATTTCTATTCATGTATTTCATAGCTATAGTAAATTCACGAGAAAAACTTCACATCAGTAACAAATGTGATGAGGAAGTCGCGAGTTGCCAGTACACCAGCGGCAACGTTCTTTCACTTCCGTTACATACTTCGTATGTGATAAGAAAGGTAAAATGTAACTCATATTTATGCGAAACAAAGTTACAAAAATCACAGCAATTTTTTCCCGGCCCTCGTAAAACTACCAATTTATCCTAATTTTATTCACTACGTTAATGTATGCAGATTGCAAAGTGTTAGTTGCATTTGAAAATTGCATTTAAGCAAAATTCCGGATTTTCAACGATACGTAAATAATGTTGATTTTATGGAATTTTTGATTATTTAAAAAATTAACTTTGTCATTTTATCTTATCAGTATGGTTGGGATTTCTGAAGTAATGTTTCACACAAGATCATATATAAATTGTAATAAATTAGTTCGAAGGTAACACAATGGTTTTTTTGTTCGTATTCTCAAAAACAAAAAACATATTAAGTGTGCATCTGCTTTATCGATATTTTCGCAGATGATGCAGTAGACTTTTCGTGTAGTTATGAGGAACTCGCGAGTGTCCTTCAGTTTTTTTGCTCCTCGCTGTGTTGTCAAAGGTTCGATTCGCCTTTCGGATAAACTCGTTGTTATATCCACTGTTTCTATCAAAACGCTTCGGAAAAACATGAGAAAAAGTCTTGAAATCGTCTACAACATTTTTCATTGAACTTCAACAAAACAGGAAGCAATATATGCTCGTCAACGCCAGAATAACATTACTGCACCTTTTTGACCCTCTTCATCAATGACGTCAGGGTTTTCTACGACAGCTCCTCTTTTTTTCCTACTGCTACAACGGCAGGATCTGTCTCGTTTGCACTTGACCTGAAAACTAGTCAAGTCATTTTGGCATCGTAAATCTGCGCATCATCGAACCAGATGACAAGGTCCCGCTGACTTCATGTGTTAATCTTTAAAAGTGTATGTAGGAAGTTCGTAATTACAAAATAGTCAGGTTGACCCTGAATGGGCCATAGCTCGAAATGGAATGTGTAAGTCAGACACCGACATCGAATAAAAATTTTCGATTCTTACATCATAAAAATTCTGACTATGCGAGTAATTTTTTTCTCATATATTGACATATTCATGAACCTTCATGGTCTCCAATCGGATTGTGACTGTAGAACATGTGAATTTATAGTGAACGTCAGTCAATTCTCTCCAACTTTATTTGGACACATTTCTTTGTGCAGTAAAGCTCTGATAATAAGTGGAATGACCTTTCCCTTATAACAAAATTTTGATCAGATTGTTTTTCTTACGTAAATTTCGTCTTTCTATCCGTCTACATTTTTTTTAAAGTGTGGCCCGAATTATTCAAAGTCCTCGTTGGGCTACCAAGGGCCAGATTTTTTGAGGTCAATTAGGGGCGCAATTAAGTCCAGAGAGAGCGAAAGGTGGAAAGTCTCCTAAGTTGGGTCATAGTAAATTACGAAGACAAGTACTTACATCTAATATGGTTATGTGAAAGAGTCACATTTCTAATTAATATATTTCGTATTGGCCAGAATTATAACGGGCAACGAAAATCTTGTAAAGCAAAGAAAAATTCAATTTAGTCGAAACATCTGTTTGTACGCACTTGTACTGCTGGTAAAATGTCATTAATTTAAGAAGGATATACACGTTTCCGATGAATGTCGTTTGCGAAATCAATGAACGAATCTCATAAGTTCAATCGTTTTTACTCGGAATTGGCGCAATCGCTTCAAGTACCTATTATATCGCAGCCCATACAGTAAGTATTATGCGGCACACGTACAAAAAAGCGAACACTCGTGGAAATCTGCGAAGTTACCGCACAACTTAGTTGCACGGAATGCGCACACTTAAACGTCGTCGAGAAGGACTCGCTTCTTTAAATTCGCAACACGCGATAACACTTTCCACGTGTATTCAAAGTAAACCCCGTTTATTCTAATCTTAAGATTGGAATTACGGCGGACATTCGATCTCAAAAATTGCATCGTAAAATTTAAACTTCGGAAACAAATTCAAATTTAGATTTCACTTTGATCTTAACATTGATATTACCCGATTATTCTTAGGTCGTCTAAGAGGCTTTAAGTCAATAGAAATTCCGCCAAAGATGTTATAACATTAAGAATACCCAAAACAAATTTACCCAGGCAAGATCAAAGAGTCCATTAGATATCAACCATCGTAGCAGGCCACCTTCCATTTTCACGCTCACCACATCCTAAAAAGCTTGCGCCATTGAATAATAATGTTAGTAATGCACCCACATAAATAATACCCCCTCTTTTAAGGGGTGGGAGTTGAGTAAAAAAAATTTAATTTGAAAATTCAATATAATCTGCATTCCATTTTACATAATTCAAAATGATCAGGATCAGGAGGCAACTATGTTGTTGGTACTCGGCATAAGCATTTTTTTCTGTTACGCGAGTTGCGTATGCCTGTCAATATTATCTTAAACGATATTCTTAGGTTTTCCACTTTGCGCGTGATTTGGATGAAACTGCTTGTTGTTATCAAGAGTCGCGGCAGTGACTCGACGCCAAGTTAAAAAATCTCGTTTTCTTCTTCATTAAAAGATACACCGGCTAAGTGAAATGTTGACCTGCCTTACAGAAAATCTTTCCATCGATGGTTTTCTGGGGTAAAGATACAAAATATGAACCTGAGCTAATTTTATCGCTGGTAGCTTAATATTTCTCAATTATCTTTTTAATATGAAGAATTTACCGCATATCTGCAGCCACCTTTCCCCTTCCTGAATTACTCTGATTGCTCAATGACTCACGTTTTTTAGCTTATATCCGGGCAATTGGAGATGAGCGAAGTGTTTAGTCTATATAATCGACGATGAACCGGTACTAACACGGACTGGGTAGGATAAATGTTCTAAAAAATTGGTCCCGTTGATCACAAAAACCGCACATGCCTCAAACGAGTGAAGTGCATGACCCTTCGAGTGTCGACGATACATGGTTTATCAGCTAATTAGAGTCAGACGATTATAGTTCCGAGACATTAATTGTGAGTCGAGGATGAAGTATTGGTATGGTAGTGCGTTTGGAACGCGACTGGTAAATGACCAGATAAATTTCCAACTTTAAATTAGTATGCGTAGACATGTCAGTGTGGAAGTAGTTCTTTAAAAGACCGAGACACTCGTGGTACGCGTCAGATATTCGAGACATCGTGAGTAGACGATCCAGTAGACGATCCAAATTTCTACTCGGGGATATCTTAAGATTGACACTCTCAACTGTTGTTAAAGAAGAATGAAGGCGATACGTCGATACGATTCAGGCTACAAGCAGGAGTCGAAATAATTATGATTTAATCATTTGTTCAGACATTGTAAATTAAATTTTTTATTTAATTTACAATGTCTACCTACCAGAAACTAGAACGAATAAACAATGGATAATCCCTAATATATCTAAAACCGAAAAAAAAATTTAAGTCAATGCCACATAATTTATAATGTTCAGAAAAATTATTATAATTATCATGCAAATGTATTGTCAGTAAGTAACGTTTACTACTACTACAATGTCTCGGTAACAATTAATCGTATCGACGTAACTAAAAAAACGAAATGTGCGTTTTTTCATAGCCAACAAAAAAAATATCATTCAGAATTAATTGTGTAATTTCAGACCGCATTTTACAGCAAAATTGAAAAAAAAAACCTTGAAATGTCTGCAACCATAATAAGTGATTTGATCTGAGCGAGTGTAGTGCAGGCTGCTTTTTATTGATTAGTACGGAATATTACAACACAAGCAATTAATACAGAGTAGGCATGGTGGAGTTAGTCAAATTTTCAGTCGTTGCGACACAGCAGAATTTTTTCGCGACAAAAACTGCGCTCCTGTACGAAAATTACGGACTCCACGAAAGCGTAGATTGCATACTTTTTTTAGTGATTAACTTTTTGTTATTGAATAATCTACCAGCTTCAATTAACATTTAATAAAATCGCCTGAAGAGATTTCAGTGACGAATATCTTTTTCTGGACGTAAGAAAAATTTTGCAATGAATAGATAAAAACGAATTGCAAAGAATGTAGAAGGGGTAAGTAACACGAGTAACATTTTTTATGTCATATTTAAACATACAATAAAAGTATAAATTACGATAGATTAAAACTTATGGATTATGTATTTAAACAAGGAGGCCCTGTACTTCTTCTACCCCATAAGGCAGAGGCCATAGAAACATTCAACTACCAATGATAAAAATAGCTGAAGGTTGTAAATTACTTCAGGGTTCGATAAGTAAATTCTTTACTTTACACTCGGATTGTAATTCACAAAAAAATGAGTCATTCTGCAATGAGAATGACGCAGAGGGGGCCGGGGGGGACAGCGGACAGAGATCTTACACTAAACATGACACATCGGTGCCAGGATGGCAGGATAAGTACCGAGTTATCGTTGTTGATTTCTTTCTCTTTTTTTCATACCATTTTCATACCAATAATCACAACAACAATAAAAAAGTTGCTATAACGAAATTCAAAACACAGGTGAAGGTCCTACTGATCATATTCCGACGTAATATTCTGGTATAGGAGAATATTAATGAGTACAAGAGGGAAAACTTTTTTAGCAATCCACGTGTCCGGTAGCACATAGCTATATTATACCAAATATTGGGATTATAAATTACAAATATGGGATAATAGCCTTGACGTGTCAGCTACAATAATAATTTATATGTATGCTGACCCAGAGAAGAGCAGGCACCTCTACATCGATGAGGTTAAAAATTACCGCATAGTCAATTAATAAGAAGTGTGCAAGGTGGGATTAGTCAAATTTTCGATAACTTCGGATAAATGGAACTTTCCAACGATAAAAACATTATTTGCATAGACAAGTTCCTGGTGATACGCAGCATTATATTTGATAAATCTAAAAAAAAAGAACCGATAGACAAAAGATGACGGAAGAAAAAACGTGGACAAAAAATGAGAAGTAATAAAATCCTTGGAATAAATATCTCCGGAAAAAAACGAAGAAGAATAAAAAATGCAATAATGCATAAACACTGTAAACGAAAGCTATGGGTACGCAGTTAGAGAAAAAATATTCTACAAAATATCATACAAAAGTCAAGATTTCACAAGAAAATTGAAGTGTAAGGGCTTTTATCAGCAGCAAAATGTTATATTTATCTAAAGCAAAAAAGCTCAATAAAGGAAGCGAGACGAACCCTCTTTAAAATTTAATATATTTATGACACATATTCCACCAAACTTGCATCATCTTTTTGACTCGTTTTGCGATACAATTTTGTATTTTGACGTTTTTCAGCGTACGTCTTTCTCCTCCCCTTTATTCCCCCTAAATTCCTCCAGTTACCCTGTTCCCCTACCCACAGAGTGTTACCGCAGCCACTCATTCCTAATGCGATACAAAGCTTTTACTGATAAATCAGTGCATGGCATACAATCAATCACCCATCCAAGTACAGACCGCGAGTTGAGCTGCTCAGCATGGTAGATCTGAGTAGATCTACCATAGATCATGGTAGATTTATTTATTACGTCTACTGAGATCATGGTAGATTCGAGAATTACTTATGCGTATTTTCTCAAACACCCGAACTGCATTGATTTCTTATGGTTCCGAAAACCAAGCTGTTTACATGGGAAAGAAACAATATTGAATATGCAAATGCTCGCGGACTAAATAAACGAAGTGAGTTCAAATGCAGTGACACAATCTTCTCGCTGATAATTTAGCTGCGGACCAGTTACTATAGAATTTTGTCCTATTCGTCGTAAACCTCTGCGGCTCGTGTCCAGTCAGCTGTTCAAACCCGATGCAGTGAGTGGTGACAACTAATTGCAAATTTGGGTGAATCAGCTCTGTCGCGTCTTCACCGAGCTGCATATGATTTGTTGCGTGATCTCTTGTCTCCGCCGTCGCAGCTCCTTGAAGATCGCGGCAGCGACAGCGGCACGAATATTATGATCCTCCCACCACGTGGCTTTGCACGACTCCCTTCCTTCCCGATTTTGTTCTGCTGCGTTGTACTGCCGTTGCCGCTTGTATACGTAAGACACTTGAAAGCCGTTGAGATTAGATTATCGGTTTAGCTTCTCCCCTCCACTTTTTTCCCTCTTTCAAAACTGAAACTCCTTAAGGCTCTTGGTTTAGTGTCTCTACGTTGTTAGCTAGTCTCGTATAGCCGTCAATACGATCACGGACTATTATTTTCACTCGGTACAACATCCTTGCGGTGTGAAAATCGTCGCGGTTCGAAAGACAACTCGAATTAATACTGTGCTCATTTCGGCGCATCATCTTCGAAGCTAACATGCCCGGCTCATTGTGTGTGTGCTAATATTTTATAAATATTTCATTAAGTCATCAAACACTCGTTGTTATTGGAAGAAGCGTGAGACTCTTCAAGTACGAAGTGATTGATTGAATTCGGCGCAAAAATGAGATTCGATGATCAACTTTTCACAATTCTTGGTAAGTCTTCGATCGGCTTTTATTTTCTCTTCGAGTATCGGTAGGGAAGAAATACGTGCTTTATTGAGGAAGACTTTCTTCTTCTTGCGGTTTCTGTTTTGGTATCTTTATATTCGTCACGTGCAATATGACAAGTGAGATAATTACCGGTGATTCGTTATAGTGGATTAAAGTCGTGGCATTCATTCCTCTTTGTTGTTCTTGTTGGTCCATGTAGAGGCATTATTGTGAAATGACTTCCGAGGTTTGCAAAGTCAAATGAATGCATGAATATTACATCGGCTGCTTTGAAATAAAATATACTTGTCAACAAGAGGCAGACAGGAATGTAGATTTTCACAAAAATATTCGCCATTCTCATATAGACATATCAACAGTAATGAATGAATTTATTGAAATGTCAATTTGTAATTGCTATTTTTCACAGAGGCATGTTTTCCTTGTGCTTTTCGAGGAAAAGTCCTTGAATTTTCATAATTTTAATGTGATGTGACTTACTTTATTTTTTGGAAGCTGACTCAAGAATTCGTAACACAAAAACAAATGTACCTAGTGAATTCATAAAGTCACTTTGAAGGGAAGAAGTAAAGAATGTACATAAAAAGCTGTAGAAAATTACGGATATATGATTTTTTGTAATCTCCGAAAGTTTTGTCGATACCCTTTACGAGACTTTGAGTAAAAAATTGGAGGAACTTTTTTTCTAGTGTACTTCATAAATCATATAATAATGAGAATGCATGTGTGATGCATTCATTACAAGAAAAAAAACATGAAATACAGTCTTTGAGACGATTCTGACTTAGAGAATTCGTATTCACTGCAGAAATACGAACGTCGACTGGGTTTGGGGTTAACTATGTATATGTATTTTCATTGCACTGAAATTATATGTGTATGCAAAAATCTGAAAAAAGGAAAATTATGGAAAAAAAACCTCTCTGTATAAGGAAGCAGAAATGTCAAAATTTGGAGTGTTTGATATAACAGTATTTGCCAAAACAATTGATGTCTCTCAGGTTAAATAGATAAAAAATAAAATCCTCGTGACCAAGGGTTTAATTCCCTCATCCCAAAAACAACTGATAAATCTCTTGTTATACGCAATTATCGAGCTCGGCATGAAATTAACGGACCCGCTTAGCGACCGACGACAATTTGGTATCTTATCGCCTCGTGGTCAGTAGAAAATTAATTCTCTCATAGCAAATAGTGACTTCCCGCGAAAAAAAGGATAAAAACCCGTAAAAAATATCAGGATAATAAGAACGATCCAGGAAATTCAGAACAGGGTTATTCATACATGGTAAAAAAGCTGTAAAAACTACATGTAAAACATGTCATGTGTGTTTTGTTATTTGCATTAATTTCATCGCTGCATATTCGAGAACGAATGTTTATTTAACATAGAATACAGATTGACACGAATAACATGAACCTCAACGTAAATTACATCGCAATTACATATGAACGTATGTATTTTAAATGTAATGTATCATTTTGTATAACTAATACCAGATTTTAAAGTTGTATATTTAAGAATCAAAGTTCCTTCATAAAACATTTTATTTTCATAGTTATTGTTATATACCCGCCTCTTTCAAATTACAATTTTACTGGAAAACGAAAAAGTAAATATCCCCGTAGATCGAACAGCTGCTAATAACACATACATAAATAAAGTATATATATCAATTCACACCAATTCAGTTTGAACCTCGACTTCTCAGATCTGGCCGCCGATTTTTTATGTTGTGGTTCCAACTCTAAACGGAACGAAGATTTTTTTGACCATATTTTTTTTATTTATCACAGTTTTTGAAATAACCAAATTGCCCGTAATTTCGAAATCTGAAACAATTCTTAAAAATTCTCTACCTTATTTAGCAAATTGCAAATTTTTGAGGTTTGATCCAGAATGGGCCTGAGGCCCGTCTTTATTTATTTTTTAAATAATGATATGTGATAATAAAATGGAAATGTTTGATTTTGGATGTAATTGTCAAGCCACTGCAGTCTGTTGCTTAAACACTTTTATATAGTATACACAATTTTGTAAAATGAAAAAATTAAGTCTAATTCATGATTGAACAAAAGGAGAAAGCTTTTCTCCTAAAAACATTTTTTTTCGCGGTTTTCATGTAAATATGTTCAAAAAGATTTAACGCAAAAAAATCACATTTAAAAATAATGTCCGATGTGTGAACTGTGTGTTAAAAAAAAAAGCCGTTAACAGATAAACTTTCGATAGTTTTAAGCGATCTATATCAACTTGGCACATAGATAAGTCATTTGTCGAAAGAAAAAACAAATTATATTAAGAAATTATAAATAATTATGTCTTCTCAGAAGATGTCAATTGCGAAAAGCTTATTTTGTAACGAGTCTCGTGCGGCGATACCTACTATCAATTGTTCAACATTTGCGGAGTAAAGCTTATGCAGTACCGAATGAAAAACATTCTACTATCAAATTGGTGTTGAAAATGGCATAATCCAGACCGCTGTGCAACAACTCATGGTTTTCATCAATTTTCAATTAGCTTCTAAATTTAAAAAATGACTTTTCAAAAATCGTAGATACTTCTTAGAAATCCTTCGTTCTTCGAATTTTTTCAAACTTTAGTCGATAACAGTCGTTGTTTTTTATTATCATAACCGACTTTGGTTTTAGACTTGAAAATTTTGAAATGTGGCACAGACTTTCAAAAAATAATTTCAAAGTTTAATGTTTCATTATTTTTTAAAGAGCAATCAGTCAGAAAAACCTAAAGAGAAATTTATAAAAAATCAGTGTTCATTGCTTATGTATTACATTTAGCGTCAAATGCGACCATTTCATGATGATGACACTTGTTTATCTGAGTAATTTTTATGTGAAAAAAAAAAAAACTTATTTTAAAGACGCGTGGAATAATTACAATGTTGATTGGTGTTGAACCGAATATTTCGAACAGATGGAAAACCCGCAGAACATATTTCGCAGACCTGGCAATGGGTGGAACGAACATGTGCACAAAACTCGATTTTTTGGCGAATACAAATTTGTCCCACTGTGTTTTAGTGGCCACTATATGACATGCGTTTATATAAAAGGCAATGTCAATATATTCACTGGTCTAGCTTTATGGTCGTCGATATTATAATGATATGCTATTCTAATAAGTCAGCATCTTTTGCTCGGGGCACATAACGCACTCTCATGAATTACCCATTGGAACACACGAGAGTACATAAAGGCAAGGCTACTTCAAATATTATTTAAAAATATAAAAGCCGTGGTTGAAATTCAAATGAGTAATCTCTCGGAGCTAGAAGAAGAAAAAAAAAAAGAAGAGCTCAAAAGTAAAAGAGGGGGAAGCTGCGTGGCGACGGCAAGTCAATGGTTTTATATCGTCCTTGTCGAATGCGCGCTCGCTCAACCGTATAATATTAATACATATTGCACGTCTCGGCTGCGTCTAAGTATGATCATGAAACACATGTAAATCTTCGAATGCGAATCGCCTGTCGTGCTGACAATCACCTACGATTAAGAAGAATATTTAACACATCTTTGAGCGAGAATAACCGAAGGAGAGAGGATATCACGATTACGCATTTCATCTTCCGATTAATCATGCATTCACTTTTTTTTTCTCTCTCTCTCTCTCCCTTCTTCTTTCAAACATGTTAAAAAAAACGTGGTAAACTAGCACATACTGTTTTTGCTGCAATATATCCTCGGAATAATTATATGCACATCAGTTTGATCGAACGTCATGTTCTCCACCTAAATTACAAAACACACGTCAAAAGCCTACTTATGTTCTAAATGCGATTCACCTCCGAAGTGTGTACTACGCAAGGATGACTGAAATCTTCATTTTTTGCATAACTATGGAGGTCCGTGTGTTGGAACACTCTACTCCTGGCTCCAGAGATTTTTTCACAGAGCATGAATTGAAAAATGGTATGAGACACCGAATGAGTAGAAAAAAATGGCGATGCTCTTAGTAGACAGTTTGGTGGATATGATTCATTATACGATATTTTGGCCACCACAATATTTCTGGAAATTAATAAAGGTTGAAGTACTAACGTGTTTAAAAAAAGATCAACCTTCATGTCCCTTCTTTCTTTCGAGACATTTCTTGTAAATATATGTTTTTTTATATTCTACATTTTGGCCGCTGGAAATATTTCGAATATTCCACAGAAAACGAAAGCTAATAGATCTTCTTTGCCTTCTTAAAAAAAATAAAGAAATAATATCTAGTTTTGATTGGTAAACGTCTATTTCGAATTTTATTATGCTAAGACTGCCAGTTTGTACACGTGATGATCCATATATGGTATTTTAAAATATATTTCTCACGGTGCTAATTTTGAAAGAATGTCCTCTACATAAATATATGAAGAAGATCCCCATACAACATGGGAACTGGAAAATATTCAGACACTTTTTTGACGTTCGGTATGCACGAGGCTGTGGTTTTGTCGGTTTGAATGAATAGAAAATGAGTGTGGTAATATTTCGTTATAGGCATGAAGAAAAAATTGAGAAACCCTTTTTTTTCGGGTTTCCTAAACTGAAAAAACAATGTCATTCAGTCAATAAATCCATCGTTTGCGGGCTGCAAAAAACAAGCGCTATCAACTTAATTTGAATTCTAATTGCTCCAATTCCCATACAAGATCGAAACAGTAACTCTAAAAGAAGCAAAATAATAGATTATTATTTCAACATTAAATGTGATTGAACGAATAAGAACTAAAGTTAATAGAAAACCATTTCCTTTGGCAGCCCGCAAACGATGGATTTATTGAATCAATCACTTTTTTTTTTCAGTGTAGGAACCACTAGAAAAGAGTGTGGGAAACTCCGCTAGACTGTCTGGTTATCGATAACATAGTTCAGCGATTTTAAAAATAGTGGGCGGCTAATAACCGTGCCATTTAGTTAACCAGGATGGAAAAGGTTCTGATATTTGTGTTACGGAACCACATGCACAAAGTAAATAAAAGACTTAACTATACTGTCGTCATTTAGCGGCTGAAGAACAATGTTTTTCCCTTAGCCATGCTCAGTACGAAGATTCTTTCAATACGCTTCCCCGTGAAATAAAAAGATTGCACATTGTTAAATGCACTGCCGGATTTTTGTAATTTATTTTCCCGAACGCTTGTCAGAGACGTCGCATCTCGAGATGTACAATATTTATAGCCTTTTGCGCTCCACACGACCGTATATTTACAATATAAATATATGTTTATAGCATTAGTGTGCAATGGGCGCACACACAGTGGGTCAAAAGAGTTCAGAAGGCATCATGTGCCTCTCGCAAGCTCGCCGGGCTCCTAGCAACATGCTTTGTGCATACTGTAGCGTATTTAACGCGTTATAAGCGTGTCAGTCACTGTTCGCGTGTACCGATACGACGCATTCTCCGTCAATTGGCCAATTAATAACAAATTTTAAGCAAACTCAGCTGTTGGATTATGAAAATCTATCGTAGTCTCGAGAAAAAAAAAATATATAGGTCAAAAAACATACAGGGCAAACAGTTTCCATTTCTTAAGAGGGTTTTAAAATAACAGCGGTGAAGTTTTATTTTTTTTTAAATTAAACAACATTGATATGAGGCAGAAAAAGTGGTGAAGTAATTTCTGAAGTAATTGCTGAAAACGTAAATAAAAAATCTGTTGGCTGACACAGAATACCTCGTACATGCGTCGACGACACTTGCATAAAGTGCAGCGAGAATCTTTCCATTCTATCCGTTAATCGGTGTATTCCTTCCTTCTTTATGAACATAAACATAACAGCAACAACAGACTCTGAGAATTTTGCATATATCATGTAATTTCTTGGTGATATCCAGGCTGCTCTGACCTCCGTCTATATGTGGTAACAAAAAGACGTTGTCTGATTAGCACTCGTAAATTTATATTTTTATTTTTTCTTTTTTTTTCCCTTTGATTATACATTAATCGAGACGGAGAAAAGTGGAATAATAGTGGCTCGTCTCGTTGCCGCGTATTTTCAATAATATGCAGTAATTGAAAGAACGGAAAGAAACTTGCCAAGTTGATAATAGACGAGGTCGTCATCGGCTAAGCACGAAGTAATCAATGCAGAGCATCATGGTTAACGTTTTACGGACTGACTAGACCGAAAGTCGATGTCTGGTGGTGATAGTTAGCGCTGAAAATACCGTACGGTAGATGTGGGCTTTTCTGATGTTCCACATTTTAAAAAAGGGCATGGTTAAATACCGTTTTTTACTGTATTGAATAACTTCTTATTTCTCAGTCTGTTTCGTTGATACATTGCAAGAAAATCGAAGTCAATAGGTAATCATATTAATGATTAAACATATAGGGATAAACATTATGCGAGTATTAGAAAAATGCATGCACCCAATTAATGCATACATAAGTACCAACCAAACTTCATACATTTTTTTAACAGCGAAGGAAAGTCCGAAGAAACGAATGTGAAAAATATTTTAGAATTATTCTGTGCAGAAAATTATTGGCAATTATAAGAATAAAAAGGAATGTTGAATGACCCGATTACCCGAGCATATTCACTGCCGGTTGAAATGCAGATTTTTTATACGGTGAAGCAACTGATATTGACTATGTATCACATATCTATGACGTAACGCATAATCTGTACAAGTTACATAATACGTATTGATAATATTACAGTTAAGTGGTATATATTGATTATATATTAATTACATATTCATCATATATTTGTGACAATTTTCATGTAATATTTCACGATATAATATTATACGATGTATATCCCTTTTCTATATTCACGATATATATGCATAGTATATATTGGTTATGCAAGTTTTTGGCAAAATTTATTTTCACTCGTATCAAGAACAAGTCGCATGCCGCATTTCTATCGTTCAGTGCTCGACGCTTAATTTTTTATTTTTTTTAGTGTCTGCACTTTTTGTAAGCACTGCAATAAAATATTGCTAATGCGATTAATGTGTAAGAAAGTTGGAAAAATGTGGCTAAACTGGCGGGGAATGCTTCATATCACAAACGAAGGTCTGCTGTGCAGTTGACAACGGATTTTGCCGGGTGTATGTGATGTGAATCACTTACATACGCCCGTCATCATTGTCCGTCAGCAGGAACAAGAGCATTTCCACTCGCGTTCAGTATTTATCGCAAAACTGACTCATTCCTGGTCGCACATTCGTAACTCTCACTCACTCTTTCTCTCCAGCTATTTGCTTTGTTAAGCCGTCAATTAATACCAGCTGCACTGTCCCTAGTCGCTCGTCGACCGTTCTGGAGTGCTGTGATCACGATCACCAAAGAATTCAACCAAAAACAGAATTAATTGATATCTACACCTCGTCACATGATCTAATCACTTTGCGCAACGTTAAGAACGCAATTTCAGTTTGTACTCACTACGGAAAAGCTAATGGGCTTCCTTTTGATATTGTTACCTTAGATAATGACCGTTCATGATCACACGTGACATTTGTAAATGACTGAAGAAATGCGTCAATACATTCTGTGATAAATGGAATACGTTCGCTTTGTATCTGGCATGAAAATGCAGCTTTCTCGAAACGATTTGTTTATTATGGAATGCGCACTTGAAGAATAAGAAATACGACTCGAAAAACATGAAATACGTTTTGTTTAATATAAATTCAATTTGTTGATGTCAACGTCTGTTGAAAGCTGAATCTTCACAAGCCCATCTTGATGTCTCTCTACAATCCAAAAATCTATTTTCAGCCCAAAACAATATTTCTGTCTGTTTAACGCCTTATTTTCCTCGCTGATGCTCATTTTGTTACCTGACATCCATTTCGCCGCATAACGCCCCTTTTTCCGCAACCGATGCACACTTGTTTCCACTCGACGTCCAATTTTGACCTACAGTCCTATTTTGTTGTCCGACATTCTACCTTTCAGCCTGGCTTAATATTCTTACCCACTACTCTCTATTATTTTTCGTTAGTCCCATTTGATTCGCCTGATGTTCTGCATTATTTTAAAAAATGAGTGTAATGTTTTATTTCGTGTAAAGGAAGCGTTTCAACGAAATCGTGTATACTAAATTTGATATACAAGTGGAATGTAAAATTACAGAACTTTTACTAATTCCTATAAAAATTGGGTACTATAATATAGAAATTTGTAATTTTAATACAGTTGTGTATTGAGTGTAATATATCGATTTTTTAATAACATTTTTATCGATTTTTAATGAAAACACGGCAAAATTTGCAAACAGTGTAATTTTGTTTAGAACAAAATAATAACGAACGACTAAAATAGCGAATAGCTACTAAAGCGAATTTCATAATAATGAACGTCTGAATGTGGAGTGGTCGTCATTATGAAATTCGCCATTTTAGCCATTCATTATTTTGATTGCATTTTAATAAGATGGGGATCGAGATAGCGAATGAGCAAAATAGCGGATGGGTGAAATAGGGAATTTCATAATGATGTCATTCTAGATTCAGACCTTCGTGTCTTTTAAATCCGTTATTTTTTCAATTCGCTATTTTTGCTCGCACCCAAAAATTGCATTACATATAATTTTCCATTCATTTCGAATGCGTCCTCGAGGTTCCAAAAATTAATGTATGATCCACGAAAGACGAGAGGCGGTCCTGCATCACTATATTCAACCTTTCCAATTTCCTCCTTCTGTAACTTAATCATCGACTCGACTGCGTAGTGTGGTGCACACCTTTCGCTCGGATGTCTTCCTCCGTTGTCTATTCCACTGTAAATTTTTGGCATTAACGACCAACACAAGAGTCGTCGGTGTTTAGTGATCTACGTTATGTGTTGAGGGTCCAGGTGAAAAAGAGGCATCGGGTATTCCCAAACACACTGGTTGGCCATGACTTCAGCAATGTAATTATCCCCATTGATTTCGACGTCTTCAGCACCGTTGTTGAAATGTTTGAATTCTCGTGGAACGATAGATCGCTTCTTGCGCGGCCCTCGTATATTCACTCTTGCATCCTTCGCATTTTTTTTTGTGATGAACAAAATTATCATATGATTATTATAATTGGGACATGGCATTGAGTATTGAACAGTATGGATTCGGTTGACGAGGCCAGCCAAAACCGTATATAATTTTCCATGACAGCTCGGAAGCATGACCTCATAAATTTTGTACTCTTTTTATTTGTTAACAAAAAAATTGTTGTATATTGACCTTTGAGTACAATAGGTCTTATATTTGGATTTAAGAATCAATAAGTTGAAGGAATTATTGTTAAGGAAACATAAAATGGAGTTAAAAAATATTGTAGCTCCAATCCGGGCATTATGTATTCAATTTTATACAATCTACAGTTATATGGAAGGAACCTGCATTAAAATTGGTAGGATAGGTATTGAATATTCAATGTTAAAAATAAAAAAACCGGCGAAATTATGACATCTGATTTTTAACGTTGAGGTATCATTCACTGGTTCGCTCAAATTATAAAACGATAAAACTTTTGGTTGGGAATGTATATGGAACACATTCTTGAGAAATGACCCATCACTGGATGTAAGGGTCATAGCGTTGTGGGTTACCCTTCGAAACCAATTTGCATCAAACTTGAAGGCATAAGTAACATCCGTTGACCTTTTTTCCTGCCGGAGTTCCGATACCGGAATGATCGTTATGACTTCCGGGATCGCGCCCTATAGGCCACGTGGTTGCCTATACGTTTCCCTTTGCGTATTGCGTCATAGATGAGTTTATGTCGTTCGAACGACTTGTCTAAAAATCCCAAACTATTAAATATACGCTTAACATTTCAAATAAATATTCTGATTAGGTTTTATATTTTTTCATCAATCCTTTTTTTTGTAGATCAAAGTATAAGATGAACTGCGAGATGTTTTTACGGATTTGAATCTTTTTACGAGATCCGGCGGCCATGCTTGATTACAATAATCAAAATTAGATTGACCTCCAAGTCCGTGCTCGCTCTTCTGATTTTATCTCGATGCTCTGCTTGAGCAAGTCAGAGAATTTTACGGCGGCAGTCGTTGAAGCATATTATTATGTACGTGATAAATATAGTACACAATACGAATTCGCTATCTCTCGCACGCAGCTCGGTATCGCTCATTAGTGATAATGTAAAGACGCGGGACGCGTGCGAATTATCTGGCAACGCTGATACGTAGTACGAATTTAATAATGAATACGGCGGACTTGTCACTCAGCCTTTTCAACGATCGTTCATAGAAGCGCAACCGTTTTCTGTGCTTATGCATATAGGTTAAATGGGCCAACAAGTGAACGGTAAAAAATGGTGTAATTTACATCTTAAAATTTAGAGAAATAGGTTTTTTTCGGTGAGGGAGAAGTAAGAGCGAGAAATATCGCCGAGCACCTTTTTTGAGGAGCTGAATAAAATAAACTGATAAAAATGATTGGCAATTTGATGTTTTTAATGAGCTGCAAAAGTGATTTGAAAAATTCTTTTGCGATAATCCAGCCATTCAGTGATTTCAGCTGATTGCGCGCGATTTCATTTATAATTAGCTAGGAAATGGTTCAATGAATTCGAGAGTGTTTACTTTGATCCCTCGGAGGTTAAAATAAAACCCTCTCGGCTATATCTAACAATTGTAACCAGTTAAAACAACCGCCAAATGCCATGAATCAAGGCAGGATCTAATTTAAAACAAACAAAAAATATACATATGTGCATAATGTATGCATGCAGATTTTTTCTTGGCAGAAATCCCACAAATATCCGAGTCATGGAATTTTTCTTATATTCTGCGGTCTTTACGTTGCGGATATCGGAGGAATTTTGGTGAGGACAAGTGATGGTATATACATGCATATGTATACATATACAAACATATATTCTTTTTTCCTAAAACAGGTTTAGATTGCTGCAATAAGTTTGCAAATTTTTTTTCATCGCATGCGAGAAAGTATGACAATTGTTCACTATATACAATTTTTTATACAACGCAACGTTGTCCAGATATTTCTGTTTATTGTGAGAAAAAAAACCGGCGTATTTCAGTGAACAAAGTCTTAATAGTCGATAAATAAATACTTTTTCAAGTGTCGTAATGCCCCGCGCATTCGACGTCGAATCGCAGCTACATTTCACTCGCAGGAATCTCAGCGCGATCCGCAATCCGGTCTCCAAAAATCTGTTTCATTCAATTCTTACTCTACAAAATCCTATTACGCGTAGCATTTGAATGTCTCTTGTTATCGTCTCTTGCTTTCCGCACTATTCCATCCGACACACAATGAATACAGATAGAGAAGATATATATATATATATACACGTGTCCCTTCTCTACACGCGCGAGTCTCGTCAGCTCCGCTGCTACGCGAACTCGCCGATGTGGGATAGTAGCGCTTACGTTCAGTCGTTCGCTGATACTCACTCACGAAACTGCTACTCGTCCCGTCCGCTGTGCGCACACATAATATATACGAGCGTAAAACGTGTCGCACTCTCTCACTCGGTTGCCCGCCGCACAGTGAGAGAGAGAGAGAACCGTATATATACACACAATATCATACTATAGCGATGGGCCAGACTAGTCACAAGTTGGTCGCGCGATCGCGAGCAAGACAAGAGCATCATCGCTGCGTGAATAACGACGAGGAACCTAACGAAAACACGACGACAAACTCTCGAATTTCATTTTCCGACTTGATAATTTAACGCCTTGTGCTTGAATAGCTGGAGAAAGTCCGAATGAAAATGAAAAAAAAAAATGAAACTTTAGTCGCACCCGTCGTATTCCCGAACTCAAGTTATTTTAGTTGCTTTGCATAACAGTCGAAGATGCCGCAAGTGTTATAAGCGGATTGTGTGTGTCGCGGTCTTGTACTTTACAACATACATTCAATGATACACCGACTACTGTCTCCTTTCTCCGCGTGACGAGCATCTTCACGCTTATGCTTAATAATATTGTTTTGTGTATCTATTCCGACGAGTGCGAATAAATATAGCAACTGGAGGGACAAGAGCGCGGACTGAAAAGGAACTTTGATACGGCGAAGCAGATGGGGCTGATGGGCACGACACGTTTTGTTTATTTTTATGCTCTTATGAATCGCCACGGGAATATTGTAACGATAACGAAAGCGGGAGAAACAATCGGTGTTCCTGCAGAAACTGAGTGGCAGTTATTGCAGTGACGAATGGACACCGACAGCGACGCTCCCTGTGAACCCGTTAACGACTGTTGCAATTTATTAATTGTTTCACTTGTGTCCACCAACGTTATACGTGTGTTGAATGGTTTTTTCTTCTCCAAGTCGGTCTCGGTTTACCGGTGATTTCACTGGTGCCTCAGAACGACTTCGTTTTATTCGTTGTCGAAGACTGAACAACAATTTTCAACGAGTATATTGGCAGTTTGGTTCGTTGATGCTGTGACGAGGTGTAACGTTGCGCCCTGCTCGATTTGATCGCACTGTATCAACGTGCGTGTGCGTGTGTGTGTGTGTATGTGTGGGTGCCTGCGTGCTACTGTTTTTGTTGGGAAGCGCGCAGATGTTGAGGGGTTTTTCTTCGGTGCTGAGACTTGGGCAGGAAATTTGAGGAAATCGGACGGTTGGGAGCAATCGATCTCTGCAATGGGATTGGCAGGTACGTCACCATGTTTTGGTAGTACACGTGAGTGGTATAATTTTCGTTAATAGTACTTTTCCACAATCGGGAGAAAATGCAATTTTAGCTACAGTGTGAAAAAAAATTTACTTGAAATTGAATGTACATGCACTAGAAGTTTTCATTCATAAATTGGTATACCCAATTTACTATACATGCGCGATGTAAAATTTATTTTTAGAACAGTATTTTTTTATAGTTTGCTTTAATTTTACTTTATTATAGAACTTTATTTCATTGCATTCGATTTCATTCGATTGCAAATGTACCTCAATTGTATATAATTGTACGTTAAATTTAATTGACAAGTTTATGAATAAAAACTTGCAGGCTCTTTTTGCAGTGTAGTGTGTGTTTGCAGTAGGAACCAAAGGAGAGTGTTGCTACATTGTTTAAAATGCAAGTAAATATGATATACAAAAGGATATGAGATTTACGAATCGGGTGTACGTATTTCATATTAATATTTTTCATTTAAGAAGAGTATAGAAATTCGATACTGGCATTTGATAATAACAGTACGTGAGTATTGTGATTTTCATTTGAATGCATCAATATTGTATTCGTCAACGCCGAATGCATCTGAAATTAAAACACGGTGTATGCATCCGAGCTTTATGAACGATACATTAATTTTCAAAATGATAAAATCAAAAAAAATATTATCAATATTATAATACGATTTTTTTGTGTATTACATGATGAGAAAGTAATTTTAGGGTTTATTTTATTATAGGTCGCAAAATAGTTAACTAAAATTAAGCTACATTTCGTAACTCGGAGAAAAAAAAATCAGTCACTACACAAAACAGTAAAGGAAATCACAGAGTGGGGTGGATTGCCACCCCAAGACGTCCGGTGCAAGAGCCAGCAAGTCGCCGAAGCTACTACCGGCCTGCACACATCGTCAGATAGTTGAACTAATTTATCGTTAACCTCCCGAGTCGATAATGACAATTTCTACTTTACATTCGGATAAATCATAATCGTACAGTCAATTATTCTCATAATTACAATTCCTAAGTGTATATTTATAGTAATAATTTGACGGTAATTTCTACTATAAAAAGAATTGTTTGTACTAACTAAAATTGAATAATTATCCGTTTAAACTTACTAATCCTCAATTAATACATTCCTCTAAGTGCCAAAGCATACTTTGAATATCGTTTGGGGTGGATTTGCATGTTTGTAAAATTAAGGTTCTGTATGCTCGACATTTTTCCTTATCATGAAAACAGAGCTTCCTCAATGAAGAACAAAAAAGATTTTAAAAAAATTTACATTGTACTTAAATTAACATTCCCCTGTAATTAAAAAAAAACATTAACTGATTTTTTCTAGCATTAAATCGTACAGATACGAATTTTCTAAATTTGCTTTTTTATGAATAAGTGTTATCAACAGTTGAATCAATACATAACATCAACTTCCACTCCATCTCATACACTTAAAGCCATAACGAAAAAATGCGATTGCGAAGTTTTTTTTATCGGTAGTAAAAATGTATGCACACGTGGAGTTAACTCTCGATTACGAACAATGTAGTGTGATACATTGAAGTACATGAAACAATCGTTTATAGCGTTTAGATAAACAGATAATGATTCAAGTATACGCTGAAGAGGACTTTTCAAATGATGATACACGTTCTCCTATAAATCATTCGCGATTTTTACATTTTTTTATGTTTTCGACGTTGTCCTGAAGCTATAGTGGCATATCGATGATAAGCGGCGAGACAGCGGAGGGATTATGGGCGTGTGCGTGTACCCACACACCCATGCAAAAAGTGCAACGTCATGGCGTTAACACATCATCGCTATAGCGTTAAAACGGTGCTTTGCTCGCGTGGCGGTTTTCTCAATAGACAGATAAATGTATGAAAGGCAATTCACGATAACCTGTTACCCATACAAATGTGAATTGTTACCATTACTAAGTGGAATAGACTTCCCATGACATTACTTGTAACTAAAATTACCGCGGATTTTCTCCAAATATCCATTATTACCTGTTACCCATACAAATGTGAATTGTTACCATTACTAAGTGGAATTGAATTCCCATGTAATTACTTGTAACTAAAATTACCGCGGATTTTCTCCAAATATCCATTATTACCTGTTACCCATACAAATGTGAATTGTTACCATTACTAAGTGGAATTGAATTCCCATGTATGTACAATTACTTGTAACTAAAATTACCGCGAAGTTACTCCCAATATTATATTCATCACATCACGATTTTTTAACCGGATATGGGCAAAATATTCTCGGTTAAAAAGAGTTATTATTATGTGCAAATATATTTCTCAAAATACATCATTAATTCGATATTGACGTTTAAAAATTTTTCATAACTGTTAGTTAAGATGAAAAAATATTTCATTCATTTTTCATGAACATTAATTACAAAACGTCAGAAAAAAAAACACAAAGTCGTGACGTATTTTTTCCATTACCCATTTATTGATGGTATATTTCGACGAATATCGTTGGAGAAGTATATTTTGCTACCTATTACGAAAGAAACTTAGTTTTGTATTTTTTAAAGTCTTCCGAAGTATGACGATAGTCTAGTTAAAAATACTAGTAATGATTTATAAATTATCACATTCTGATGGTGGTTTTCGAATGTTGTTTAATACTTGGTACATCTACTCCAAATAGCTATTAGTTTCCAAAACAAAAACTCTGCAAGTTATTTGAGCAATTGAACTAATACTTAGCCCATTGATTACGGAAATCTCTTCTCATTATTGACTACAAACCATTTTTTTCAATCAAAATTGCTCATTTTTTAATTGCCATTAAAAATTTCTTCTCTATAATTATTTCTTTTCACACAGTTTTTTCCATAAGAAATCAAAACCAGATTCATGGATGGATTGTAATTAAATGTTCATATATTTTTTTACCGATACCTAAAAAAATATTCACGTTGAATTGGTCAATAAATAAATAAGCAGAATAAGTTTAAAATTCATGAAATGTTCAGGACTTGAAGACGTGGACATCAAACAATGGAAAATTTTAATAAACACGAGATTGATGTAGTGAATTGTAGGAATATTACCCAGGGTCGATTTATTGATCTTTTGCATGCAGATAAATCAAGATCCTCGCTTTTATAGTGTATTTATATTGTCGGTCGCTGGACGGTAGTCTCAAAATTCCATGATTTCATATCGCTTTCACCCACCACATGTGTTGCGAGTTCCTGTTGGCCGCATCGTTGTGTCGTTGAATCCATGAAAGTGGAGGACACGACACGTGCCACAAACCATTCGAACTCGAGACCGAAGACCGTCACCGAATGTACGAACATCGAAGGCAAACAACACGTACACCAATACCAAGCAAATACGCACATACAAGTCAACTGTCCATTTACCGCAGCACGAAATGCATATACTTAACTTTCGGTTTCTTTCATTTATGTTTACACCAGGTATACATATATAAATGTATATGCATCATACAAAATACAATCGTTTTTATCGCTATTTATATTTAACAATGACATTATGAAATATGTTTCTAAACACAGGAATGAGATTCGAGAATTTCTATTATTTTGGTTGTCAAATAGTCATTTACAAATCATTTACCGGGCGTCCTTTGCAACATTTTTTACAATAACTAAAACACCTGTTCAGATATTATAGAGTTAGAATTTTTCGAAAAATTTCCATGAGCTCAAGTTGCTGCATATTTTGAGTTATCGAACTAAGGAGATATTCCAAGTAACGAAAGATGTCATTTTTGTTGCCTGTTCAGATATTATTATAGAGTTAGAATTTTTCGAAAAAATTCCACGGGCTCAATTTGCTGCATATTTTGCGTTATCGAACTGAGGATATATTCCGAGTGAAGGTAGATGTCATTTTTGTCTCGCATGCCGGGGAGTCGCGCATACCAATCGAAGAATATATGCAGTGGCACTTTGGAGCACTTAAGGCGGGGCAAGTTGGAACATGAGAAATGGCGTTTATTATATAATATGCATGTGCGCCATTCAATATGAATATATGCCGGAGGGATTTGTAGTGTACTGGTGGTAGTTCAATATTAATCGTATAGTGTTATACCGATATAACAGAGTTTCCAGAAATTTATTAAAAAATAAAGCAACAGTGACAAATATTTAACATGATTAGAATCAATAGAAGTGAAGTTATGGCATGCATTTCCTCTTTTTAAATTGGGAACTATGGAATTACCTAATATTTGTTCATCAATTACGAATAATGGTGTAAATTTCATTATTTCATTAATTTACCAGTACTGAAACGATGTTCTTACGAAACATTAAGATACGAAGGTAGTATTAGGCAACCAATGTCACCACAACTTTAAGCACCATCGTTGGGCTTACTCCGGAGCCTAATATCGACACGGTTATCGATTGAAAATTCCATCGACGCTGGGCCAGGGTCAGGTTCCGATTGTCACTTGCCCAGCATTGGAACTTTTAAAACAGAAACACTTAAAACAATCTACTTATGATTTTACCAACTCAGTAGTAGTCTTTTTTTAATTGGGAACTATGGAATTACCTAATATTTGTTCATGAATTACGAATAATAGTGTAAATTTCATTATTTCATTAATTCACCAGTACTGAAACGATGTTCTTGCGAAACATTAAAAGTTACGTCGGCAGTATTAAGGACCATCGTTGGGCTAACTCCGGAGCCCAATATCGGGACAGTTATCGATTGAAAATTCCATCGACGCTGGGCCAGGGTCAAGTTCCGATTGTCGCTTACCCAGCATTGGAACTCCATACCAACTTACCCCGTTGGGGTCAAGTGAAACACTTGACCAAGTTTCGAGTTATTCGTTATTACGAATAGCCAAAAGCACATAAAGTGTTGACAATTGTGCATGCATTACATAACCAAGCGGACGTTGAACAATGTTAAACCAAAAGTGTTCCAAATAGGCCCGATCTTCTCTAATCTTAAAGCACGATCGGTTTTTTATTATTATTTAATACGTAGTTTGAGATACATGTTGAAAGGATTTAATGGGTTTTTATATTTTAAAAAATGTTACACTTGTTAACAAACGACATTAGTAAAAATACCGATTAAATATTTAAATAGTCAAACAGCCGTAACGCTTCCGAGTGCAGAGCTGCAGCGGCATGACCAATGGTTAACATCAAAGAAACATCATAATATGACTTGTCTGGAAGCGTTTTAGGCAGTGAATTTGACGAATGCCTGTTTCACGGTCGTCACCGAACGGCAAAGCGATACTTACGCAGTTTCTTGTTTATTCAGTTTGATTTCCATTTAAAATACAGATTGTTTAGGCTTCTAGTATTTAGCCGCCGCCAAAGGGAAGTTCATTCCGACAACGAGGTCGAAGCAGATTATTTCGTTTCGGTGACGCAATGGTATTTATAATTGTATTCAAATAATCAGCGGCGAGAGGTGAGGGCTACACTTGTGTATCTCCGACAGATGAATAAATCTGGGAAAAAAATTATCCTACAGCTGTCGACGCGTCAATTATACCTGAGGAAATAAATAACATTCAGCTTTGTTAAGATTCTTGAATTTATGGATACTTTTATTTCGTGCCAATATTAATGAACTCCATCCTCATTAAATAACATGGCATCAGACATTTTTTATTCTCAGCTGATTGGAAAACTTCTGGTAATCATTAATTTCCATTCAAATGATTTTTCTTTTTTCAACTCTTCAGGGTAACACATTTATGATAATTGTGACGATTGAATTTTCTGCAGAGAATTGTTGTTGTTATTGTTAAATTCACATTTAAGCAACGCGATGTACACATAAAACACCTACCAAAAATTAAAAAATCGAATTGTCTGAAATTCAGATTTTTGCAACCACAAATAATAGGAAATTTAAAAAAATATCAAGTTAACTCTCTAGTGTAACAAAAATGGGGTCTATGGTCTATGTTGATAATAAATCGACTACTAATTTCATTTGGCGAAATCTAGAATAGATTCTAACATAATAAATTGCGTAAACATTTAAAAAATGGTAAGCAATGAGAAGGCAATATGCAAAGCACTGACTTATATCCTTATTTTTCACTTTACATTAAATCCGCGTCGTTCCTGGTAAAATAACAGCTTCAAAGTAAAAAAAACACAATCTTTATAAAGTAATAATTCCGTATAGTTATGCGATGCTGATTTCCGTGAAAGACAGGCGTCTTTTTAGCTATTGACATTTCCGTTCTGTGGTTCGGAGGTTCTGCGAGAACGTAGCGTGTTTCACGAGGTGATTTCATATGTATATTTCTGAACGTACTACGAACAAATGCACAGATGCAACATATCTTTCATACTCATTTCACGTTCTTACGTCTAGCTGCAATTTTCCACGCTTCTTTTTTTACTCAAACTACGTTTTCTCTCGTTTTTTTTTTTTTCACTCTTACGTCTCAACGAAACTATTTGATTATGATAATAATGTGCTAATAGCAGCGGCAAATATGAGCGTCGGTGCTAACCTGTGCGAACGTTTTAGTACTACTACTACGCGTGCGAAAGACTAACCAATGAAGAGACGGTATAGCTTTTTTAAGAGCAACCGAGTCGAAAAATAAGAAACGTCGAAGAAGAAGGAGAACCGAGTCTTCGCATCCATAATACATTGCCTACAAAGTTAGTACGTCACTTCACAAATAGAGCTCGCGTTCGAAAAGACCATGTGTGATGGTTTGCGTGTTTCGTGTACATGCACGAGAAACTCGAGAAAGAGGGGATTCCCTTCCAATATATACGTGACTCAGCGTCTTGAGGCTGATTTGATTGGTGCAGCTTATTGAGTCTCCTCTGAGAAACCCATAACGAATGTATCTCGTTAGAACTTTTCTTAGAGACGGAGTATGCATCGGAGTATGTAATACAGTGTATTATAAAACATATGCAGCCAACACTAACGAACACAAAAAAAAACTATTTTATTTTAGAGTCCAACGAAGCAATTGCAAGAATTCGGCAGATATCACAGAGAGCCTAGGTAAATTACAAACTGTAAAAGTGTCGATGGGCTGCCCATACAAAATTATGCAATTTCATAAAAGAAATCACGTAAATGCACAAAAAGTAAGTTTTTTTTTAAATATTCAAAACAATATTTTTATTTGCCCTACTTGGGTTTCTTGGTTTTCTTTCCTATTAGATTGTCTATTTGGCTTAGTTTGGCTTTTTCGTTTTCTTTAATTCCATGTCGTCGTAAGGATCAGGTTCCACCAATAGACTCAATTGCAGTGCAAGGTTTCGTTTTAGTTCGCAGAAGACGCTCCCTGGTTTCGGTACAGGACTCTCCAGTTCAGGTTCTTACACAGAAGTTACGGAGAAAATTTCGAAAATAATAATCGCATTGGAAATGAATTGATATAACGCCTTAATAATATAATATATCCATTGTTATTCGTATTGAACTTTACGTATGAAGTTGTGAATTAAGCAGCATTTTTTTCTGTCGGTACTCCGATAGGTGGCCACTCAACCGTACGTTGGATATAACCACATCGAATAGTTGATGTGGTCTAAACATTTTTTGCATGAAACCATAAGAGCCGGAAAGACTTGTTTTAGGTCACTTTTCGCAACGTTTCATATAATTTAAAGTATAATGACGTGAAAATTCCGAAAACAAAGCTTATTCTATTGATGGATAGCAAAAAGAACAAAAGTGGTAATACAATATCTACAAACGCATAAGAAAATGCTTCATATTAAATGCGACTCGATTGCAAATAAAGCTGAAACGTATAAATATGGTCGGTACATCGAGCATAGCATTTAGTAGAGCATTCATTAGCATTACCACCATAGAATCATGAATAAATCTTCGAGGGCCCTTCGCGGCCTTATATTATATATATGTATACATTCGATTACGACAAGAATGACAAATACAGAAATAAAGAACTACGAGTTTGCTGCTCCACTGCAGACATGCAGAAAACTGGTGCAATTCAGAGGAACGCGGTTAAATACTTTGACCGCATTCATCATCAGACTCGATCTATCTTATCCATGATCACGACAAAAACTTGATTTCATTTTTTAAAACAAATAAATTAAAGTGTGATCACAACACAAACTCGATTTCATTTTTTTCGAGAAATTAAATTAAAGTGTGGTAAGTCGAATAAATGGGCAATTAATAAGCGGACGGTCTGCACGGGAAGCTCGGATCGACGGCCCTCAATTTGAATGCGATGAATGGAAACACGAGGCCGTAAAAAATAATAATGAATTTTATGATAATAAGGCCCGCGAGGATCGAAGTTTCCGTATAGAAATCTTGTCGAGTCATTTTGCTTTATTTCCTCAGCCAACTCTGACGATCATCGCTGCAAGCTGTCAGAATGTCGATCATTAAGAGGTGCGAATATGTGTTCATGAGGAGAGTCTGGTGGCTTTTGTAAAAGGCACTAAGCCAGTACCATATAAATACATCGGTGTCTCATTATTGAACTGGGTCTGGAACAAACATCTCGAACCGATTGCTAACTAACGAGCGCTCTGGCACCGTCACGACGCAGTCTGTCTCATTACTATATGCATTTGATCTTGCGGATCAACTTGGCGCTCGTATCGCTCAGTTGCAACATCGGACAAGCAGAAAATATACATAGATTTCACGTCCAATGAGATATAAAATTCTAGTAAAATCTGAATATTTGTTTATAGGATTGCATCAAATTCATGGTGAATTTGTTCGAAATTTTGTTAAATGCTCTGCTAGTTTAATTTGATTTTTGTATGATTATCAATTATAAGTCAGTGTCGTAATCGATAATGAATTTGGTCTTGTTTATAGATGTTGGTGTAACTTATGGTGTGAGGAGTAAATCTATTTATTAGAATTTTTTTAAACAACTCTAACCGAACCGTTTTTAAGATTATCGTAGATTCCCTAACATTTTTGTTGGAAATTTTTTAAAATTCGTTTTTAATATAATATTTTCGCTGAATCTATTTCTACAAAGAAAATTTAATAGTTTCCTTACATTTCATCATAATTGAAAAGAAGTTGTTCCGTAATTATTTTTACGGTAAGCACCATATACACACAGAGAAATGATTTATTAGTTTCAACCAAAACAACATATTAGAATCGGTTTATTTCAATTATTACATCTACATGATTTTAGTTGTAATAATTCAGGCCAATTTGTTCAAGCACATCATAAACGACATTTTAATTCTGTATTCGAATTAAATATTCCTTCAAATAAAATATTTATCATGTTTATGAAAGAACGAAGTAAAAATACGCATTCAAATAAAAATGTATATTCATTTCGAAGAAAATAATATTAGGCTCCCAGACAAATAAGCAAATTTACTCAATTTAATCAAATTTTATTGAAATCTAATAAACTTTTTCCCTGAGTGTATCTGATATACAGAATGTATTTGGAAGTATGTATTTTTCCATACATATAAAGGAACGTGGAAAACTAATCTCTCACTATCTGCTTTCTTCACCGTCAATACTTCTTATTCATACACATGCCATGTGAATAATAACACCAGAGTTTATACCTGGAAATCGTTTAGATTGGAAGCAATTTGTGAAGAAAAAAAAAAAAAAAAAAACGCGAGTTGATGGCATTACTTAGTGGAAAATTGTTTGCGCCTCGACGCGTTGATGTTACACCCGACGCCCTCCCTGCTCGCGATGCAATTAAATCTCTGAGGCAAGAACGAAAGAGTCTTGACTCTTGACCGCTACATCGAGCTCTATTGGACGCGAACTCGGCCGCCAGACGTTTCCAACTTCTTCTTCATCTTCTTCTTTCATGTTTGCCTTGGGATTGCACCTTTTATATTTCACTTCTTCGTTCAGTTATGAAAACAAGTTGAACATGTTCATGCCTCGGCATGAAGAAAGTTTTTTCTAATACGTTTGTCTAATGCTTGGTTTTTTTAAAATTAAGCTTGACTAGAAAGAAAACGTACGAAGAGAAGAAACCATATTTACGGCACACATGCACATAATAATTAAAAGTTTTATCACACATTTTCCTCTACAAAGAAGTAAAATAAAACGAACATAGGACTTCCGTACTCGAAAAAGTATGTACAATATATATAAAAACATAATATTAGCTCTTTTAGGTATAGCTTTAAAGATATATCTTAATTATATGCAATTGAGAAATATATCTGCGATATATCCAACCGACAGCAGTGGGCGCGTGGTCGGAGTATGGCTTCGGCGGTCTCCCAAGTCAGGCAGCTTCTCTCGCGGGCAGTACTTGGATGGGTGACCGCCTTAACTATCCACCAACTTGCGCGTTAACTGTTGAGCGGGAGGCAGTGTTTCTGACTTTCCGATGCATTCTCATACAGCAGAAAGTCAGTAAAATATAGCCGCCTGTGTCGGCACAGGTTTTCCGCAGTTTCCCGGTGCCCTCGTGTAAATGCGACACAGTAGTGCATTAGGAAAGAGTGGCTGCGGGTAACACTCTGCCGGGAATTCAATAAAAAATGGAACGGGATAGGGGAATCCAATAAAATAGAAGGGGATTGAGGGGAATGCGGAAAACGTAAAAACCTGAAGAAGGTATACGAAGGAATACCAAATAAAAATAAAAATAAAAAATCTGCGATATATCCAATATATGCTTACGACGTATCATTGATATATGAATCTCTGAAAAGTTTCGTACCTGAGATATATTAATTTGGACATTTTTCAGACAAACAAACATTCCTTTTTTTTACAAAAAAAATTCAAACGCACTACGGTTGTAGCAATTCAATAAATCAGTACAGAATAAATGCAATTGCACTTGTTTCGAGCAGGGGACGCCAGTGTCGCAATTCTTGAGCACCCTGAAGAGTAGATATGCACGATGGCAGATATAGACATCTGTGTTTAATCGAACTTTATTACTGTGCCACCGAGCTTTCTCCTCTTTCATACTCGGTTGTAGAGATGTGGTTATACTTGAATGAGAAAATCTCATAAAGAAAGTATCGCAAGGCAACAGAGCGCGTAGTCGAGCATTTCCTCGATCCGATCGTAATTATATATTCACTACTGGAAATCTGTACACGCTTGCTCACCGTAAAACCGGATTGATGGTATGTAACTGTTGCGAATGAGTTTTATCAAATGAGTGACTGCTGCTGCTCCTTGTGGTTTCCCGACAGCCGATGCCAGAGTAAATTGATGCAGTTTTTTCTATTCGGATATTTAAAAACCAGAGTGATTCCCTTCCCCGTACTGTAATTACATACTGGAAAATTCCAGGGCCAAATGATGTTCGAAAAAAAAGGGCAGTTCGAAACGCTGTTTAGCGTTTCGCATAAATAACGGAGGAGCCTTGTTTTTAAAGTGCTACCAATGAAATATAAAAGGCTTGATCAATAATTTTGCTGTGGTTTACTAAGTATTTCAAAGCACCTTGTTTTATTGCTCAACAGCTAATATTGCTAACTTCCTTACTAAGTTGGATGAAGAGGTAGTTTAGAAAAGATTTTTTTAAATAAATTTTTGCGTACCGGAAAGAAATATACAGAAATTCCGATTTCAACGGATGTTGTATTCTCATTTTACGAAGGGAAAACGCAGTGGTCCGTAAATATTGTTAAAGGGGATTTTTTAAAAGTACCATTTTCCCGAAAATTTATGGTGAAAAGTGTTAAACATCGATGATATTTTCATTCCAATATCTAAGACCTTAGATCACTTTTTTTTTAGTTTTTAGAGGGTTAACCAAGGGTTTAGTTTTTTTTTTTAAGCCAAGTCTTTTCTACGTGCTTGAGCAAAAGAACATTTTTTTTAATAATGAAAGTGAGCTGATGCACATTAAAAATGATGTTGAACAACGGATGATAAAAATTCAAATGCAAATTTAATAAAGAAAACGAAAGAGTATCTCCTCGAAAATCCGTGAATAGCCACTTTTTGCAACGTTAGTTCTCATTTTCATTCGCACATCATAGACAAATTTGACAAACGGTTTAATTTCATTCACAATACATTCCACATTTTAATTTAATGCAAGCAAAACGCATTTAGAAGTAATGCCAGAAAAAACGTTGTTCTTCTCAATATTTTCATTTGACCAAGTGTCAAAACGTTGAGAGAAAAGTCGAAAAATTAGTGATGAGTATTTGATTTTGTTTTTCAAATCGATTACCATTACTGTATCTGTATCATGAAAATATAGGAATTCATCGTTACCAATGTTATTAAATGTACAAAATTTAACGGAAACGCTTAAAATAATCTACTTCTGATTTTACCAATTCAGTAGTAGTATTAATTGTTAGTCGCTCGTTGCTTCGACACGAGGGCCATTGGTTTTATTTCATAAAACACATAAAAACATCATTTTGCACGTCGCGTTAATCTTTAATGCGTCTGATCATGTCGATACGCAAACAATTTATTACTGAAGCGAGGCGCCGGTACGGTCAAGCCCTGGGGCGGCAATTTATGAACAGACGAGGTGTATACGAATGCTAACGCCTATTTATAACGTGTCTAAGTCGCTTAGGATTGGAAATTGAGTAACACTCCGACGACTGAGACTGTACGGCAATGTCGTCCCGTTGCCTATTCCCATTCTGCATCTGCTTGTGGTAGGCGAGTCTATTCGATTTAGTAACATACTATCACATTCGTAAATGGAAAGAAAAATGTTCACGGGTATGATAGTATCGAGGAGAGGGCGCAAATTTCCGTTCGGTATTGAACTGCCACTGGGCCTTGACTCGACGGTCCCTCCGTATAATATTACGTCTACGTAAATTTGCCTGGTCATAATGGGAATTATAAGAGCATGTATGGCTCGCGTGATGCAATAATATCCTCACCGTTCTTCACTGTCTCGTGCTTCTGAATTAATAGATGTCTGCTGTGCATACAAAAGAGATCATCACATTCGTTCCTCATTGAAAAACTACGGTTGCTTCACACATTCATTAGCAACCAAAGGGCGATACAAGCGGAATTTCAGGTCGTTGCCACAAAAAGAAAATAGTTCATTAAAAATAGTTCATTGAAGATACAAGGAAAATCAGAGCATCGGATACTAATAATAGTAAAATGGTATTAACAAATTATGTTGTCGTTTATAAAAGAATAAACCTTCGGAAAACTTTTCTCTCATTCTAATCGAATGGATTCTCAATGAAAGCCTAGACCGGAACTGAACAGATTCAAATATTCAATGAAACTTCTCAGTTCGTCAGGAAACTTTAGTTTTTTTGCAAGCGATAACTTGCGAAAGCTCACTTTCGAGATGTAAAGTTGATAAAAAAATGTTGAACGATTAAAACTGATACCAATATAGCGAAGAGGAAACTCGTTATTGAATGAATTTTTTATTTTTTTGTTACAGGTATGTACGAGGAAAAATCCTACTCAAGGAAACCATACCAGCTAATAGGTACATGCATGACAAAACACAAAATACGAAATGCAACGTCTTTTTTTTTTTTTGATTTCCAATCAATCGTAATAAAGCATCAAGTGAATTGCGGACTCGTTAAATTCTTGTTTCATGCAGTATTAAATATCATGACACAACGCATAGTTCTCATGCTAATCATTATCGTCCTTTGCAGTCAAAAGTATAAATGAGGAACTCATTAGCGTGACATTTTTTTTTTTTTTCAGTGTTCAGTGTAAATAACAGTATTATCGATTTTTCTCTGCGAACGATTGCACCTAATAATTAATTTCAAATTATAATTCATTTTTTTGCACAATCCCACTGCACTACGTATTGAAAAATATTTGTCTTTTACAAATGACAAAGTGCATTCCAGAAGGGAAATGCACTTTGCGAAAAAAGTCACTTTTTTCAGTAGACTTAGGAGGAATTGAGTAAATTTATCGTCGGTGCTCTAAAAAGCCAAGAAAATGTTCCTTTGCACGAGAAAACGTGCTATAAATATTTAATATGGAAATAAATGTGATTTAACATTGGTAACATGAGATTTCGGGTTCCCTCGCGATTGTTAATCCTGTCATGTGGCTGTCATTCGCAGAAACGTAATATAACTGCTCCGAGTGGCGGTTGCAGCAGGACGATATCCTATCGGATCCCGCAAAATTCAATGTAACTCCTGCGAATGTTGCTGACGCACCATGACAAAGGCAAACCGCGTTATGACGTAACCCCGAAGAATCGTAGTTCGCTGTACAAACGCACGATGTACACGTACGAGTATATAAAAAATGGTTGTCTCGGAGGCACAATTTGTATTATTATTACGTTTCTAGGAATGCTTGGACGTTTCATCAAATTCAATTCGTGTGTGACTACACACCAATGTCTATATAAGCACATATGTCCGAGGTGTATTGGCTATAGGATACGCAAATATTGCACGCAAGTACAGAGACGTTCGCTCAAGCAGACACGAATATTATGCCGCGTGTCTTGCGTAATATTTGATTGATGTCCATTGTAGACATCTCGAAGGCTTCCTCCTTGACGTCACGTGAACTTCATTTTTTTGGGTCCTTCGTAACGACCTCGTTCATGGGTTGCTATGCCGAGAAGAGGCCTCGTCGTCAAATTCAAAATACTCGAAGATGACAGGCAGAGAAGGTCTTTCGATTTTAGAAGCTTTCCAACCTGGTCCATAACATTTTTATACCGAATTCCAACTATTGACTGACTGATTCTACTAATTTTCAACATGTTCTCGAGATTAAAGAAAAAAAGCTGGCAATGCACTAGATCAATTTTTTTTTACATCAAATGATGTTATAGTGGCATCATCTCCGAATCTCCTGATTTTTTAAACATTTCATTCATCCACCAAATTTTTTGTTACAAAAAGGATGTTACTGGAATATAAGATTTTTCAAATTCAGCTTCCTCATTGATAAATAAAATTATTTTTCTTCTTATTTTCCCAGACTAAAGTTAACTTCGCCGAAGGTGCATCATTACACGACGTGTTTTGATATCATCAGGCGCCTATCAATTGATAATTAGTATTTTTATAACGCAGAAGGGAAGTTTGAGGAAAAAAATAATTGGGGTGTCAAGCTTGAATAATCACAATATAATCGTGTAGACGTATTACATTCCGGAGTCTGTTTTGTTGTATTATTTCGAGGGGGCGTGTACAATGGACTTTGATCGAATTCACATATTCTATCGAGAATTGGCTAATGAATGTTGATTTGTGGATGTTGCGTATATGTAATAATGTCGAGTCAAGATGAAAAGGTTGCATCAGTCCGGTGAAACAGTTATAGAAGATAATGAATTATTTCCCGCTCGTGGACTTTGAGTCTGGTATCGCTTGGTAAGAATTGAGAAAGTAAAGAGAAATAAAAGAAGAATCTCGTTTCATCATTACTTTGCAGCGCGTGTGTATTCAAAACACATTGACAAATTAGTAACCAACTTGTTGCGTTACGAGGTAATGAAGGAATCGACAGACGAGATGATGAAGCATTTCGAAGCGCACTTTGAACACTATTTCAAGTGAGATTGTAGATATTAGCTTGCCATTCTAATTATCGGACAAAGACATTTTCCTGCAAGCGTTATTACGCATTTTTAATCGAAAATATTTTTCACCAATTACTTCTTTCATTGCGGTAAAACTCGCAAGTCTTGGAAATGTCAAGAAATGCCAAAATGTTCAGAAAAATTAGAGAGACCCTGAAAATGATACCCTGTTTTAAAAAAATAGTTCAGAACATCGGGTAACAATCACAAAATATTGGAAAATCCAGAAAATGACAGAACGCTCGAGAAAAGCCTATAAAATCGTGAAAATGTGAAGGGAAAAAAGGGTGATCGAGAAAGTTAGGAAATTTATTAACCTGTAAGAAAATATGCATCAATATAAAACGAGAAAAAAAATGCATTTCTTTTGCACTTTTATAATTTTTGGAGAAATAAAATGTTTTTCAGAGAAAAATGACAGTCGGGTCAAGGGAGAGTCCGAAAAAAATCAGGGAATTTTTCTTTTATTTTTCGTGACCATCGAGTCACAGATTCTAATATATATAGCCATCTTAAGCAGTGATTAAGTTGTGACTAATTTGTCAAGTTGCGGAATAATCGAGAGATCAACAATAATAATGATAAAATATTTGTCTACGTACTTTGAACCCTCTATTGCAAACAGAATTGTCAATATATTCATTATCTCAACTGTCTGGTTACACAATGCCACAAAACTGTATGACATATACATTTTTTTTTTTTTCAAATTCACATTTGAATCGAAATGATTTAAAATAATCATTTAGGCCCTCGAAGGTAAACCAACAGGAGTTTTCCTTAGCTGGTCCTAAAAACTAAAGCGTTCCTTTAATTACACCAGTAACGACTTATTCACTGATAGCCATAATATTTACATAAGGAAACGCATAACATGTATGCATAATGTCACGTTACAAAATCTCTGAAGTTTATGAAGTTGACATAGTTCGGTGATGCAGAAGATCAAATCGTGCCGTGGAATTGTAGCAATCTCAAATATGCACACGTCGGTGGCAACACTCTTTACTATCATCATCGTAACGCAGATGCGTCAGTGATTGCTCACAATCATCGCTAAATATGAACCCAATCGACACATAATTGAATGATTTATCTTTAGCTGTAATCGATGATACGGAGAGCGGAAAATGTGCTAAATGATAGATATGACGATAGAGACGTTTTATGAATGTGCCGGTTTAATGCGCGATGGCAACGCCGAAGTCGGGGAGACAAGCCGACGAGTATTAGACTTTGACTTATATTGCGGTAGGTTCGGCAACCCAGAAATCCCCAATAAGCGATATGTACGCTACTTCTGTACGGCCTTCCGATGAATAACTCATCGGAGAACGCGTGAATCGACAGAACGTTGTCATGGCAGTGCGTTTAAAGTCCAAAAGCGATTCATCACACGCGCTAAACGCTCCAGTCAATCGGTAGACGCCGGAACGATAGGAATACACGAGCTTGCTGTTTTTCTTTTCTTCTTTTTCCTTCCTTCCTTCCCCGCCGCTTTTAGTCGCGTCAGATAAGGTCAATACCCACGCACATCGTTTCTACAGGCCAACCCCGGGCATGTTACAGTTTCTCCATGGAATGCTTTACTTTCATAGGTATTTACTTTAAGCATGGATTGATCCTTTTTCTTGATATCATGGTCAAGTTCAATGTCAGTTCTTGGTCAATTTGAAGTAACAAAAAATGCCACACTGTTTCCAATTTTCGGGTTAATGAATGCAGTGTTGAACTCGAGCACAAATTTTTAGGCTTACGTCAAACGCAAATCAGGCCCTCACTCGCTCATGAGAAGGCCCTGATAGTATAATAATTGTTTTTTTTATTTAACGCAAAGCCACTTCTTAAATTGCGTTGCTTGATTCCATATAAGATGATCCTACAGGAAGGAAAAGGTTGCGTTGCGAAATTTATCAAAGTTGTTCGTGTCAGCGACCTGCGTGGTATATGGCATCAAAAAATGATTGAGTACGAGCATCAATTTCTGTTGATTGGTTGTAAAATCGCTATGATTACCAACTAATCGCTGCTATGTGTGACCACGGTTAGTTAGAACAACTGATTGGCAATGCTATCCGGACATATTGGCAATGCTATCTGACATATTGGCAATGTTATCCGACGTATTGGCAATGTTATTCGACACATTGGCAATGCTATCCGACACATTGGCAATGCTATCCGACACATTGGCAATGTTATCCGACACATTGGCAATGTTATCCGACACATTGGCAATGCTATCCGACGTATTGGCAATGTTATCCGACATATTGGCAATGTTATCCGACATATTGGCAATGCTATCCGGTACATTGGCAATGTGATCCGATATATTGGCAATGTTATCCGACACATTGGCAATGCTATGTTAACCAACATATTGGTAATTTTAAGCTCTGCATGTTTGTGTTATTCATCTGAATGGTAATGCTTATTACGCAATACGTAATATTAATCATTCCATCGTAAAAGTAAACAATCGATTCATAATACCAATCAAAACGCTAGTAATCTCAACTAAGAATGTTGACGGTGAGCAATCAGTGGTAACTGCAGTAATAACTTCGAGCTGCATCGCAACTAACATACCCTCGGCATTTCAAAGTTTTTTTCCCTTAACTAACCGATTTTCTACGTGGAATCTAAAAAAATGTCTCCAGTTAACACAGATATTTTCAAGCATTGATGCAAACCTTGGTACCAAGAAAATTTTAACCATAAAATAGATATGGAATATAAAAAAATGATGAAAAAAAGTGGTGTAATTTAGTACGCAAGTACCTCATCAACCTCTTCGAGGCTCTACGGCTTTCAATATTGATCAGCTCTCCGGTGATGGATGATATAATTGCTATAACACCATCACCTGTACTGGCCCTCACACTAACTTGAAGAAAAAAAAAAAACAACCGTCACTCTTATCGACAAGAAAATATATAAATTTATTGTTATTATTGTAGCTCGTAAGGCTGTTTGTTACGTAACAATTTTTTTTCTTCATATCTATGATCGTTCTTGTTCATCATATTCGTCACATCGCCATAATTGGCGGTGATTTAATTCAGCATGTAGCAGGATTATTCCAAGATAAATTATAGATCCTATAATCGATAAAGGTGGCATAATTATGGCGTCTTTTTTTTGCCAAATTTTTATTGAAGGCCGTCACCAACATCTTGAGTCTTGCACCCTAAGATACCTGCCCAATTTGCTTGTCTCAGATTGTATTCTTCTCTATTTAAAGAATCCACAAGTCATTCTGTAAATCGCCATGCATGATATAATCTCAAATTATAATGCTTCGAATATGAACGTGCGCTTTTTGAAGGATAACTAAAAATTAATTCCTACTTATCATATTTTTCAGATTCATCTCGCCATTACGATCTCCATTGTAATGAAAAAATTAGAATCAATTAAATAGTTTTTGCGCTTCTATGTCCATCCGCATGTATGCTATTTGAAATTAGTCAAAATTATTTTTAAAAAAGAGGAGCTCGAGGAGTTTAGGGCGAATAAAGAGGAGGGAAAACGTTACAGCCTAAATAGAAAAATAATAGGCTTAATTTGCAAAAGAGCTACCCGACGAATTTGGAGATCGTTTCGCGGCGGATGCATCGGAAAAAAAATTAACGTCATTGCAAAAATAATAACATTAATTTTGGATGATCATAAAAATATTTCATTGAAAAATTAATGAACAAACACGACACAATTATTCCTTTTCTGTTCCTCTTTTTTAAAAAACACATAAAAAATTGATGTATATCGAAATATTGATAGTATTCGTTAATGAGATTGACCCACCTAAGCTGAAACCGCAGGCAATCGCAGCGAATCGTAAAGACGCATCTTATTTAATAACAAGAAACGATCGAAAGACGAATGATTTTTTTTAATGCACAATCATTATTTACTCCAAATTGGAACAAAAACCAGCTCATCTTCTGGGCTCCGAATATCCGACAAACAACGTATCTCGTGTCTCCAGAAATAACGAACTTATCGTATATTTCGAGTAGAATTTCAACACAGTTAATCTTATTGTTACTTATGACTGATCTATATATCGACCGTATTTTCCCGTTACAAATGATTGACAGATTCACAGATTCCTATATCGAAACTTTGATAAGATATGCTCAAACCGGTTACATCTCGGTTGCCCGTTCACTGGCCAATCTTAACACGGATGCACGTAATCCTTTTGAACACCTATGCCACTCAAAAATAAGGCGAACTCAGCGATGAGCACTTCATTGAATGGTAACTGATAGTGTAACTGTATCGCGAAGTAGTTCACGCCGTTATCAATTCTCAGGTGTCAATTTCACGATTACTTCCGGGGAAACTTCATTTTTTTTAGAGAACGTTAAAGTTCTCTCAGAAGTGAAAAATGTTAAAGAAGCAGAGTTCGACTCTGAATGCTTTTCCAAAAATCCCGGAAAATTCAACTTCTTGACATGGGAAACAAATACTTGATGTATTTTTCTTTATCTGCCCAGCGTTTACAACCGTTCGGAATGCAAACGAGTTGTTATTTATTTTAGGAGCAACGGAATTGCCGTTAATTGTTTACTGATAGTATAATGAGCTGTGGATAGAATCGATAAGATAATGTACACATGGTATATGGATATTTCGCGGTGATGTTCGGTCGTAATCAAAATAAATGGTGGTTCCTGCTTTGTCTCCCAATATGAAAAGCTCTGATGCTCTACAAAAGCAATGATGAATAAATTTAGAAAATTTGTGTTGGCTTATACTAATTTTAACTGTAAAAAGAATTTAAATGAATACGTCAATAAAGAGATGATAGTTAAATAAATAAAAAGCGCTATATGAAATAATCGCATTTTAATTTTTTTTTCACGTAGCGTTTAAATTGCATCACAATTTATTTATGGATAGGTTGCTTTTTATTTACAGTTCTAAATACGTTTCGTTGACAATTTAAATCGGTACAGGATATAACTCTCAAAATTGGTAAATTGGGTAAAGCATGTAACTACTAAAATCGAAATGTCAATTATGTCATATTGCAATCGAGAGGTTTATGTATATCTGGATGTGAAATATCTGATTACTTAATGATATCTGCATTAAGGAAGTAGATGTTTACAGATATGGTGAACAAAGTTGCGGGTCGAAGTGAATGCTGGTCGATCAAAGGGCCCAAATCATATAGCATTTTGAATGAAAAAAAGTGTTTTTTTTTCGACTTTGCTGAATTAACCGCATTCTCGGCGTGCAACGAGATCGCTAGATCGCTCATTATCAACCAATTACCTCAGTGCATGTGCAATATTGTTGCGTTACTCCCAAGGGACAGGATCGTGATTTTCACTTCGTGTGATTGCTGCCCAAACGAAGCGAGAAAACCGGTGTAAAAAAATCGCGTACTTTCCTTGTAGCATGTAATACTATTTATCATTATAACTTTAGTACATATTGAGATGTTGTAGGCCTCAATTTATTTGTAAATGGACGAGCATTTGAACAAGCATTATTATCGAATTTGGAGAAAATCAATCGAGTGGGTCAAAATTTACAATAATTTACATATATACAATCTTTTTTATTGTTGACTTGCTGACTTTTATAAATTGTAAACTGAGAAGCTCACAATTTCTGTGCATGTAATATATAAACTAGCCTGCAAAGTAGAGCTCACATTTTTCTTATTATTATTCATTTTTTCAAAATCATCATCAATTTGAGAGATGAAATAAAAAAACGTCTTCATGAAGATAATTTTGGAAATGATGAAAAAAAATGAGGAAGCAATGTACAAGGTCCTACTTCGCAAGTATATTTTTTTTCGATCTCTCGAGAGAATAAATCGAAATACGAAATATTGAAGGTCTTCGCTCTTGGAAAAATCCAATGTTGAAGACTGAAGTTATGAGCTCACAATTTCTGTGCACGTAATATATAAACTAGTCTGCAAAGCAGAGCCCATATTTTTCTTATTATAATTCATCTTTTCAAAATCATCATCTATATGAGAGATGAAATAAAAAAACGTCTTCATGAAGATAATTTTGGAAATGATGAAAAAAAATGAGGAAGCAATGTACAAGGTCCAACTTCGCAAGCATATTTTTTTCCGATCTCTCGAGAGAATAAATCGAAATACGAAATATTGAAGGTTTTCGCTCTTAGAAAAATCCAATGTTGAAGACTGAAGTTATGAGCTCACAATTTCTGTGCACGTAATATATAAACTAGTCTGCAAAGCAGAGCCCATATTTTTCTTATTATTATTCATCTTTCCAAAATCATCATCTATATGAGAGATGAAATAAAAAAACGTCTTCATGAAGATAATTTTGGAAATGATGAAAAAAAAATGAGGAAGCAATGTACAAGGTCCTACTTCGCAAGCATATTTTTTTTCGATCTCTCGAGAAAATAAATCGAAATACGAAATATTGAAGGTCTTCGCTCTTGGAAAAATCCAATGTTGAAGACTGAAGTTATGAGCTCACAATTTCTGTGCGCGTAATATATAAATTAGTCTGCAAAGTAGAGCCCACATTTTTCTTATTATAATTCATCTTTTCAAAATCATCATCTATATGAGAGATGAAATAAAAAAACGTCTTCATGAAGATAATTTTGGAAACGATGAAAAAAAATGAGGAAGCAATGTACAAGGTCCAACTTCGCAAGCATATTTTTTCCGATCTCTCGAGAGAATAAATCGAAATACGAAATATTGAAGGTCTTCGCTCTTGTAAAAATCCAATGTTGAAGACTGAAGTTATGAGCTCACAATTTCTGTGCACGTAATATATAAACTAGCCTGCAAAGTAGAGCCCACATTTTTCTTACTATAATTCATCTTTTCAAAATCATCATCTATATGAGAGATGAAATAAAAAAACGTCTTCATGAAGATAATTTTGGAAATGATGAAAAAAAATGAGGAAGCAATGTACAAGGTCCAACTTCGCAAGCATATTTTTTTTCGATCTCTCGAGAAAATAAATGGAAATACGAAATATTGAAGGTTTTCGCTCTTGGAAAAATCCAATGTTGAAGACTGAAGTTATGAGCTCACAATTTCTGTGCACGTAATATATAAACTAGCCTGCAAAGTAGAGCCCACATTTTTCTTATTATTATTCATCTTTTCAAAATCATCATCTATATGAGAGATGAAATAAAAAAACGTCTTCATGAAGATAATTTTGGAAATGATGAAAAAAAATGAGGAAGCAATGTACAAGGTCCAACTTCGCAAGCATATTTTTTTTCGATCTCTCGAGAAAATAAATCGAAATACGAAATATTGAAGGTCTTCGCTCTTGGAAAAATCCAATGTTGGAGACTGAAGTTATCTATTGACTAGCTCTTGTATATACTCAGTCAATGCTACTGTGTGTGAATGCGGATGTTGTATTGGTGCTTGCATCACCGTTGTGTTCACGATTGATGTCCGTATACACACGCGAACGTACACAAAAATAATTTTTCAATATGTATGAAGCTTACCTAATATACGAATACGTTCTGTGCACGATTGTGTCGACGTCTCACGAGATAACGGCTATCTTGGACTCCCGACTTGGTACAGTCGAGGCAACCGGAGTTAACTCCGAAAAATTTATCGTTTCCACACTGTGGAAACGAGGGGAAAGAGCGCGACAGAGGGATGACCCATCGCGGATATCACAAAAATATCAGTGTTTATACGTCTCGAAGAGATAGCGAAGAAACGACAACGACCACGAAGAATCAAGCGAGGCTTGAGAATGAGATCTCGAATATCAAGCAATTGCTACGAAAACGAGAATGACTCTTGTTTTAACAACATTTTTATTCTAATAGCCGGTGATTCGGTTCAATTGGTGTCACATTTTTATCGTCTGGCTATTTGGCTCTATTCTATCATGAATAATGACGATATTCTTATTTCAAAAACTCACTAAATTAATTATTATAGTGAATTCAATTATCACTGCACCAAGGATTACTGCATTCATACTAGAACACACTCTCCGTAAAATAAAATAAGACATTAAACACTAGAATTTGTTCACTAATTCTCTTTTTTAAGTTAAAAATTTTACTTTTCACTCCATACAAATTTCTTGACAAACTTGCACAATTGTAACGGTTGACACGTACTTAGTGAGGTTTAAATAAGATTTTTTTTACAGAACGCTATCATCTACTCTTGACTTTTTTAGGTCACTCGGTCCCCTTAAATATTCGCGATGTTCTGCTTCTTCGTCACAAGCGATCAGTAGGCTAAATTGACAAGTTAGTATTGCAGAGTAAAATTGCTGAGGATAGGTAATCGGTAGATGATGAATCCTCCATGCATTGCGCACTTCAAAAATTCATTCCATTTTCATAATAATTATTCAGGCCCTTTGAACTTTAATTAAAGTCCTCAACGCAAAACTTAGTTGGACGATTACGATGATTATTCTTTTCCGATTTCCAGATGCGGATCTGAGCATGGGCGCCGGAGGCGCTGGAGGTTCCGTCCTCGGGATCCCGGGTTCAGGGGTCGCCGGAGTTCTGTCCCAACACTGCGCGATCTGCGGTGATCGCGCAACGGGTAAACACTACGGTGCAGCCTCCTGTGATGGCTGCAAAGGATTTTTCCGAAGGTCGGTCAGAAAAAACCACCTTTACACCTGCAGGTAAGACTTCCAATAACCTGGATAAAGATTAGGAGCGTTACATCACGCATAAACGTGGCACTGCTGAGGCCCTATCAGGGCCTTGTCATGGCCCTGTTAAGACCGGATTTGTGCCTAATGTAATGTAATGTAAAAAAAATGTACTTTGCAAAATGATAAATTTCTGATGTTACATTATGAAATCCAGTTTAAATACATTACTCACATTACAATTACTCAGTAAATACATAATATATGAACCGCACCTCTAAGTGATAACAATAATATGAAGGTTTATGATATATTGAATGGCTCGTAATTATCGAATTCCTTCGGCAGGTTCAGTAGAAATTGCGTGGTGGACAAGGATAAGCGCAACCAATGCAGATATTGTCGGCTTCGCAAGTGCTTCAAAGCTGGCATGAAGAAAGAAGGTGAGCGATAATAATTTGTGATGTCAATCCATTAGAAAAATCCTTATATCGCATCGAGGGTGACGAATCACCTAAATTTTATTTTTTTAAATGATGCTGCACATATAAATTATTAGAAACTTCAAAAAAGTTACGTTTATGAAAATATTTTTATGACTACGAAGTTGTACTTTTTAATCAATGTGATAAATTTATATGATAACACTAATTAATTTATATTATTCTTCAACGTCCCGGTTCCTTTGAAAATTGTTTACAATCTCCACGTTTTGTTCTCCATTTTTTTAGCCGTACAGAACGAGAGGGACCGGATAAGCTGCAGAAGGCCAAGCTACGAGGAACAAACCAGTAATGGTGGTGGCCTCTCAGTCGTTTCTTTGCTACAGGCTGAAATGCTTAGTAGACAAGTTGGGGCAGCCTTAGAGGTCAGTTTAATTTAGCATCCAGCACAAATCGTTGAATATTCACACAGTCTTCGAGCCGTTGATGGCAATGGCTTATGCACTACGGAAATACTGCCGACGTGGTTAACGCTGTTATCGCAGTTTCATGAGCAATTCAGTAGCTTCTACTTTTTTCCTCCACACGGTAGATTTCTCAATAGTCGTAGGATTGATTGCCATGAATTTGGGGTTCGTGCGAATATCCTAAGCAATCGTTGCAAGAAAAGGTTGAACTGCAATTTCAAAGTCGTTGGATTCCGTTTTATAGCGTCGCGGGTTGGTATTGTTGGAACTGTAGTCAAAATTTTCCAGGGTCCCTCATATGAAAACATTTGCAAAATTCTATTCCATTTTTGACTTAAATAAATAACAAGTACCTCAAAAATGAGAGTTAGAAAATTAATTAAATTTACTCTATCTTGATTCGGGTCTTTTAAACATATAATCAAAATACTAAAACAAATAGTACAAGCACATGAGATTGCTGGGCATCCTTCGCAGTTAAATCAATGGAATACTTTTCCTTGTGAATCAAATTTATCACCTATCAAAGATTCCCATGACTAAATGACTCATAACTTGTTGAAAACCACAGGGTTTATGAATCCAACAGTTTTCCACAATGAAAAACAGGAAATTTCTTCCTACGTCAGCGAAATAATGTTATTTTTTACTTGTCCCTCTGTTATTGTTGCCATTTGAGTAATTAAATCTCTGTCCCTGCACAGGTTCAACAGATGGGAAGTCCAAGTAATGAGACCGACCTCAGCAACAAACAGATAGCGAATATAAACGACGTGTGCGACAGTATGAAGCAGCAATTATTAATTCTCGTCGAGTGGGCCAAGTACATTCCGGCTTTTAGCGAGCTCACGCTCGACGATCAAGTGGCGCTTTTGCGTGCTCACGCTGGAGAACATCTTCTTCTCGGAGTCGCGAGACGCAGTATGCATCTTACTGACGTTCTCTTACTGGGCAACAATTGCATCATCACGAAAAGCTGTCCTGGTACGTAGAGTTTGGGCGATATTTGGCAAAAGGTTATTTTTTAAGGATTGCATGATTTTGTCACTAACAATTTAGCAATAATGTTAAGTGTGCGTGGCTAAAATTAGCTTCAATGTGAGTCGGTGTCACTTTGATGTCGCAGTTATTTTCGGCCAACCAAACAAAGGGACGAACATACAGTCCAATAAATTGCACGTATAATCATGAATTTCAAGTGTATATGAACGCGACTTTAACGTTATTTTGTCTTATCGAAATCGCTGGACAAAAGGATTATCTCGAAGGAAACTGGTATGACTTTGTTTTAATAAAGCGAGCTCATGATTCCATCTTCCACCTTTCTTTAGGCTTAAGAATGCTTCCCAGCTCGAAAACTACGCCGCTAAAAACTGAATAAGAGCACGTAAATTTAGTTTGGCTCCTGAAACTCTTTCGATGTCCCAGAATTAACTAGAATTCTGCGACGCTGTTAAGCTGAATACTGACAGCACATCATGTACTGAAGATACTCGATCAATATATCGATACCAAAGAACAGACATTTTGGATCAAACTTGAATGACTTGAATCTGAATGTATTGAAATCTGTGCATAAGTTCACTCACTTGGTACGACTAAAATATAGTGCTAGGGAATTGGTGACACTGTAGTGCTCATTCAGTCGTCGAATGCCACCATAATGCAGCCTTATAGCGACGCAGAATGATAAATATATGTGGCAGTGGCGTTGGCAAATGAATGCCTGCCGCAATTTCATCACAAATACAATTTTAACCAAAAGTTTCATTAAACTTTAAATAATGTATGACAAAAGAAAATTTAAAGAAAACAACAACATCGACATCAAGCACGAATATAGATTTTGCGTAATATTGCCCAAAACTTATTGATCAATTAGTTAAAAATGATTGTTTAACAACTTTTACGAAAGATATTTGCTACTCATGACGAACACACATTGCTCAGAGAACTCATAATGATTCTCAATATTGTTTACTTTGGTTGATTACACGAATTCATAACATTTGAAAACATTTTGTCGAAATATATAAAATTCGTGACATTTGACCGATTTAAAAAAATTAACCGTTAATTTAAAATAACTGCGAACTCAGTAGAGACCTATTAAGGTGAAGGGCCGATGAACTAATTTATAAGTGCATATTTTATAGTGACACTCAGTTCAAAAATTTGATCAAATCTTTTAAATTTCATCTGCAGCGGTTTCGCTCATCCCACCGAAATAAAATCCCAGGTAGAAAAACATTAGGCACTAAGTTGCGGTATTAACGACTCGGCGTGATTAATAATGCAGCTTAATGCTATAATACATGGCGCATTTTTTAGGATATGCGTGTCCTCATATGCCGGAATAATGTCGTCACCTTGTCATAAAATATCTACCTGGGATTATTCAAGGCTAATTGTAGAGCAGAGTGCTCATTTTATTATAACCAATGAAACTGAGTTTCGCTATGAAAAGATTTTCAAGTCTTTCGGGGAAGATGAAAGGGCTTTTATGTTGTGGTTCGTTTGATAAGAAAATGATCATTATTGTCGATATAAACCTCATTGGGATTTTATGGTTTCGATTTGTGGTTCGAGACGATATCTTCATGCGAATCGTCCAGTTTTATTGCAAACTGTATTTGCCAATGAGCCAAATCAATGACAAGAAACCATAAAGCGCTTCTATTTTAAGAACAAGGACAACGGGCGAGTTATTAAAAAAGTAAATAAGTCGCCGGTAAGAATGAAGAACGATTAACAAGCACGAACATAATGTGAATTTGCAAAAATGTAGAAAAACTGGACGAATCGATGTTTTGCACGAATCCATGGGGTGTAGCTAGTTGACTGAGTCCGGCATTCGTGTTTTGTGCCAATTTCGAATTGTACATTTGCATGACAAAAAGCTGTGGTTTTGCGGTGACAACAATAACATTGAGATACTCAATAACCGGACTCAGTCGTGTTATTTATTAGGAACGGTATAACCGTGGTTGTCAGTAATATCGTTTTCCACAGAGGGACGCAATCAAGACCTTGACATAAGCAGAGTAGGAGTACGAGTAATGGACGAATTGGTCAAACCGTTGAATGAAGTGCAAATCGACGACACAGAATTTGCTTGCCTCAAGGCCATTGTGTTCTTTGATCCGAGTGAGTATAACTCATAATTTTACTTATAATACCTATATTCTCATAATTGCATATAACCTGATTCAAGAATATCATCAATTTTTGTAAATCACCCGACGATCATCGTGTAAATGCGAATGACGGGGATTTTTCGAACAATCCGGCACTTTGACATCAGTAATTATTATAATACTTGAGCAGTTTTGCACATATCATCAACCAGACCTCCAGATGCACAGAATTTTGTACCAAAACATTCTAGTCTTAAATTGTTTTGTTGAATTTCGAAAAGTCAGAAATGCAATATCACTGTGCAAAAATATGTAATTGATTGAGCTTAATCCAATGACCGCAGGCTGCCAAATACATTCATTGAATAAATAGTACATTTTATAACTACAGAGAAGACATTTTTTTGGAGCGAGTGAACATTTGTTCGAAATTCGGTTGGCCCATCTTTTTTCTCCATTCTCCAGTCATAACACACGTTATGATCTTTTATGATGTATGCATCGATGCTAACACTCCAAATATAGTATCGTATTTTTTTAGGTGTTGAAAGAAGTGAAAAAAAAAGACAAGTGTTTCATGTACTTTTATTTTCTGTTTTAGATGCAAAAGGCTTAAGCGAGCCAGCGAGGATCAAGCATCTCCGTTATCAAATCCAGATTAATCTTGAGGACTACATAAGCGATCGCCAATATGACAGCCGAGGTCGTTTCGGAGAAATACTCTTGACGCTTCCCGCTCTGCAGTCGATATCCTGGCAGATGATTGAACAAATTCAATTCGTCCGTCTCTTTGGTGTCGCTCATATCGACAGTCTCCTCCAGGAAATGTTGCTCGGCGGAGCAACGGCGGAAATGAATGGGTCAACGACACCTTTGCAAATACCAAATGCGCCAGGAAGCTACGTGAGCAGCAACGAGAGTCCAAGCAGCCCGTTAACACCGGCAAATACCGGCCCGTTGAGTCCTCAGGATCATATGCTAGGTGCTGGCAGTCCCGTAATGATCCTCAGAGATTTGACGCCCATCACAACCGACGATGATACCACAACTGTCGCCGGATTTCGGTTGTTTAAACAAGAACCAAGCCTCGAGACAGAAGCTACTTTCTGACTAGAAAACGATCGATCGAACGCTGTTCCAGAGCGGACTTATTAAAACAGCGTCCATCGATCGATCGATCGGCCGAATACCGACCTCGATACAGTAAAGTTGCCTCCAGTCACCTTTATTATGCTGTTTAGTTACTTTTTCATTTTTTGAGCACACGTGCGCATTATCGTGGCTTGGCATATGACGTCTCACCTACGTTTCTAAGTTCTTGAGGACTTCGAGTTACGGAAAAAGTTTCGAGGACTGAAATACACGGCTCAAAATGAGATTCATTATGTCAATGTTAAATGTTCAGATTAAGAGCGAACTTTTTCTACAAACTACGAAAACAGACGTAAAAAATGAAAAAAATTATCCGAGGAATATTTTTACTACGGCATTTATATTATATCAATGATAATTCGAAGTCAGAAACATGATGTAAGTGAGCATCTCAAAATATTCAATACCGAAAGAGGCTGAACACTAACTGGACGCAACCTAGGACCTCGATTTGATGAACAAATCGAGACAGGAAGTCCGTAGTATCGAGGTTTCGTAACACTTTATACAATGCGTCAGGTCACTCAGCAATTGTGGTTATCACATTATTTTTTTACTACGTTTAACAATACGGCATTTGTTTAAGAGAATCGAAAAAGCAGTTTTCGCTGTTACGTTTTGGGTTATGCTCATAGTGACGAGACACCGAATTGACTATCGACCCATCGGACGAACCGTAAACACATAGGCGGCCTCGTCTATCGTTTAAAGTAATTTTCTTGCTGTATGTTAACTTTTTCTTTCGCTTTTTTCTTATTTTCATTTGTAAAAATACTTATATACTGAATCAAAGAATACTACGTTATTAACAACGTAACCGCAAAAGGAGTCGGAACGATCTACTATACGGACGTATACTTTTTACGTGACCATCATATAACCGTTGCAAAGGGTCGGAGTTAAAATAGAGAATTTCATTTTATTTATTTCATTATTTTGGAATTCGCTATTTTAGCTATTCGCTATTATTACCCCTGCCCCAAAACAATATGTATCGGTTACATGACGGTTGAAAAATGTATTACAAACGTGAAAAGGAAATAACGGTCACTTCAGATCGCTGGTATTATTACAACTGCCCAGAAAATATATTGAGTGAAAAAGGGGTTGCCCACAAAATCGAACTTTTTACAATCGCGATTATTGTATATATCTGTTAATCGATTTTTTAAAGCGTTTTTACGTAAAGAAGATGCGTGATTGACATAATTGGCAACGATGACAGTCTACACGTTCGTTATGCGGTGCATCATTTTATTCATAGTATGAAACAGCTAAGCTCATACATTATTGTAGGCTTCAACGTTCCGAAACCCAACCAAGATCTATACACATCACATTATTGTTATTATTTGCAGAAACTAATTTATTATAAGACTTTAAAGTTTTAGCCAACCACTATTTCATTCTAAAATTTTAAAAATTATATAACAAGAAAGAATACAATTTAGTTTTCAATACTTTGCATGATTATCAAAGTTTGGGCATTGGAAGGTTGATCAATAGTGCTATGAAAGTACAGAAATGTATTCAGCGAAAAAAGAATCACGACAATGTTCAATCACATAAAGATAGCGGTAGATTTTGCAAAAGTATATAAAAGATAATTTATAAAATCGTGCAATACTTAGTCTGCCGAAGAATAGCACATTTTGCAACCTGATATTAATATCGGGAAAATAGGACTCGGCGTGTTAATCGAAAGCACCAGTCTCTCATTCTCTGTGCCGTGCAAATGCGAGTCTTAATGATATGTACAAATTTATGTGATTTCAAGTTCGGAATAGACTCTGGTGCTCAACATTTTGCTCAATCTTAACATTAAACTTTGCATTAGTTGCTCGTTACTAGCGGCGACGTGTGTTGCTCTCAACACGCAGTCGTGATTGTTTTGTATATAGAACAAGCTCATTTCGCGGAAGGACTTTTGCAGAAAGTTGTACACGAGTACAAGCCATTCCTTTCGCAACGGAAATCACTGCGATGGTGAAATCCGTTAATCAAAACAGGTATAACATGTGATAACAAGTAAGATCATGTGACGATTGATTATTAAACATCTTTGCAGAACAGACGGGCATTTTTTGGGATTTCGAAATATGGTTTCTTAATAATTCATTCAAACTTTCATCAATTATTTTAAATTCAACATTTTCATTGTTCTTATTTTTCCGGTGCACAGAATTTTCGCTAAAAATTCCCGTTAATGAAAAAAATTTCGATATAGTTACACACAAGACAAACAAATACTGAGGAAAACATAGATCTCAAGTTAAATAAGCAGAATATGTATATTTCGAAGTAACGAAAAAGGGCAATTTCTACGCAGTCGCAATGACGACGCTGCGATCTCCAATGTGGGAAAAAAGAAAATTTGTAGCAATGTAACTCCAATGACAATACGTAGGAGCTAAGCAGCGTATAATTGCACTGTTAACTTTGTACAGCAATTTTTCATTTTTTGCAACAAATAATACATCCAACATCAAAATCCCATTTTGCTTTAAAATAAACATACATTTTGTAAACAAATATTCGAGTATGCGGGACAATCCATCCGGGTTGTCTGGTATGAAATGTAGTATAAGCTCGCAGTTTGTAATCACGAATTTTCTGGAAATTTTCCTATTATTGTAAAAGGTTTGATGACTATTAGTTTCCTTTTGCTCTTTCATTAAATTACTCTTAGTTATGATTATAATTGAAAATATAGGAAGAGTACAAGGAATTACTCGAATGTTCTTGTACGTTCACTGTAGATATATCATACATTCCAGTAGCATAATTCTGAGGATATCATTGTAAATAAATATTAATTCGACAAAGGAAAACATAACTGGGAAAGGTCGCGTCCTTTTTTCTGGTAAAATGTACGCCATTGCAATGCAATTTACGTTAGTAACACCGTGTTACAGGTGGAAATATACTGGGCATTCCATGCCAAGTAAAAAAAATGTATTTAAACCGATTCTCGGGAATTGAATATTTATCTGCGTTCGATATTTGCAATTTACATAATAAATTGATATACACGTTGACGGAATTCGTAGTGACACGAACTAGGATTTTCATAATCGTATTTTTTTCATACGAAATCAGAGATATCGAATTTGTTTTTATAGAAGTAAATTCTCTTTCAGGCGATTGAAATACATTATTTTTTCTTTTAGGCTGTCGAATGTTCCGTTATAAAATATAAAGTATGTATTAAGTCAATAAGGAGTGTCCTTCGCACACGATACGGCCGGACTAAAAGCAATAGTAATACGGTAACGAATTAAATAATATCGTTTTAACGTAATTTTATTATCTAAGTACGTAGTTTTATATTTTTTATATAATTGTTCAGCGGCCAAAACAGAACAATCTCGGGCTTACCATTGGTGACTATTGTAATTAATACGAAATATTGAATGCCGCGAGCAGCAGGCCTAATCGTTCGAATCAAATAATAAGAGATACATCAATAAACATTGTTCATAAAATATTTTGACTAATATCCAAAATTTCATCGAAACGCAGATGCGCTGATAGTCATAGCGGCGGCCACCGTGAAATCGAACTAACCCGGACTTACACAACTTTTATGAAAAACAGTAAATGTAGAAACGTAAGATTAATTAAGGCTTAATCTAAGTAAATGCGTTAATGACGCGATCAAAGAAACGATGTTTCGTGACACACTTACACACGGTTTTCATCTAATCAACGGATGATATCAATTACGTATAATTAAGGTATTCTGACATAATATAGTCGTGGGTTGTGAAATAGATGTTACCATTGTCTGTTATACCTGATATATATACAGATATGTATGTATCTATTTTTTTAAACTTTGGCCACAGTTTTATCTTGACTGAATTCGTACAAGGAATGTATATAAAATTTATATTTGTTATTTAATTAATACTACGTACAATATTTGTATGTTTAAATAAAGGGATATGTGATTCAAGAATTTTGGATTTAAATGGTACTTTTACGAGTATTCTATGGGTACCATACGTAATTTTGAAACATTGGATGACGGCGCAAATGGTTATTTGTTTTTAACAAAGTTCGTGCAATCAATTTCGGTTTTTCTATAAGAATATCTCGATTGAAATAACTTTCTTTTTCGGTTTGTAAAAGAGTTGCATGTTTTGCATGTACATTTACTCTTTTTTCTAAGTACTTTGAGTAATTTTCACATATTTGAAAACACACCAACAAAATAATTTATATCGATCAAATAAATATATTAAAAACGAATTAATTTTTTCTTCGTTTCTAATCAATTTGCTTTCAATTCAGTTTGAATTCAGGTATTTTATGCGGTTCTACGTATCTGTAGTTATCAATTTATTCATTCTTTATCGTATCAAAAGTTTTCAATAGCACCAGCTGATCAATGTTTTTTTTCCACAATGAATGACGTTTCGGAATGTTCGGCAATCCACCAAATGGAATAGGGTTTCATTGCATTCATTACGAGAACAATGAGTAATGAGAATGATTTCCATTGACGATTGAGAAAATATGAATAATAGAATTGCAAAAACATTACCGAATCAATGCATTGCTCGCAACACTGTATTTTACATATAGTTTACATAAAATATTGAAGATTTTCAGATTTTCCCTTTCTCGTTGTATACGAAGGAGGAATAAGTTCAAGTTTTGTAATTGTAAAAAATATGCACGAAGGTAGTAGCTGCCGGCGTCAACGAAACTCATGACTTCATTATCACGATTGTAACTTGCGCTATTGTTACTGACAAAACTACTTTGTTATTGCGGACTGGACTACTAGGAGTCATGATGTCAGGAGTCAACTAGAAGTCAATATTCAGTTCTCAGGAACAATGATTTTCAATCACAATATTATTATCCTGAAATGTTATTTATTACATTATTACGGCAAAAAATTAAAATTCTTTGGAAGTGAATGAAACACTTTGGTGAAAATTTTGGATTCAGAATTCACAAAATTTAGAATTCAGTGAAGAAAATGAATGTTCTGATTTCTTCCGTTCCGGTAAAAACAAATACGAATACCCCAAATGCAATCGTTCTGAGTCGCTGAAACGACGTGCAAACCGATCAATAGTATTCACACAATCCGGCAGATTCGGACAAAGGATAATATTTGTTTAATCGATGAAAGCTAAGTATCCGAAATGGCATTGTTAATTTAAGAGTTAGCATAAAGTAAATGCATCAAAGTCGGAATACTTTAAGAGGAAATGTTACCATACGATTTTGGAGCAAGATCGAGTTAATGATAGAAACGGAAATAATATCTTTATTTTGTTATTAAATATTTGTTACTTATATAATGCATCAGAAATCCATTCGCTTTCGTTTTTTAATTAGATTTGCAACAACTTCGGATGTCTCAATTATTCCTCCTCCACTTTTGAGCCATTCAAACAACAATAATCTGGCTTTTCTACCAGAAAGAAACAATCCTCGTTCCAATGTCGGTAGCTGAGCACCTAAAGTTGGGTCAAAAACGGAATTCTGGGCCCAGTCCATAACCAGTCTGAATCGAGATTTAAAAGTCTGAAATATATATCTGCCATTAAGCTCATTTTAAGTGAATATCTAGTAACTTAAGTAGCAGAATTTACTGGCGAATCAAACCGCAATTAATGCTATGTGTGAGCGTACCTGAAGCAGACTATCAGTAATTTTCTCACATTCTCGATTCCTGAACTGCCTCAAATACATACCCAGCTCGTAGTAATGAGGGTTCCATTTACTGAGTGTGACTGCACACGCATCGGCCTCTAGTATCTCACTGCCAACAAAATGTATCGTTAAATGAAGTCTTGCAGGCAAATATACAAGGTTTGAAAAATCATTAAAAAATTTTCCAGGAAATCTTATCAACTCCAAATAATGTACAACGTACCGATAACCATCTTTATAAAACTTGGGTATATCGACGCTAACGATAACTTCTTTTGTATTATTTAATTTGGAAGCCAACCAGAAAGGAAGCTCCAACTTAGTTCCGGGCTTTAGATCCTTAGCATCAGAGGCCACATCCAAAAAACCTATAAATCAAACAGCACCTTAATCGTGTTAGTTCAGACTTAAGACAATTCTACGTGTATAGTCATTTCAAATTTATCAAAACTAGACAGATACAGTCGGTGATATTTTATCACTAATAGATTTGTTTTTGCCGCCTTTTTAGACAAAGTGTAAAAAACCTGTACTTTTCTTGTTTCATGCTTAATTTCTTCGCCAACAAGTAAATACAAAAATCTGTCATTGCGAATTGCTGTCAAATATTTATTTATTTATTAGATAGTCAATGGTCAAGCCTGTAACGCAAAAACATAACAATGATGGCAAACGGCAAGCCATTAACTATAAAAGTTGAATTATCATTATAGAGCGATAACGTAAACAACAGGCAAATAGCATATTTTAAGCAATTCGCAAATATATGTTTATATTCAGTGTTACAATAGCATTAAGATACCTAAATTCAGCAAAGTAGTCTCAACGCGACACGTAATGCGTTCTTCGGTGGCCAATATATCGTTTATTGAAAAATAATCTGGATAATAACTGCACGACAGGGACATTGTGTCAACCAGTGTCACCGAGTAACCTTTTTACGACAGATAAATAGCCGCATACCGATTTCCCGCGAAAAATAGCTTCTTGTCCCAACCGCTGACTTCAGCGCCGTTCTTGACGAGCTTTGGAACCGATCGAGTGCTCTTCATGATTTCAAGACCGCTTTCATCCAAAAAAATGGACCGCTCTCATCGAGCTGCGCTGTTAATTTGAATCTTGTGTCTAACCTCCACGGTTTCACAAAAGTAATTGGAGGTGTTTCTCCATTGTGAATTATTCAGTCCTATAAACAACATCGGATATAGTTTTTAGTGAACTTTATTGAAGAAGATAAAAACAAAGCGTTTCCCGGAGAAAACTTGAAAATAGAGACAAAAACAACGTCGAAATGAATCCCTTAACCAACGTCAAAAACATAACAAAACTCGCTGAACAAGATTTAAGAGGCGATAAAAAGACTTCGTGGCACGATCAATACAAGGATAGTGCGTGGATATTCTTCGGTGGATTGCCCTACGATTTGACGGAGGGAGACGTCATTACCGTGTTTTCGCAGTACGGTGAACCGGTGAATGTAAACCTTGTCAGGGACAAAGATACAGGAAAGCCAAAGGGTTACGGCTTCTTGTGTTACGAGGATCAACGAAGCACAGTTCTTGCAGTGGACAATCTTAATGGCACTAAAATTCTCGGCAGAACCATTCGTGTCGACCACGTGTCCAACTACAAAGCTCCAAAAGACTCTAAAAAAGTTGACGATGTTACGAGAAAACTAAGACTGGAAGGCTGTGCACCCGTTAAACAGTGACCTATCGATAGACTTTATTTTTATACAAATGTACACAAGTTTTTGTATTATAAAAGACAGACCACTAATATACTTCTCTCATAGTAAATTTATCTTGCATCTTTGTCTATTACAGCTTAAATTCCTACCCCGGCCTCTATTTTTATGCGTTAAAAATTGATTTTTGTTATGATGTTTTCATCTCAAAGTGAACATTCCAGGGACATGGAAATTATAATTGTAACTAATCGTTTTTAGGGTCTATTGATTTGGAGGAAACAAAGAATTTTATAGAAGGTTGCATTTGCATTCTTCGCAGATCACTCAAGCTGTTTTTAAGTAGATTTAATAATTAAGAAACTTTGGATAACATCAAAGCGGTGAGATTCATAAAAGGACTGATGATTTTTATGTCAAACTGGAAGCCTAGATTTTATATGTATGCTAGGATTCAGTTTATTGACATGCTTTAAAAAGTTATACTTTTTTTGTAATCAACTAATTGAAGAATTTTTCTTTTAGTGAAATGTACAATCCAGTAAAGAATATCTTACATATCAATATTATATTTCCAGACTGGAAAAGAGATTTAGCATTTCGCAAATAAATGCATAATTTCAATTACGATTTATGCATTAACCATGTAGGTTTGTCAGTTATTTCCTAATCAATTGATACCATTAGGTATTATATTAGAAAATGAAAATTGGATTTCAAGAAAACATATTCAGAGGGACGAGTCATTTTTCGCGGGCCGTAACCACTAGCGCCATCTACAATCATATTCAACGGTGACAACGAGTTATCAGCTGTTTCATATGGAGCAGCTGATAAATCAAATCAAGCTTTTTGTTAAATACACTGTAGTACTAAAAAAAAAAAAACGTAATCTGCGTAGAAAGATTCCTCTTCCAAAAAATCCGGAAGTCAGTGATGGTTGGTTGCCTTTGAGAAGATTTCGCAACTAGTTTCGACATTCCATAAATCGGTAAATACGTTTTTTTTTGCGAATGTGTGAACCTAGCGAGAATTGTTTTTGTTGTGAATTTTCTTCAAGTTTCACTGTCACTATGTTTTATGGCTGTCTGTCATCACATTTTAATGCGTGCTTACGTCGTTAATATATAATGGTAACTAAAATAGGAGCCCAAGAAATGTCAAAGCTCGTGAAAAAAATAAGGCACTTGACAGAAGATGAAAAATCGACCATCAGGAAAGCTTTTGAGTTTCTGGACACTGATAAAGATGGATATTTAGATTATCACGAAATGAAAGCTGCAATGAAAGCTTTGGGATTTGAAGCGAAAAAATCTCAAGTCTTAGCTATAATGCATGTATGCGACAAGCAGAATGGGGACAAGATTGATTTAGAAAATTTTTCTTATATCAGTATGTACAAATATGTACTCGCAGCATGATTTATTAGACTTATTCAAGTCATAGACTTATTTATTTCATAGGCATATATTTTCCATTGTTTTGAAGAACGATTTGTTTTTATAAGCATTTATTCAAAGATATATGGATGGATATCTGTGTGTATATATGTAACACCTTTTTTTATCACAAAGTAATTGTTTAAAGTTGTTGGTTCATAGAGTATGTGTACAGCATATTAGAATATCCTAATTGTAGAAGTCTTTCATATGAAAACCTCATTTTCATCGCAGTGTCTGATAAAGTAGCCAAGAGAGAAGCTGTGGATGAACTTAAGTTTGCTTTCAAGCTATTCACCGGTACGTCCACTAATGGAAAGATAACAGTAGCAGATTTGCAAAGAATCAATCAGAGTCTGGATTGTCAATTATCAGAAGATGAAATGCATGCGATGATTGAAGAATTTGATGTCGACCAAGATGGATGCAGTATGATTTTTTTGCTTTCTTGTGAATAAGCAAATTCTTATCTTATACTTTACAGCTTATCTTGAAAAGAGATTACTTATCAGATACCAGTTTTTTTTACATGATTAATAACGTTTTACCTTGTTTTTTATTTGTTTCTATAGTAAACGAAGCTGAGTTCATTGAAATGATGAGCAGTTCTCTGGACTAAGGCAAATGATCTATCTCACGATTGTGGGTCTTTCTAATTAGAGACACAACTGTATAAATTTCCTGGTATAAAATGAATTTTGGAGTCAACTGGGATGAAGAAAATCGTAGGACTTTGCTGGCGGAGCGTGCAGCTTTGGAGCGCTCAGCTCAGTCTGTCATGAGGTCACAAGTCGTGGCGGCGGAAACAGAACAAATTGGTCGTGAAGTCGTTGAGGAATTGGGAACACAGAGGGAAACTTTGTTGCGTGCAAAAACAAGATTAACTGAAACGGATCAAGAGCTAGATACGTCACGCAAAATTATGCGGATGATCAACAAAGGAGTCCTGACAAACAAAATTGTACTTGTTTTAATAATCCTCTTGGAAATGGCGATACTTGGACTGACTGTTTACCTTAAGTATTTTGGTAAAAAATGATATTCCATTTAATCAGATATTATTTAAGACTTTTTTTTTTATTACCACTTTTGAATCATTAACGTGGTACATATTACTGCAAATGCACTAATTGATCTGTACATAATCGACAATTTTAATGGATAATAAATGATCAGGTAACGATAGCAGTTTTTCACGGTATTTAATATTATTTCATTCAAGTAACAATAATCATTTGTCATTGTTATTGTCCTTTTGTGTGAATTTTGACATTTGGCATAAACAAAAAAATTCAATCTCTAGCCGCTGACCAATCACAGCGTGAATAATAAAATGATGACGACTACGAGATTTTCGAGATATCTCGAGCCACCAACATTTCGGAAGAAGAAACGATGTAAAGTTGAATACACCATCACCATACACCAAACTATTTTTGAAAAGAAATTTAGTCTTGGACAATTTAACGATTGGTACGATCCAGTAACAATAGTGAAGTGTTGTCATCGAAATTAGTAATTGTTATTTTTATTGATTGAAAAAGAATTTCATATTTTTTATTTACTTTATTGTTTCGTGTATAATATTTACAAATGATGCTGCAAGGATTTAAACATTTCTGTAAAATGCCAATATATGCTTGAAAACATCCGGATTGTAACCTTCGAGAGTTGGGACACCTCTAACGTATTGAGCCTTCTCGTAAAGGTCTAAAAGTGGCAGAGACCACCAAACGTTTCTTGTACCTTCTTCTCCACTAACGTTCAAAGTATTGAGTTGGAATACTGAAAAATGAAACCATTTGCCGTTCGATTGAACGCACTGAACGCTGATCGGTTCTGGCAAATCCAAAGTTCCTTCGCCAAACTTTTGTTTCGCGCAGCAGGCTGCCGCTGCGAATGATTTCATAAACGAACGGGCAAGTATTTGTGTTTCTTTAACAGGCAGTTCTGTTTTGTTCTTTACAGTTTCCGAATCGAAATTTATAAAAATCGTGTGAGGATTGGTCCATTGTGAACTCGATGCCACAGCTGTAAAATAGACATATATTTTTATCTGAAGCGCACATCTACAGTGAACATTTTTCTTTTTGAATTTTCATAAAAGTCTCTTTATAAAACCTTATGAAAGAATCTGAATTTTTCGGGTTTTTGTCTTTTCCAATGATTCCCCATTAAAAATCTTATCTTATTCTTTCAGGCAATTATTCTTCAAATGCTGATGTAAGAAAAACTGTCTAATCTATATGAGAGTGTGTCTATACTTACGGTAATGATCTTGAAGATTGTAAATATTTTGGGGCTCTAAACCGATCGTTGGCTCTAGCGGATAAATGCTCGGGAATGGAGTATCAAACTTCTTGAGTGGATTGGATAACGGCGTCAAGAGTTTGTTCGACATGATCATCGTATCGAAGCTTGCTTCGAAATACAACAAGTCGCTTTCTTTTTCTGCAATTGAAGTCATAAACTCGTTATAATTTGTTGCAGAGACTTGCTACGATTGATTTATAATGCTTAAAAGACCTATATATGTCCGCACGAGTGAATCGTTGATTATTTTGCGCTGATGGACGATCACTGGATCGCTGATGAGTTCGCAAACTTGGACAAATTTCTGTACCAAGTTTCGTCTGCAAGTAACAAAAGAACATACTTTTCCAATGACGTACAATTTTTTTATAACTTCATGTATCATGCAATACCGTAAAATTAATACGTTTTTCGAACGTCGGTGATTCCGTAGACCCGAGGAAAATTGAACGCTGGACGATTAGGATCTTTGATTTTTGGCAACTTTTCTTGATGCGCATCATATATATGAGATGATCGAATATGTCTACAAAGAAAGTAAGTGTGAAATTGATTATATTGCATAATATTTGCAAATTACTGACCTTCCTTTCGGTTTCTTAAGGAGGAAACTGTGGTTAAGCATAAATATCAAATTTTAAAGGTTTATCTCTCGTTTACCTCTGAATCAAATCCTCTATTTCTGGGCCGGTCTTTACATCCAGTTTTTCGTAATTCTCTGGAAGAGCATTTTGTATGCACTCAGATTTTGTTAGCAACTGTGCTTGTGCAACCCCGTCTAAAAGAAGATTGTTCTTATCATATTTCAGACACGGTGTTTCATTCCAATCAGGATGAGTCTCGTCCAAGCGATGGTGATTAGAAAGAGGTTTAGGTAACTCTAAACTGTGGAAAAATAGAAAATTATATAGTCCAGGTGTTGTTATTTTTTAAAATGTAGAATGATGTAATATTTCCAATTTATCGTACCGTGAAGCGTGAACTTTAGGAGGATTCGCTATTAATTTGGCATCTTCGATTCGAATACCTTGCGATGCTAGTATTTTCTCTGCTGGTGTATCTTGCACTATTTTCTGACCCTGGACCCACCAGTGGTTCTTTATCATTCGCCCTATGTGCTGACGCCATAAAGCCTGTGTGATCTTCATTGTTTGAGACCTTTAAACAAAATTGCTAAAAATGTTGTACCCATACAACAGAATTATACTAGGAAACTAATGAGCAGCAAAAAAAGTTAAATGAATATGTATATATAACATTAAGTACAACGTGATTGAACATATATGTGCATTTGTCGAAACGAGGAAGGTATGGAAACTTACTTGGCAAAATCACCTGCTCTGTTCCGATTTATAAAATCAGATAAACACAAAATTGTAATTAAAGTTCCCTAACCTCTTTCTAAAGTTTCGTGACCGCACGGCACTTCTTCACATTCGATTGGAACTGAAGACACCTCTGCTCGATCGGTAATTTCGTGAACTGAGATAATTACGTATCAGAATGATGAAAAGACTCTTTTATCAGTAGAGAAGAAAGAAACCTCTTTAACCAACTATTGACGAAAGACTAAAGCGGAAGCTTCTTCTTGCTCTATAAAATTGACCATGCAATTCCGATAAAATTTTTTTAAACATATACCAATTGGTTGATGGTTGTTTGTTGGTGATTGGTAGTCCAATTACACCGTGGTTCGTCCTTGGACTAGGATAATCGAATTAAAAAATCAGGGCAAACATTGTTTTTCTTCAAATGGTTTCAAATTGGACTCAATCGACGCAGCATCGATAAGTCGTCACGATTATCATAATTGGAATGTTCGGTGGTCGTTCGTTTCTCGAATAAACGGAAAAAACCAATTGCGCCCTACAATCGGGGTTCGCTCTTATGTGTACATACATACGTCAGTGGCCATGACGTCATCAGTCTCGATTCGGCTACTCGGGTCACCCACAAAAACTTAACCCCTTCAAATGAGATATCGTATATTTTTTTGCGACTGGTATGTCGATTAAATACGGTTGGTTGTTAATTGTTTCTGTCAAATGGCGAAAAATGGTCTTTAGCAGGGTAGAGAATACAAATCGAACTTTTTCTGTAAAAAAAACGTAATAAGACGATTCGGATATCGTTGCGACAGCGTTTTTCGCTTAGCTTTATCTCAGGTCCAATAGAAAAAATTTAAAGTCCCCGACGGTTTCTTCAAAGTCGCCTTTGGTTATCCGAAAGATTTTCAAATGTGAAAGTCTAATAAAAATATCTGTTTTTCAATCTCATTACTATTTAATAATATTGCATGAATAATATTGACAATCTTTGCAACAATTTGGATGTGGGTTATTTCGATGTCATTTGGTAATCATATTTGAAAAAAATATTATCGGAGTATTTCGATGCTACGTGTATTGCAGAAATCACTGATACCAGCTACGATAAAATGAAAAATATCGTAATGTATAATCTGAAAGAATTTCAAACCGTGTTAAAGGCGAATGCAGAAAAATTGAGGGAGAGTTTCGAGAAGGTGGCTTCTTCCATTCACTCATCTGCACTTGTTGTTCCTCTTGGGTAGCGTATCCGGGTTCTGACCTACTGACACGGACCCGTGACGTCCTGGAAATGGGGTAGCACGAAGCCTAGAACTGCTGCTGCCATAGTAGTCCCGGTTGAGGGCAAGGGGCGTTGGTGGGAAAGGGCGTATATAGGTACACAAGTTACTACCAGGAATGGGATTGGTCCAACGGATCCAACCTTGACCAACTCTTGGGATGTTAGCGGCATGCGCGTCAAGTTTGCACCCACGAGGACGAAGAAGTGGCGCACTACGCCAAGGGGAAATAGATTTTTCAGGATACGGTCTTACGATATCATGAAAACACACATTTACAACCGAAAGTGTGACTCGATCAAAAATTTTAGTACTCCGTGACGAAAGGAGAGCTTGGAAACTAAATAAAAATCGTCGTCAACAAGGTTCCAAAAACATTAAGATTATCGATATTGGATAATCACAATATGAAAAACGATTACTTGGGAATCAATATTCAAGACATTTTTTAATAATGTAATTATTTTCTTATGAAATTGATTCACTGTTTTGTTCATAATACATTCATGAATTATGGCATAATGGAATAAGATAAGAGTAATTTTTTCGATTACCTTCATGTTGGGTCTTTGAAACAGTGCACAAATTCTTTAATGGGTTAAAAAGAACCGAAGAATCTTTTTTTTTTTGGTTTTTCGATTCTTGACGCTCGGTAAATGAATAATTTTTAAAGCACTGTGGGCGTTACAAAATAAGCTATTATTATTATTATTGTTATTATTACTATGTAACATTCAATTCGATGATGTGTACTTATTTCTATTCCACTAGCGCGACGACTGCGAATACTGTGAACGCTGCCGTGATAATAATGGCGGGGCGGGTGTCAAATCGAAAATCGGATAACGTCAGGCGAGCGCAACACCACCAACTGAACGCGCAGCTGACCGCTCACGATCCTTTGTCTAAATTCACGCAGCTTCAAATGTTATTTACAATATAATTATTTTACTATTTTTATTCATTTTTATACACAAGTTTTATCGTTTACACGATCGGATCGGATACGTGGAAGTCGGGAAAGTATTCAGTGACTCGGGACCTCACAGAATTCCCCAGCTCGTAGGAAGACAGATTTTGGGCTTTGAAAATCGAAAAGGTCGTCATGTGCTAAAGTTCTCGTTTCCCTCGTGAAGAATCTCCAGATGTGATTGCTTTCTCCGCTCGAAAGTCGCTGCGACCTCTTCGACGGATAAGGAGATCGGGGGCCAGACCGTCAGAAAAATCGGTTTGTTTTTTGGTTAAACGCCAGATGCTGGGCTAAAAAAGTTTTGGATGCATGAAAAACACGAAACGAAGAGAAAGAACAGACAAAAAGCCTCCACGAGACGAACAGGAGATCATACGAGGGTATTCATGTATTCTCACGCAGCCCTTCACGAGTCTCGGCTGACGAGGTGACCAGTCCTCGACGAATTGCGTTCCTTCCACTCGAAATTGCGACCCCAGGGCATCGAAAACGAATGAAAAACAATTTTTCGACGCCCAGCGTAGTCCCTGTGAGAATTCTACCTTTATCTTTTAGCTTCTCGAGATTGTTTTACTGTCCCGATGAAAAATTGTATTGGATTAAGATAACGTCACTGAAGACGATAGAAAGGTTCATCATAGTCGAGGCATTTAAGGATCACTGAACGCACAGTTTCAATTTTTGTTAAGTTGACGTTCTATACTAGCAGTTATTAGCGTAACTGCGAAAGAGTACAACCGAAATGTGTAGCACATTACGGTAATTATAAAAAATGAGAGAAAATGAAATGTCCTAAATCGTAAGGAACCGCTAGATACGACGAAACAATAAGAAATAAAAATAAAATAAATTTTCGCTTCCGCCGAACTTCAGGCAACGAAAAATTTGTATTTGGTTTTAATCTTTCTCGCAATTGGGTTCTTGAAAACAACAAGGGTAACTTCGCATGGATACGGTAAAAAATTGTTTAATAGCACCCCAGTAATCTTGACAACTTTATTTCGCAAAAAGTAAACCGGAAATTGGACGTAACGACCGCGAAAACAATCGCCAAAAAAAATTATCCGGTTGCTTTTCCGGTTGTCCATGGTAAATCGAAAAAAACGACCGCATAACATTTTTTAGGGCAGTCGTGTTTGTACGGTAGTTACGACCAACTTTTGGTTGTTTTTTTTTTGTTGCTAAAAACCACCCAGTCGTTTTTACGGTAAAACGGTGGTTGTTGAGATTGCTAGGGCAGCATCTCTTGCTGAAAAGAGATAGGATGAGAAAGCATCGAATTTGCGAGAGATAGATAATTGCACTTTCCAATTAAATTGTTGTTTTGAAGTGACACTGTCTACATTTAATCGCTTGCTAACAGATGTAAAAGAAAACGTAAGTGACAATTTGAGTTTGCCCTTGGGATTCACGTATCTCTTCTCTCAACAAAAATTTCCACAATACTCAAAAAAGCAATTTTCCTTTCAGAACAACACCGTTGATTGTAGTTTCCGTCTACGGCCATTCTATGATTGGACTTGATCGACCCTTAAGTTACCGGCAGCGTGCCAGTGAGTGGATCCATAAGGTCAGTTCAAAGTGCAATACCGAGGGAAGAACAGTGAAGGTTACGGTCGCGTGGACAGTCATCGGAACCATAAAAGAGCTGTGATCGAACGCCCGGTCGTGGCTAACGATATTACCCAGTCGTTGGCCGTGACTGCTTGCTGACTTATCTTTAATCCTATTCTTCCCTTGCCATAAGAAATATCGACAGTCATCGGCTAGCTTCAGTAAACGGAATATAGCTTCACTCACTCGAAAAGAGCAAGCCTATGAATTCAAGAACAATATAAATAGCCTTATTTTTATTTTACGTACATAAAATGAATAATTCATGGATGATTTCTGTAACCCATGGACTTCATTAGGGTTTACAATATTAATTTGAAGATACATCATATCTTTGCTTAAATATTCAATTTCTAAACTGGAAATTTTTACAAATGCCCGCATTTGCAAAGTATCCTATAGGGTACCAAAGGATGATTTTTTTTAAAATACAAGACTCTTTCAAGTTCTTAAATAATGCTATAAGTTGTTATAAATTTTGAAAACCACCGATGAGGTCGAGCAGATAAGTGCAAAGACAGTTTTCAAAAGCGGAAAAGCATTTCATCCTTGAATATAAATAATTTCTTAATATCGATACAGATGCTGTTCCTGTGGTCGAGGGAACCGGTACCCGGTCCTAGAGCAGGTCCCTGGTTCGCCTGGTTCGCGACTGCGGTTGTCCTGTGGCGTTGCAGACGTCGAATAGCCAAAGCCATACTTGCAGTCTCACCATTGCGAATGATAAGGCACCGTTGCATAGCTCCGGTAAATCCGAACGTCACTATTATCCCGAGGTCCTCGAGCCGAGCTCGGACAACGGCGACAACGATGCACCAGAATCTCGTAGGCGTAGAAAAGGATCATAAGCTGGGCCTGATACTACAACCGAAGCACACAACTGGAATAAAAACGCGTGTGAAACGGTTATGCACTGGCGACGGTCCTCATGTTTCACGCTGTGTAGGTGGCGCTCACACGACTGCACAAGTAAATTATAGGGTAACAAGAAGCGGCAGAGTATACGGAAAGTACCCCAATAAAGTCACGGCGCCACCCACGTAAAAAAAAAAAACTAATCGAAGAATCGCTCGCAACTTCGTCATCAGCTATCTTGTTGCGATCATCTTCTTAATGCACAGTAATTGTTCTTGTCAATGTGCCATTGTATTGTCATCGTGTATAAATCGTATGTATAAATTGTAATGAAAGTAACAATTATCCTTGCATTTTTGCTTCTTGCGGAAAGGTGAGTTTTCTTTTCTTTAGAAATATTTTTTAAAATAATGCCCAATAACCGGAAAAGTAGTTTTGAATAAGGGAATTGAATAAGGGATAAATAGATTAAGCGCCGAAAAAATCCTACGTGCTCGAGATAATTCCCGAAATTTTTGAGTAACGAAAAAATGATGTTTTCTACAAATTTTGTTGGATTATTCATTTGTTCATAAATTTGTTGATAACTTGAAAACGTCACTATTATTTTAAATCAACGTTTTCAGTATCCTCTCTGAAAAATGCGGAATTCACTGTCATCGATTCATTCGCGTATTTTTTTGCTCATGTCAATTGTCAAAACGCACATAAAGAGAAACGGGCGCTGAAGCCTCAACCCTAGTCCATAATAATTTTGATGTTTGGCTCAAATGTAAAGAGATTTGGCGAATCTGTTATACCCAAGATGAATCAAAGTTTTCCAATCGAGCGCAACCGCCAGCTGCAGCATTCGAATAAGGACTCAAGTAAAGTGGCACAGTGTGAAAACGAGACAATACGACTATGCTGGAGACTCGGAGCATATAGTAGAAGGGTATGCGAGTCTAGCAAGTTTCATATCAGAGATGTACCAATTTAGTCAGTATAATAGCAGCGCAGGTTTTCAAATTGCTTCTCTGTCTCACTATTTTTAACGCTCGATATAGTCAGCAGAGGAGTCTCGGGAGAAGTATTAGAGGACACCCGCGGGCCCAATTCGATTCATGCTGGGTTTTGTTGCTGTGGTAGTGGACAGAACGCAGCTTTTATCGTTTGGACATCCGTTCATTCAAGCTATCGATTCCCCGATATCCTTGCATTTAAAGTAGTCCTTTCGCAGTATCTACTTACGGGTATCAGCCATGAAAGCAGTTTTGAAGAGTCTGTTACCGAAAAATATATAATTTGCAGAGCAAATTAAGACAACTTTTAGGGCAATATAAGAAATAAACTTACCCACATGATTGTGGGTGAAAATAAAGTTCTGCAATTTTACATAGATTTTTAGCCAATCTCTACTACGTATCCGCGATGCGGTTTCATTACTCAGCAAGTACGAAAAATTGGATACTCATAATTGATTGAAAACAAAAAAATTGCGATACTCACGAGATGTGGTCAATTAAGAAATCATCCAGATTGGAAATTGACAATAAAGAGTAGTCTCGCAAATGTGACAGAAGACAAACGATTTCAGAACTAAAAATAAAATAGTTATTTTTCATTGCAATTTACAAGCTAACACCAATCAACAAATTTTGTCCAAATAACGACCACTCTAATCTACGTATCTGCATAATTCAGTGAAGATCCGTAGAAATTTTCGAATTTGATGGAAATCAAACTTTTTCTGAACTCGTTCTTGACGACTACAATTGCTCCACACGTTCGTTCAAAAAATGTATTTAAAGCTCGGATGCGAAGTAGAAACTTGCAGATTGTTGAGTCATTTTGTTTTTCACTTCCTCCAGAGCTTTTTTTATGACGCAGCCTAATTTGATGAACATACTCCCACATAGTTCGGCTTAACTAAGAGGTGAAAAATAATGAGGAAGCAATGTGCAACTTATGTTAATTTTTTGTACAGTAATTAACAAAGCTTCAATGCTTTTGTTTATGGCAGACTTAGAGACTATGTAGAGGATGTAACAATGCCCGAGACGGAGTCGAAAACTTAATGAACTCGATGCCGCTAAGGTGACTGGATGAAAGAAGGCCTATCGGATTTAAATAGAACGGGGTCGGGATGGGGCTTCTTTCGCTATACGCTTGTATCCGCACCGCTCATGCAGTTTACGATGAAGTTCGTGTATATATGCATACCTCATTTAACTTTATCAAGAAAATGAGGGAGAAGGCCCTCGATATCCGTATATTTACGTTCGACTACCGGATCCTACTATACGATGAGTTCGAACGCAGCAGGCTCCCTTCGACACAGTGCCACGTATCAAACTTATGAAACTTTGTGATGCTTCTTCTCCCAGTGTCTTTTCCACTCCCTCAGTACTACCGGGATATTAACTGCCTATTCACATGGGTATTGTCGTTTCCGAAAATAACGGTGCTACAAAAAGCTACCCAGGCTCATCTCGTATGCCAGCGAAAGTCTATTCGTTTATAAACAATACATTGAATGAACAGTTATTACATACAGTTATTGGAACTATTTCATCCCTGCAACCAATGGCTAATAATTTTAACAAAAAAATAAGAATAAATAACACACACAAAATTCAGAAAAGTTTCAACATTTCGTTAAAAATGTAATATGTTCGCAAAATCGTGATCTAATATTGCAGAATATTCCCATTGCGTTAGTTGTTAAAGATTTCCGGAAATCTTGTTTCGTTTTGTCCCTCACTTCCGGGTTCGTGAAATATCGAAAATGACGAAGGATAAGTCGATTTGTAAATATTTAAAAATCATCTCCTCGATACCTATCCATACTATTTCAATGATATTTTTCGAAATTATATAACATTTTTATTGAATGATTTTCTTTCTAGTATTACCAAACATTGTCTTACGGTATGCGAAATTACATTTCGTTAGTTGCTTTAGGGGAATGTGTGTTTACACCAGTAATCGATAGTAGGTGCTTCGACTGCAGGAAAATCTGAGGTTGTGGCACAACTGTGCATAACTGGTCTTCAGTATCACGTACTCGCACTGGTACACACGGATATCCGAGAATAACCGAGGACTTGGAAGGACTGGAGATGGAAGCTTTGATACTATCTCAACCGTGCGAATACGCGCTGATGTAACGCGACGGAAAATAAGAGCGTTACATGACATAAAATAATTCGTAGAGTGAAAACTTGGGCTCAGCCCATTACAAACAACGAGTGAATATATTTGTGGACTATGTGAGAATATTATGTCAAAATTCCAGATTTAAAAAATTAGACAGAATTGGACAAAAAAATAAGATCGTCCATTTGTACTTATATTTCACGCAAACTTATTTTTATAATTTGAAAAAAAAAATCTGTCTTAAGTCCATTGAAAACAACTACATTCAGCTAGTAGACATCTTTTTGAGAATCCCATATTTTTCAAGATACAGCCATTTGAAACAAAATTTCACCTTTTTAAAGTTCAATCGGATCTCAAAACGCTTTTTAATTCGCCTGTAAATTTTTTAATATTTGAAGAAAGCTTCATTTACTACATAAATGTACCGTCGGTGTCAGAAACTGGGTCTTTTATCTTAGTTATATTTATAGAGAGGCAACTCGTTGCTCACAAAGTCGAATCCCCTGATAGCCAAAAACCCAGGAAAAAAATGTTCCGCAGATTAAAAAAAAAAAGCGACGAAACAACAATTCAATTCATGCAAATACAACCGAAGTTTACCATTTATAGCTAATCATACTTGTCAATTGCTTGTAGACAAGATGTTTGCAATATTCAGTGAATGATAATTTTTGTTATTCGGTAAGAATGCAATATATGGATAGAGATGTTTGCATCGTAAATCTGGAATTTTGCTGCGGAATTTTCCCTGCGTTATTGATAGATTTATTCCGGTAGTATTACGACATTTCGAAGGAGTATTTTCGAAAACGCGAGGCCACATTGTCCTTGATAAATTCGTGGAACATTGGAGGCACGCTTTGGGTCTCCGTCTTTAACACGGTCTCCGCGAGGGATGACAATGAGTCGGGCTGAGTTCAAGAGCAACGAAGACCGATACAGAGTGGGATAAGGGTGGAAACAGTGGTAGGAGCGGAAGAGGGACAGGGAGGATCTTTGAAGGGTGGAAAGTGGGGTCACAGACTACGGTGAAGTAAGGGGTGGAATCAACGCGGATGGTAGCGTCAGGGTATTGCGCAGGCGTCCTCAAAGTCGTATCGATGGCTGCAAGAGAGCGCCCGGGCACCGCGTCAGTGAAAGAGCTAGTGCTGCCGAATATTTCTCTTCGGCAGTAGTACAGCCAAGGCTGGTCAGCCGGGCGCTTCGTGGACTGTGCTCTCGTCAGCTAATTGAGACCCCGTGAAAGTGGATTAAAATGTGAAAAAACAAAAAACCGAAACGTTATCGTGGCTAACTGGTTGATAAATTTCGCGTGAACGTTCTGCCTTAGTTGTGCCGAATTATTTGTTGTTAAGATAAGTTTTTTTTTTTTTCTTTCACAATAACAAATTCGGGTCACGACTAGGTTTGTGACGGAGTGCCCCGAGAGACAAGAACACTGAAGGAGGGAGAATTGGCGTGCTCATCAGGATGAGGATAAAAAGGTAGGTGCTCGATGGCAGTCTGCATCCCAAAGTGTAAGTCAGCAAGAAGTTTATCGGTTTCTGCAGCGAGCGCGTCAAAGATGGCAGTATGGTTCTAACATGGAGGCAGAGGGATGCTGCGTTGACCTTTATCTTTATAAGTGATGCAGAACGAACGTCATTTTGCACTAAACTTTGTCGAATTCATAAAGTACGTCAAACAACTTAATTTTATTCCGCCCGTAGAACAAGTCATTGTTCAATGACTTTGCGGAAATACTTGACTCTTCTTTCACGCTGACTAATCACTTTTTCTCGATACTTGGCCGAAACACTTGATTCGTATTCAGGCCGATCAGTTATCGCCAGTATAGCGGAAATCTCAATTATTTTCCAGCTATCAACCGATTACGCTCCAAACTTTCAGAAACATCGTTTATGAGCTTGTCAAATTTACACGTCGATCAATATTTTCTTCACAAAAAAACACTTCTCAAAGTTTGAATTTCATTTTACACGTGGCCCGATGACTTTTTTTTAAACTTAGTCGGAGATGCGAGGAAACTTATTTTTGTTTTGTTAATAAATCTCGATTTCAATTAAACAAATCTCTGATTCAAACGATTACGGCAGACGCAACGGGGATTTAATTTTTGGGCAGCATCGCAGATTATCAATTCTTCAGTCAGACAGAATTGACAGACTGAAGTCTGAAGAACTGTCTGAAGAACTGTCAGACATTCTACTTCATCTCAACGTTCCTTCTTCCAAGATAGGAAAGAGGAAATTGTATAGGAAATTAGGGACCTTGTAAAGTTGGCAGTTGCTTTTTTTTTTTTTCACCGTACTTTTTCGATGATCGGTGCACTTTATGGCGCGAGGGAGTCAGGGGTGAAATCTGCTTCGGGTACTCTCTCATCGTTGGCTCATACTTTATCTCGACATGCGCATCGTTGGTGAAATATTTGGTTAGCTAAACAAGCGGGCAGGACGCGAGAGAGTGAGAAACAACGATTTGCCGATATCGTTTATATCGACTTTGGTAACGGTTCTTGTTATACTGGGACCCAATATAGGCGGCGCGGCTGTTCGACCAGCAGCTTTCACAGTCGAACGGATACGTGGCGTCCTCTCAATGTGATTGATCGTTGACAAGGCAATCTAAATTTCAATGAAAATAATATATATCCACTAATTGTCAATAAGTCAGAATCAATATCGTGAGTTTAACTTATTTTCAATACAGAAATACGAATGTTTCATTAAATTAATAATTCTTGAATGCACGTGATTTATTCATGTTGCATTGTTAGTGAACGCCGAAGACTCTTTAAAGTTGAATGGAATATTTAATAAAAAAAGTTGATTCGTGAATGAAGAAGTATTCACAAAATTCTCCGATCTCGGAACGATCGGAACATGAATCTGTAAGATTAATCATAATAACCAAGGATTTTTAAATTGCTTAGAAATATTTGATACAATGTTATCAATTTGCAGTTCACGATTTTTTAATTCGGGACGATTATTTTTGTATACCCGAATACATGTTATTCTCTATCATGCTCGTAATTTTTATGGGGTGAGGAAATTCATTAGCAGCTTCGGTAACATAATATGTTGCAAAAAAAATATAACGTTATTTTTTAAACAATTAATGTCAGATTTCGTCAATTCAAGGCTCGTTTGATTTATGAAAGTACAAATTTGTTATGATCGTTATTTATTCATCTACAAATTTGTAGCTTAATACTGTTACTTCCCTATTACTCATTATATTTACAAAAATAGAAAACTGGAGTCGTATGATAATGGAGTATGGTTTGTAATACAATTGGTTTATGGCACGATACGGCTTATTATCAATATTTTATTAGGTACAAAGCCCTTTCCGTCAGTTAACGGCTTGGTGAAATTAAGACGGATACTAATTCATTAAGGAACGACCACTTAAAAAAAAACTATTAAATAATTATCCTTAAATTAAGTATTGTACTTTATGAAAATTTAATTGAGTACATAAATTGTACGTTTTACGTCAATAGTGATGAGTTTAGCATCCTGGCATTTCCTTATCAGCTAATGCATAGTTAAGTTACTTGCATAATATTTCTGTTTATGGATAACTTTCTTGAGTTTAACATATTTTTATAAATTCATTCTTAGTGTAAAAATGAATGTTTTGATATTTCCGTCATGTTATACACAAATTGTGAAGTGTTTAGCTATATTCTTACGGAGAATTCACCCAGCCATTTAAAAGGCTGTTTTTTTTACTAGTAATATAAACTATTACTAGTTTATACTTTTTTACTGATGAATGACTAGTGCTCAAAACGTTATTTAGGTGTCATATCCCTTCAAATTCCTTGTTTTTAAAAATGATTTTGTAGGTTCTCGCTATATCGAACCGTCAGATTAAAAAAATTGCTTCGCACAATATTTTCTTCGCTTTGTTCTAATATTCGAATCCAAATAAAGTACAGAGTAAATTGTATGTATGGTTTAGTTAACACCCCCAATTATTTTAATTCCTATACAGCTCAGCTCGGTCATAAGAGCAAGAAGAATGGGTTAAATGAACCAAGATTCATAGGCAGATAACCCAATAATTGCGGTAACCAAGTATGTTGCAACCTTATCCACTCAATTGCAAATTACATGTTCTTATTGATCGTGTTTATTGTTTGCAGTAATAAAATAGTCGAGTATGCCACAAATTTTGCTGCTCGGTATTACTAAGCACCGCAAATCGTGCACCGATAAACACGATTCAAGCGTGGAAAACATCGTTTTTGAGCTGTACACTTTGAATCGCACTCTTAAGCATAATACTCATTATGCTCATTATCTCCCACGATCTAATCGTGAATAGTTGAAGTTTCCATTCGAAGTGATTGCAGCAACAAATTACTCAGTTGTCGCAACTAATTTCGGTAATCTCGGTTACAACAAATCAAAGTCGTAGTTTCCACAATCTTGTCAATCGTTTTTTTCCGTGTAGCTTTAGGTTCAGAGACCCGGACGGGATAATCGAATACGGATAATGTCTTTATAATCTGATGATAAGATTTAGAAGAAGAAAAAAATCCTTTCTCAAACGACACATCGTTCGCTCTACACTGCAACTACGACAACGAACAGCAAGCGAGACTCCAGACATAAATAAATAAGTCGATCGATATTTTGCCAGGAACTTTCAAGGCATTCCACAAAGCTACGAAGAGGTGGGAGGGAGGGGGTGGCAGAAAAAGGCTCGTCACGTGTGCATCGCCGATGTTACTCGTACATACCTCGTGAGCGAGGGGAGACCGAGCGCGTGCGAAAATAGAGGGAAACGTAACTTCATGATCCGGGGTTACAGAAAAGGCTTCGTAATCGGCTTTTCATGTAACGGACTTGACTCATGGCACACGATCGCGTGTCGACGCAGTTCGAGGATTTACTTTAACGTGTCGTTATTACCGTCTCTAAATGCGATTTTAGGTGTACGATGACAATGACGACCACTTCGAAAGATTGCGATGACAATGTGCGCATCACGACGTCTAAGTCGTCAGACTTTGGAAAACACGAAAATCGTTTGGATTTAGGGATAAGTTCTATTCGAGTTGGGAGCCGCGATTTGAGGTGATAGTAATTGAAGTCCTGGATCAAAAAATTCACAGGGAGAAGAAGGCGTTAAGGACAAAATCAGTAGGGATATTTGTTAACGATAAACCGGTCGATGACAGTCAGGCAAATCTGTAGTTTCTTTATGGCAGAATGGTCTCCATGTGACTAAAACGATCATCCGGTAAAGGGGTGCGTTCTGGTACCACAGGACTTTACTTCGTTAATAAGGTAAACAATCCCACATGGAAAAAAAGTATATGTCAGATATATAGCAAGATATATAATTTATATACAACATATATGACGGCAAAAAGTTCTATATCTCATATATATCTTTTATATTCGATATAAATTTACTATATGCTGTATATATTAGCAGATATATATCTACGTATATTTGATAATATATAACTTTTTTAATACTGCCTATAAAAAATATACATGAGTCATGTGTGCATAATATATCTAAACATACCATGTATCTATTATAAATGCACTCACTAAATTTGAAAAAGGGAAATTTTCACTTTATTTTTAAGTGACATTGTTTTTCACACTTTTCCAAGTGAAGATAACTCTAAAAAAGTGAATTTTTAATTTTACACTTGTTAAAGGAAGTTAGGAAGGCAGGGTCGTAGGTTCGAATCTCGGTATAGGCAAAAATTTTCTTCGATAAAAACCGTTTTCCTGCATACAATAATACTGACAATGTCTCAATAAATAATCCTCGAGACGAAATATATGTATTTTCACGTTCTTACGAATAAACAAAAATAATTTCAAATTTAGAGAGGCATTCGTTGTAGATTCCAGATACATAATTTATATATCAATAATATATCTTCACGTATACTTTTGAGATATATAATGCGGCAAAAAGTTCTATATGCCAAGATATAAAATGTGATATATATATGATATATAATATATATCTTCGCTATATCTGATGTATATAAATTGTATATCTGATTATATATCTCTGCATATACTTTATTTCCATGTGGGAAATTCGAGCTTACTGATAAATATCCCTCTTCATCGACGGCCACACAAATTTCTTCTCGATAAAATTCTTTGTCGCTCGATCATCGGGATGCGACATTCCGTGTGTTGAATTGCAAACGCGTTTTCTAAGTCACTGGAATATAGGGGCAGAAATCACCGCCGGAGAGATTACAATTAATTACCGACTCGTAAAGGTCGAAAAACAAGAAAGTTGTTCGACTCCAAAAGGTCCCAAGGTTCTTCATCCGTTGCTTGTGATGTAACGAGTTTCACGATGGAGAAAACCGTCGGTATATCAACCGAATCGAATCAGGCGGACGAGTTCCGATCTCATTTATCTTATATCCGAGGTCTTTACATCGATCACGCACTTCGCGACGTAAATAGAGAGGCCATAGACTCTAAGGGGGTCGAAAACACTTTGCAAACATCTCTCATGTTCATCACGGTCTTTCGATGTGACGAGAGGCTCGTCGATGTAACAAAAAGCAAAGTTGAGACCGAGAATTCCCTTGTCCATAAATATTTGAAATGATGTACCAATACGAAGACCGAATGTTATTGCGTTCAGTCTGAGGATAACTCCTTTCCATAAAAACGAATCTTATCGGGTTCTGTACAGGAATCTTCACCATTCGATCTTCAGCCGGATAAAAATACTTAAAAACACAAAAAAACTCTAGGAACAATGATTTTTCGATGTAACAAAAAGCAAAGTTGAGACCGAGAATTCCCTTGTCCATAAATATTGGAAATGATGGACCAATACGAAGACCGAATGTTATTACGTTCAATCTGAGGATAACTCCTTTCCATAAAAACGAATATTATCGGGTTGTGTACAGGAATCTTCACCATTCGATCTTCAGCCGGATAAAAATACTTAAAAACACAAAAAAACTCTAGGAACAAGTATTTTTCGATGTAACAAAAAGCAAAGTTGAGACCGAGAATTCCCTTGTCCATAAAAATTTAAATGATGGGCCAATACGAAGACCGAATGTTATTACGTTCAATCTGAGGATAACTCCTTTCCATAAAAACGAATATTATCGGGTTGTGTACAGGAATCTTCACCATTCGATCTTCAGCCGGATAAAAATACTTAAAAACACAAAAAAACTCTAGGAACAAGTATTTTTCGATGTAACAAAAAGCAAAGTTGAGACCGAGAATTCCCTTGTCCATAAATATTTGAAATGATGGACCAATACGAAGACCGAATGTTATTACGTTCAATCTGAGGATAACTCCTTTCCATAAAAACGAATCTTATCGGGTTCTGTACAGGAATCTTCACCATTCGATCTTCAGCCGGATAAAAATACTTAAAAACCCAAAAAAACTCTAGGAACAAGTATTTTTCCGATCTTGAGAATTTTCGAATTTGTTGTGCGATCAGAAAGTCAATAATATCTTCCTCACCTACAATTTCGATATATATCATATCCGTATTGAATATCATGATATCGATCGATCGATAATTTTCGATCTTCAGTGTATTATTTTCATACACAGGTGCGGTTCCCAACACTCAGCGTACTCACAGTTGTGGCTGTCAACTTTCTGACATCGTGGGCATGCCATGTGAAAATTAACGTTTCGCAGCAATATCGGTTTAGTACTGGTAGTCGATGTTCTAACAAACTTAACTAAAGTAAGATTAAAATTAAAGAGATAATGAAACTTGCGCTATTTTTTGTAACTGACAAACGAATATCAAGTAATTCTATAATCAATTCTATAATCGAATATCAAGTAATTCTATAGTTTTCAATCTACAAACATCTGACAACTGTGTTATCTTGTCATAGCACCATTAAGAGTGCGTACTTTATTAATAACGACATGACCATGAATTCGCCAAAATCACGTCTCGTGTAACGTTCTAAATTTTAGCCCTGAATTTTTTTTTTCGATCTCCAATTCCTCTGTGCGCCGTTGGATTTGTGGGTTTTGCTCCGTAAACGTGGCAGAGTCTGAGCTCACATGACTTTGGATTAAGATAAAAACGCAATTGAATTTTATTTTCGTGCTCATCATTACGAACAACAGTTTTTTTTTTCGAAAATTGGTAGATGAAATATCTCTTATATTCATGAGTAAGGCCAAAGAACCAGAAGCGAAAAAATAACCAGCCAACTATAGTACAGGTCGACCACCGGACGCTATAGATACGAGCGAAGGGGCACGTCATGTGCCTACCCTCTCCATTCAGAGAATTGACTAAATAATTAATGGCGATCAATATTGTGAGACTTATGCACCTTGACAAAAGGAGCTTTATCGCAAGGGACTAATTAGTTAGGGTTGCTGGCGCTTAGAGGGTTCGTGGAGGGGACTTTGTACATAAACACGTAAATGTAAGCTCTGATTCTGATTTACGAATGCAATAGAAATCGCGTAAGAACCTCATCGTAAAATTTGAGGTACTTTGCTTTACTTTTCACATCAGAATCTGGTGATAATGTTAGTTATGTCCTTTTAGCGAGTTCGTGTGTATAGACATTGCTAATTGGGAACGACGCGGGAGGTTTGTCTTTTTTCATTTCATTAGAATTTCAATGACTGACTTCTCCGATGGTGACTCAATGGGTGTTGCGTCTCTGTACAATCAGCTGATCGATTTTCGATGTCATCAATATTCTATGGCGAGGGTTTCGCACAATTTATCTTCCGCACGTTCGACAGGCTTTATTTTATTAATCAACCTGTTGAGTAATTGATCGATCCAAAAGAATATGTTCAGATTGGGGTCGGTCGTTAAGTACAATATTTATTCATAGCCAACCACGTGTAAAGTCTCGTGTGCTTCAGGCACTCGCTTTTCGTTGAATATGTAGTTGGGTTTAGAAAATAAAAAAATGGTTAAAAAGTCAAATCTCGCACATCGCTTCCTCACAGAGGAAGCCTCAGGTTTGAAAATCTTCCGACGATGATATGCGAATGGTTATTACATGATTATCGAATCTCTTGTTTGCTCAATTTATTTATCACACGAGCTTTTCGCTAAGTTGGGAGTATTTTGTATTTCGTAAACTTATTTTTATTTAATTCTTTCTCACGAAATTCAAACACTCTGTAATCTCGAGATATTTGCAGATATTCAAGGAGACTATTTGCAAATTTCATTCATCTATGGGAATCAACAATTTGTCATCTTAATAATGAGGTGATTACCAATCTTCGAACTTGCATTCGAAGACATTTTGAATGCTCAGAGTCGATTGTGAAAATAAATATTGTTGGAATTATTTTCACAAATATCTACATAAATCCAGCGAAACAAAACAAAAATATTACTGCGATAATTTGGAGTCCAATATCCCTAATAAAATCCCTACAGAATAACGCCCATGGATTCGTATCAAACAAGATCTCTTCTTATTTTTTTTTTTCGGGCCGAAGTATCAACGCTATGATGATTCAATAGCAAAAATTAATATGATCTTCAAACATTATTGTTATCTGTTCGCAGTGGTAACAGAAGGACAACGTATTCCAGCATTTCACGGCGGTCGGGTGCTTGAAGGAAACGGAAACCAGGATTTCCGAGTCTGAAGAGCAAAATCAAAGAAGCCGAACATATACAACGGGGTTTGATTGTGACTTGACGATAAGGTTCGTCAAAGTGTGGAACGCACTCGGTGTTCTCCGAGGAGGTCCACTCAGAAACGGTGAAGGGTAAAGTCACCTAAGGGCGGGTGAGGGGATGCAGCGTGAAGGGGTGGCGGCATGGAGGAGCCCTCGCTGGAGGCTCTCATGCAGGCAGGCCTCATCTTTGTCGTCGGTGTTGCCATCATCCTCTCGAATCTCCTCATTATCGCCACCTACCTCAACTTCCGCGGTAACTAATTTCTCCGATTTCCTCTGATAAAAACTTTTTTTTTTCGTATATCCTCAAAAGGAAAAATCGCTTCAAACATTATTTCGACTTTGAGATACAGTTGTGCAAATTTTTCAAGGTGCACTTACACATTCTTTTCAATTTATGTAAAACTTACAAGCATATCAACATAAAAATATTGGCAAAAGTAGAAGAGGTCCCTGGAAGCAGAAAGAAGAACCATTGACACATATCCATATTTGTATTGCGAACAAATTCACTATTCCATTTCGATTTGCTCTACCTTGCACAATTAGAGAGTTACGTTGGAAGATTTGAAAATCTTTCGATTTGCTAAGTTCCAATTTTATACGTGTGTAAGCGATTTTTTAAATACTTAGTTAGTTCCAAATGTTCTATACATTAAATAAATCATACTACGTCTTGCAGGGTCTCAATGGTAACATTAATTATTGGTAATAACACATATCGACACTGCCTAGGCCTTGGGGATGATTATAGGTCCTCAGGGATGATTCACACTCTGTGCCTATTTCACTTCACTATTGTGGCCCCCTTGTTGAATCTTAATACGGCATATACATCGTTGTTTCTGTTCCTGTCCCTTCTAGGTCCCTCCGAGGTGATAAACTACTACTTGCTATCACTGGCTTCGGCAGACCTTCTATGCGGTCTGCTGGTCGTACCACTCTCGGTGTATCCAGCCCTTGTTAGAAGATGGGTATACGGCGACATAGTATGCCGTTTGGTCGGCTATCTCGAGGTTACCCTCTGGGCGGTCTCGGTTTACACGTTCATGTGGATTTCCGTCGATCGCTATCTGGCTATCAGGTAAATCACCTTTGCTTCCCTGATTATGACTTTAAACGTGATAAGTAGATACGAGGTTGGATGAGCTTTATGCACAGCGTCGTCAGTACGTTGATTGCACAAATGAGCATAGAAAGTCCCCAACAGAACGGGCATATTATAATAACCCCGGTGAAATTCTTTCTCTGACAATCGCTTTAAAAAAAACCACAACCGAACTGTTTCAAAATTCTTCAGTGACTTTTCCTGCATTTATCTGTAAATTCCACATACATAGGGCATTAACCGTAGCTGTTCAGGAGTATGGTTCAAAATATACGATGAAATAGATCCCGAAGAGAGTTTATCACATCAAATCTAGATTAATATGCTGAGAAAAAAAAATGTGTTCCAAAAAAATCGGAATTTTCAGACTCAAAGAAAACGTTGACTTTTTGGGAAAGTACGAAAGCTAGGAGAAAATCGAAGAAGTGCTCTAATAGATTTAAGCAAGTGTGTTTATATAGGCGTACAAAAAGATGACTTTGTTGGATCATTGAAACTTGTGCTAAATTAATGACAACATTGTGTTATTTCCTGTAGTAACAATTTCTGTCAGCGCATAACACAATGCTATCACTAACCGTGCGATGCAACCGTCTAAATATATCTTTTGATGCGGGTCAAATCAGATTTTATAAGGCACGATTGGAGCTATTTCACGATTTGCATATCGTATGTATGAAACATGCTTTTCTACAGTAGTAGTACAATTACAGTAGTAACAATTTTTGTCAGTGCATAACACAATGCTATCACTAACCGTGCGATGCAACCGTCTAAATATATCTTTTGATGCGGGTCAAATCAGATTTTATAAGGCACGATTGGAGCTATTTCACGATTTGCATATCGTATGTATGAAACATGCTTCTACTATACACATTTTAAATTTGGCTCTTCGCCAGGAAACCACTACGATACGAGACCGTGCAGACAAAAACTCGGTGTCAGTGTTGGATGGCCTTCACATGGATAAGTGTAGCTATGATGTGCTGCCCGCCGTTGCTCGGCTTCAACAAGCCGATCTTCGATCGCGAGGCCTTCATATGCATGCTCGACTGGGGAAACATGGCCGCCTACACCATCACCCTATCGATACTCGTGCTCGGGCCCTCAGTCATCACGATCGTATATACCTACTTCTACATATTCTCGATGATGAGGCGATTACGATCGGGCGTGCCGATCCACGACAAGGAATACGCTACAGCGCTATCAGAAAATCTCAGCAATCCCAGTCACATTATGTCCTTCGTTCTCGTCATGGCGTTCTGGGTATCCTGGGCACCTTACGCTGGACTCCGAATTTACTCTAGTTTTAACGGACCTCCCGAGGTAATTTGGCAACGTGCCAAACCCATTTCACCAATACCTTTGCCCTTTACAGGCTAAGACCCCAAGGCGCTAAAAGCGAAGCCTGCAAAGTAGAACCTTCAGAATTGCTTCCTCATTATGTTTCGATTTTTACAGAACTACTTATGAGGAAGTATTTTCATCGATTTTACCTGCCTTGTAGAGGAAGTTTTGTAAAAAGCAACATAAAAAGAGGAACGTGTAAGGCTTTACCTTGCAGTGTCAAATTTTTTTCTTAGACCTTATTCCATGTCAATCGGTGCGTGAACCAAATTTGAACCCGGTACCCCGTATAAAATTTCAACTCAATTAATCGATGTTGATTTAAATTATAATAATACCGTAAGTTTTTCGACAATTCGAAATTCTATAAAATCCGAAGCTCTTTACCGATTTTCACCAAATTTGATACTCACTGCTTATCATTGACATTACTGTTGCAGGTACCGTTCCTTAACTTCGCAGTGGTCTGGTTCGGCGTGACCAACAGTTTCTGGAAGGCAGTTGTCCTTGGTACCCTAAGCCCTCAATTTCGTCTTGCCGCGCGGGTTCTCTGTCTGACGTTATGCTGCCGTCACCGGAGGCTTCCGCCGGAACTTCTTGGTCTCGATGACGATGACTAGAGGATGAGATAACCAATAACATTGAAAGAGATATGTACCATAAAACCGAAAGAAAATATTTCACGATCGCACTAGCGGCACTAGCGCGCCGCATTCCTAGAGCATCGGCTTTTTATCGACGGTCGCTCGGTTTCCGTGAGGGAATCATGCTGAACCGGCATATATTCTGAATGGAAGAATGGACGAGTGATCGAGTGACTAGGACCGTCGATTTCGGAAAGGACGTCTCTCGCGTTCTTGTCTTCACTAGTCCTATACTCGAAAAACATAACAATGTTTAAATTAAGCTCGCTTCTTGCCCGATCTAGCGTCTGTTAAACAAAAACATACATTAGCATATGAAACGGATATATCGCGAACGTATGGAGTATACGATAGAAGTTGAGCAGTTACGAAAACAAAGACAGAAACCCCTTTGGTATAATGGAAAGAAAATTAAATAATCGTTGCCTATCCTCCTGGTGAGAATATTTATCTGGAAATTGCTCTGAAAAATCGAGTCGACCGATATCTTTGAAATCAATTTATCAAAATAATTTCGAATATTTGCGAATTTTGTCGAATTTGGACACATACAAGATTCCTTGAAACCAATCAAAACTTATCCGAAAAGATCGACGTCAAATTCCTTTCTTTAAGAACACCTTTCGAAATATACTTTGATAGTAAAACGTATATTTCTTTCTGACGATATATTGCAGGGAGTGATTAGGCGGCGCATAGGCCGCTGGCCCCTAGGATTCAAACAAAAAACTGTATAGCGAGAGCATGTTGAACACGAAATCCAAGCGGTTTTATTTTTATAATGACTTAATAATTGTACAAACAAACCATTTTTTTTTTTTTTTTTTTCATGGTAAAAATTCATTTCAAAGATATCAAGAATTACATTTTTATCCACTTTTTAACATTTTCAGTTATTTTTTCCTATGAGAGATGCTTGCTGAGTATTATGCTGCTCATGTGTAAGAACACGATTTCAATAATCAATTTTTCGACAATTATTTAATAGATTGACTTGACATTTTTTATTGCGTTACCGACCTTTCCAAGAGATATTGGCTGATAATGTTTGATATTTTGAGAATCCTTTCAGCAATTTTCGTAAAAATATTTTCACCAGCGCTATGTCGTAAGATTACGCTCAATAAATGTTATAGCTAGTCAAAGAGCTATTTACCACGGATACTAATGATACGCTCGGCGTACACTTAATTTATGAAAATAAAAATCTAAACAAACCACAGAAAATTTAGATATATATATATATATGTTTAAATATATAAAAATTTATATTGAAATTTAAGTATATTTAAATATATATACATATATATATACATTATACATTAAGAGTAAAAAATAAAAGAAAATAACTAGTCAATTAATGGAGATGCCTCTAAGAATGTGACGTGCTGAACAGAATCTGACGTGTAACAGATAAAAGGAAAAAACGAAACGGTAATTCAGAAAGTGAGTAAGCGAAGCAAAGTTGCTGTAGGGAAAGAAGGTTTTCCTTGGAAGCTCATGGGAGCCAAGTTTAATATAGTATTTCTATCCGGCTTACGAGATCGCAGTTATATCTTCGGATATTCGCTCGCTTTATTCGAATTATACCAAAAAATAATAATAAAGAATAGAGCTTTGCTTAACATCAGAAAAAAATTAATCTATAAATTAATATTATTCGTGATGTTATATTACAGGTGTGTTGCAAAGTTTTGGCACTGGATTGTCAATGAGCGATGAGCTATTTATTTATTATTTTTGAATCTGTAATGATCGAAAAAAAGCTCTGTATGGACTGAGCTTTCAGCATATTTGCTGGTACTCGTTACCAATTATTTAACCCATTAGCGTTGGAGCGTCTGATTATACCTGATTTTTGTTGATGTACAGAAATAAACACAGGACATTTCTTTAAAAATCGCAACACGATTACAAATGTCAATAAAAAGATATCAAAAGTCCAAATGCTATCTGAGTATAGCGGACAAACATGCAAAAAGTTACGTGATTTGGATCAAGCTCAGTGACCAGGAGTTTTTGAGGTTGTTGATTACGCGAACAGAAAATTAAAAAAATAATTTACACATCCGATATCGAAAAAAATATTTTCAAAATATGAAAAATTTCTTGATTAGGGCGTTAAAATAAAAATTCAGAAAACAGCGCAATGCTGTACCTTTTGTGCACCATACAAAATATGACTTGATAATATCATATTTGATTAGATATTTACAATCAGCGAACACAAAATCTTCTTAACACGCAATTTTATCCAAATTATACATCTTCTTATATAAAATGATACATGGTGTCAGCCTTTCTCAGATCACGATCAGTTCCAGAGCAAAAAATAAAATGTGGCCGAGAAATTGGCTTCAGGAAGATGCTAGACATCAAATAAACTCCTGCGCCAATTAACCGCGTTTATATGTGACAGGATATCCTCGAACGTTAATGGGTTTGTTGAAGCAAAATATGGAGAATACTTGTAAAGTCAGTTTAAAAAGCGTAGCGCAATCAGCGTCAGTCGATTTTGGTCTAGTCTACCGATAAACGGAGAAGAACCTTCGAGTTAACTACTCGCACGATAATCTATTCACGTTTTTCAAGAGCATTGGTGAGACGGCGCATATAATGTTACGGATTTCTTCGACAAACGAGGCGTCTTTTGGCCCGGAATTAAATCCAATTACAGGAAAAACTAATTTGTTAATCTCAGAAAATGATAGTTCCAAACATCATCGCAATTCTGTTATAACTTGTGCAATTAGCATGTCGCAGTTTTTATTCAATGCTGCATAGCGATTTATTCACAAATCCGTGGATAACAAACGAGCAATAGTCAATTCGGCAGAAACAAAAAAACTGATTTTTTTCGCAAAAAAATCTTTTAAAATGAGTGGAGCGGTCGCTTCTTGACGCTCATACTTAAATATCCCTATTATTTATTCAGTTCACTATTTTCGTGCTTGCAGTAGTTTTCTTTACATAATCCGGAAGAGGTGCTTAAAAATTCGAGGGCCCATAGTCTCACATTGTACGTACACAATGACTTCCACATTTTACGCCTGGCGTGTTGATATTAAGATGATGTGCTACATGTAGGCTGTCTCTGTCAGATTAATATAAGTGCGGAAGATAAATCTGAATGTTCTCGCAGCAATTTTCATCGCCACCGTTGAGCTTTCGGGTGAAACACGAGAATGACTGTGCTCGGGATTCCAAGACGAAGTCAATCGTTTCCGGGTTTTTATCCGGAAGTTCAATGTCTGCCGAGAAAAGTGCATTACAATTTTTGGTACCAACCAAACAGTAACAGATCGTCCTGAGAAAAATCGGTCAGTCCGTAGGAGATGCAAATGAGCCAATCGGTCAATGCGTCACTGCGGATGACCCGTGAAATTCGATTTTGACAGAACTCTTCAGCGAGGCAATTGCTCAACTTCGATTGTGTACCGATAGGTATTAAGAAAAGAACTTTATTGTAGTGATAAAAAAATGATGTTTAGAGGTGGAGAGGCTGCGAGCTGCCACCTCGTGATGAAAGGTTCGTGACTTCACATCTATTCGACGGTAACACGTGCAGAGGTCGCGTGCAACTCGAGATCTGAGTGGTACATGTGACCGATAATTTTACCGTATTTTCACCGTATCTTTCCGGTACGTGACCTCCTAAGGAATTACCAAATTACCGATACATCCGATGGAGACACGTACTACAGGAGTAGTTGTACACAGAGTTTACATAATCAAACTCAACGCCCTAGCGACTGATGATGACACATTAATAACACCAAAAATGACGGATCACATTCCGCCATCGTCGGTGACTAGCGAAATGACAGCTAAAATGGCAAAGCTGCTTTCGTTCAGAATTTGCGTGTCATTAATTTCCAGTGATGCTGTCAAAATGACAGCAAACCTATGACCCAAAATCACGCAAGTTCTGAAGCAGAGAAAAAGCTTCGTCATATCTGCCGGCATTCTGACCGTAATCAACATGGCAGGAAATGATTTGTCTTTTTTGCGTCATTTTTGCCATTGGTCGTGACTAAACTGTCACTATTTTTGCTAGGGCTTACATAGAAATGTACATAGCCAAACTCAATACGACATACACAGAATTGTACGAAGTCAAGCTAAACACGACGAATGTCTGCCGGTACTTAATTGGACACGGGACAACTGTTTGCAACCGTAACCCTGGAAGTTATGTCAATACTTTTTTTTTAAGTCGGATTTTTCTGGTCTACAACTACTCGTGTAGAGATAAATTGAAGAAGGTATTTTGGAGAATCAGTGCTGACCGATTAGGACACAGCTTTACTCAGTATTTTTTCCAATTGATACATGTCAACCAACACGGGGATCATTGGATATACACTTTGTATTTTAAAAAAAAACTCTTTTAAGAGTTACTCGTGGATCCCAACTCTGCAGATGGGAATAAACGGTTATTATTTCATAATCGTAGAATCATTCAAATTATCCCTTACCTTTGTTTTTGAATCTAGATGGTTGAATTTCATCTATATTGTTACTGTTGTAAAAATAGTTTAACCATAACTTCACAATCAAAGCTTAAGAAAAATAAATACATGGAATTATAACTAAAAGACGATAATTTTTTGGTTACTTTACCGGATGATAACTTTTCGGCACATTCACTTCTTAACGTGAAACTGACCGATAAATCCTGGCTGAACTGAGAATTATAATATAATGGTGTACTGACGTGTGCGATATAAAGATTCAAAAGTAGGTCGAAGGCGCGTGAAAAAAAAGGAAAGCAAAGTTGTAGCTGTTCGCATTGTAGTTATTAAGTGACGATTAAACAGAGTGTAAATAATGTTATAGTAATTATAAAGAGAAAACTAACTGATAAGTCACTGATTTTATCGAAGAAATGAACGGCATGTTATACTCGATTACAACCGTTTGAAGAATTATGTTCACGAGTTATCATACACGAAATACACGCATATTCATCACGGATAAGAAGAATGAACGGAAGAAAAAATATGAAAAAATATATATACATACGCGAATAACGAGCAACTTTATCCACCGTCTCTCCAATCTCAATCTCTCTAATCTACACCCACTCGTTGTAAAATGTAATAATTAACTTATGACGCTAAACTAACGATTCGTTAATCTCAGTGTTCTTGCATTTCTTCAATTACGAGCTTCGGATAAGACAACCGCGATAAATTTTTTTTAAACGTTATATTCGGTCATTTGGAGATCCGTTTTTGCACTTGTCGCGAGGTATATTGATGCTCGATTGCTTCGTGTCCGTATAAATTAAACAACAAAATAAAGGGAGGAGACTACAGTAAGATTTTAAACATTCTTTTCTTTGATACCACGTCCCACGTATTGCCACATTATTTTTAATTGGATTACATTTCAAATCTCTCATGAAATTCAAATCATTTGCTTTTTTTATTTATTGTTATAATATCCAAGAATAGAGCAAGAAACGTCGTAAATATCCACCGAAATTCTTGCAGAATTCATCTTGTGGTACTAATTTACGACTAATTGAAACTTGAGTTCCAACCCTCATCCACAATTTTTATCACTAGATTTTCTAAATTTGATATAATCATTTATTTACACTGGAATGGCTGATATTTTTTTTTTTTTCAATTATCGAAGATGTAAACTCATCTTCGAAGAACTAAGACGCTTATTATAGTTGGGATATATTTTAGATGTATAATTGACTCAGCGCGAAATGTATTTTCGATAATCTTTTTTGTCTTTTTAAAAGAAACATTTATTTCGTAAAAAGCGTAGGGAAATTTCGAATTGCCCTAAAAATATGATTAACACCGTTAATTGATGTAGCATGTATTACAGTGACAGACATTTACGCATGATTTTCACCGTGATTTGACCGTGGACTAATTTGCTAAGCAAAGGCAAACAGACAAGTCACTAAAACACCGCTTATGTTTTAATATTTTGTATAGTTTGAAAAAAAAAAATGCAGATCATATGAAGCAGAGCGAGATTTACACCTCAGGGGATTTCTTCAAGAAACTAAACCCCATGCAAAAGTTATGGATTTCCCGCCTTTGTACTCGTTAAAATATATTTTTTAAAGCTAAATACGATTTCTGTATTTCAGTCGGGCTTTTGATTGAGTGACATTCGTCAAAAACAATTTTATTAATGTTACTGTAGTCTCCCCTTTAGTAAAACGAAGACGGAATGTCGAGCGAATCGAGCGGGTGCTGTGCAGATGACAAAGCGTTGCCTGCTTCTTGTGCTTCGAGGCCGCAAAAAATGTTTACGGATATCGCTCGACGACCGAGAGAACCGCCAAACTTAGCAGTATTAAAGAAAATAATTTACCACAATCCCTCAGCGATAAGTATAACGAGATTCTAAAGAAGTGTAAAGATTAATTAAGAGGCCCTGACGCCCACCAAGCTCGGACGCTGTAGATCGCGATGACATAAAACGAGAGCAAAGTAGAAAAGGAGAAAACAAAGAGGGAGTCTGGGAAACCGGAAGCGGCGAAAAAAGAAATATATATATACACACTATATATAACGAGAGGGAGAAATAATAAAAATTGTTAATGACGCGGCAGTTTGATGAAGTAAGATTATTCAAATAATTGAATATGATGACAAAATTATTTAGAAAAAATCCAAGTTGAACGGATGAATGGTCCCTGGCAGTTTCCCGGGCGGCCTCCATTATTAACGATTAATTACCATTTTTGTACCTAGTTGCTAGTTTTGTACTAGTTTTGTAACGTACCTCATCACGTGCGTGCTGTTATTACATATTTTAAATCGGTGTTTGAAAAAAAAGTAAAATGAAAAAACAGAAAAAAAAAACAAACCAAAGAATACGAGTGAAACCAAATGTCGACAATTACACTGTATGCGTGTTTATGCGATGCAAGGAAAAAAGTTATCGGTTTCAAAGAAAGTGGTGTACTTTATATTTATTTAGTTAAATCAATATCGATTTAACATGCATTCATTTCGGTTAATTTCATTGGATCAATGTTGATTTAATTCAAATAGTGTCAACAAATATCAGTTTCATTGGAAACCGATACCTTTTTTTTCGTGTATACCCGTACGTCACTCGACCTGACGAGATAACCATGTAAGAGTCAAATTTGTCGATATGAATCGATCGTTTAGCCGCAAGAAAGGTGAAAAGGCAGCTTGGATGGCTTTGATTTATGACAATCGTGGCTCCACGAATCACTGATTGCAACAATAAAAACATCTCTCACGGAAACAATGTTTTTGGCAAATATATGGGAAGAATATGATTAATTATACGAGGCATTCTACCTCAAGTGGGCAACACTAGTGTTGCGTAATATCGAAATAGGTGTCTTAACTTTTTTCAGAACATCTAAACATTATTTCAACTTTTTCAATCCAATACCTCTTTTGGATTTGAATATTGCTTTGTGTAATTTTTGATTATATGGTGCAAATGATTCGTTGCAAAAAATAAAGCTTAATGGAATAAAATTTATGTTCTTCGACGTACTTAGGCACCAAAATCTCGTAGCGGCATAAAGTCAGATTAATGCGTCTTTGAGCAAAATTAATTAGCAATATATTTTTTTATTGGGAAATATTATTCCTTAGCTCTTTTCATAAAGATAACAATGTTAAAATGTTTCTCTCGATGCAAAAAGAATGTTATTTAATTCCACCCCTGATTCCATAAACATAATTCTAAACGAGCCTGGAAATATTTTAAATGTACAGTGCAACGAAAAACACGAATTCAATGTCTTCTTTATTGTGCTATTGACCCTTTTTTAATATACGATGAACGAAAAAAAAAATCTACAAATTCGTTCTCCATTTTGTGGGAAATAATTGGTTAAAAAATCTAAAATCACTTGCCAATTCTTGGTAGACGAAAGAACTTTTCAATAATCGAAGTGATTTCAAAAAATTGATTGGGTCCTTTTTGATATCGTGTGGTACTAGAATGGTGCACTTGAAATAGAATGCTTCACTTGCATTAAACGGTATATCGAAATACTGTGTTGCATATAAAAAGAATCCTTTGGTATGGGAAATATATGTTACATATTTTGCTACGTTTTCTGTGGGGGAAAGTCGATCTAATGTCTTTTTTTTCTCAAGGGGCACTTCGAGTCTGATCGTCGAAAGAAAATCATGCTAGACCTTGAGGCCGAAAAAAGCGTTAAGGACGTTGATGAATATATAATCGATGGCCTAGAGTAGCGTTTACCAAAAAAATGTTTAATAGCTGGATGACAATTTAATCGTAAAGAGAACGCAGTGAAAAATCCATGAGATTGCAATGCATTCTATTTACGGGACTATATTTCGTTGATTGCAGTATGAAGAAAGACCAAAGAGTAGAGAGCTTTGCTGTAAAGTGTCTCAATGAATTTCAATGTCAATCTTAATTGGCAGATTTTCTGACAAAAGCGAATGAAATTTTTTAAGACACTAGGCCTGAATTAAGGAGGATGCGTTTGTGATGGAAAAATATTTAGATCATGAGATTGAAGGTAGGGTGGGTTCGTGCCAAAGGTTAGTGCGCAAAATAAAGAACGAAAGAAAGAAAATAGCGGTGTAGGACTGGTCGCCGTAAAAAGGATGTAAAATGATTTTAATGATGAAGGTACGATTATAACGATTCTTGTCCTAGAGTCTAGAATAGTAAAACAATTCCAATAATAAACAGTGAGAGCGTAGTTACTGCAATTTCACTTCGCGATGGACTGTGTGTCTCTGTGTGCTTTTTGTAATTAAAACCTATCATTTTCCCTACTCCATTTGCCAAGGCGTTCTTCACACGAAAAAAAAAAAAAAAATTGCAGGTAGACAAAACGTCTGTTTGCCTTATATTAGAGTGAAAAAACTTGTGAACGTAAAACTTAGGAACGTCTTGACCAATCAAGCTGCTATTTGCAACGCAGTTTAAGCGATCCTCTTTATTTGTTGTAATACTAAATTACCAACAGTTTTTCACGATTTTGTGCATTTTAAAGCTTCGTATACATTTTTTTTTGCATTCTATTTATTCTATAATCTCAAGATCGATTTTAAGATAAATGAAGATCAATTGGAAGATGAAATTTTAAATTCAGTCCTTGAAATGATTATTCGAAAGCATTGCAAGGCTGCGGAAAACGCGTGAGTCGCGTCGACCTACAATATATCAACTGCAATAATGTTTCGAGCTATTTCTGCAATGTTCGATACGAACGCGCTGTATGGAATGTGGAACGTCGAGTGGATGGCTTTTCGTATACCAAGGCAAGTACAACAAGGCTTACAAATATTTCCAACCAGGCATCATCGCAACGTGTGTAACGTGCACGGGTATACGTAGAATGGAAGAAAGGTGTACAGCAAAAGTCACCCTCGGATCGCGTGCCTGGCCTGTTACAGACTGGTACTATTTCACAGGGCACCCGGCCATCAGTTTGTACACGCGAGCGATAAGTACTAAGCTCCTCTTGTATAGTCTATGCTCTCATACGATCTTGAGCATGCGAAAATGGGGCCGTATGGAATATGCGATTAAGTCGATATATTGAAAACTTTCCGTTCTAATGAAATTGAAACCATTCGCAACGAAATGATGAAATTTATTCAGAGTGAATAAGCATATGGTTTGAACTTTCAGTTTCAATTCTCTGTCCAGGAAAATACTTCGCAAGCCTTTACTTGCAGAAAGAAAGGCAAAAGGGCGGAAACGAAAATTACATTACTGGCAGACTTTCTTTAGGCACAGCAGAAAAGCAGTTTCTACCTTTTCCACGTGATGAATTTAATGCGTATGGTCCTTGGCGTTTTATGAATGATTAATTTCATTGTTTATGCGAAATTAGGTAAACTGCTTTTTTATGCCAACTTAAAGCTAATCATGTGCAATTTTTTGTACAACTGCATTTACAAACAAGTTTGGGGGAAATAGCGTTTGATCAAATCGAATGAATAGGGCAGTTCAAAAATCGTGTAATTCCTTTTTTTTTGCTGATCATATTTATTTAATATTGAGTTACCACAACAATAGTTCTGGTTATAGTCTGCCCAAATGTAAATTGGTCCACTGAACCAAAGGATTGTCAAAGACAAAAATGCTGTTGCTTCGATGAAATCAGTATTGAATGGTCCTTAATTGCCGGATTCACTTAAACCGATCAATCACATTTATCGGTAATCGCGTCGCTTATGACAAATTTTCGAACAAAACATCGTCACGATTGTGACGATGCATGTGTAAATTGTGGTAAATCTAGATTCCATTCACTGTTTTCATTTGAAGGTGATAATTGAACAATATAATATGTCAGAGTTGCCATTTATTATATACATTTCACGAAGTTTCAATTCAAGCTCATTCAATCCCTAGCAAACCCAAGTGACCGTGATTCTGTGGTTCCTTTACAGTCTCTTACAAGTCACTGTCATTGTAATGTTCTATGATTGGTTACTTTTCGGTTGCTGAACTTTAAGACAATCGTTAAAAGACCGTTTTTCATACAGTAAAAACGAAATTAAGAACTGCCATTTCTCGTTAAAAGTACAATTAACGAGGAGTTTTGGTCCACATTAGATGCGCGCGACATTTTTGCTGTTACTAAAATTTGTGCAATGTTTTTGTACTCATCGGCATAATTTTTGAGACTTCTTCATTAATCGAGATCTGGCTCTCCAGATCAGATTAGTTCTCAATCAGATTTTTAGAACCTTCTCCTTTTTTCCCATTGTAAGTATCAAAATAGTAAACCCACAAAAATCATCAAGAAAATAAATGAAAGGCTACAATGAACAAAATTAGAAAATTTTAATAAGAAATTAAAGTTAACTTCCTATATTATTCGTTATTAATTAAAATTTGTAGTTTTTCCTTCCATGTCGTATGTATTTTCATTGCTTTTATTCCAGCAGGGATTTTTTTTTCAGAGGCCTGAGATCACAATGACAACTGAAAGGTATGCCTGATCGAGGCTTTGAGAGTTGAGTACCCCCGAGAACTGTTTCGTCCATTAGCATAGGACTTATGTCGAGTGAGGTAAGAAGAAGAAACAAAATAAGAAGAGAAAGAAGCAATGTGAAAAGAGTGGGAGAGATTGAGCGAAGGGCCAAGGCGAACTTAGTTGGAAGACGAACGATCGCTTAGTTATTGTCGCATTACAGTTTCGCCTGCGCACGCGGAACCTCATCGTAATTTACGAAAAGCAAAGCCATATCCTAACTGAAAAGTAAAAAAAATCCACGTTTAAATCGTCGAAAGTAAAACTGTAAGGATGGCTGACGAGGCAGCGGACGAAGCAAAAGTGAGTCGGAAAAAAATAATTTTGCAAAACATAAAAAACTCCCGACTGAAAAAAATTTGTTAATTTGCAAACAAATTCAGTCACCGGGAAATCGTGAATTAATAATCGTTCGTATATTGTGTAATTGGAAGATCAGTTCGTCAAGCGTGTGGAAATCTCCAGACTATAATATGCGAATGATTATTCCTCATCTGCATTTCGTTCACCTCATTTGTTTATTTATTCACTTTTTTTAACGGAGTTTTTTTCAAAATATTTGTAAAATTATCTTTATTTCATCGTTTTAAATATAATTCTCTTTTTTTTCATTTTTATCTCGGCGAAATAATTTTTTATGTCACTAAAATATATCTAACAACGATCTTATTCACTTTCGGATTCGATGAGCTACATTCACTCAAACCATGTTTTATGGTTTCGAAAAAGAGTGATCACGTAGGTAATTAGTACACAATAGACAATGGATTTATTGAAGATATCGAATGGCGGTAAAATCAATATTTTTGACTGATTGCGAATCAAACCCGTTTGGTCTAATTTTTGTAAAGTCGCAGTCAAAGCAAAAGTAAATTTCGATAACTATGAAATCCAAACCCTTACACCGATCTTCACTACATTTAATGTCTGGCACCGTTGAACATTAAGAAAGGCGATAGCGTCTCGACGCCAATGGTTTATAAGCTTACTCCAATCAAATCAAAAAAATCGAATTTTTGGAGACACCTCAATAATATAATTGCGACACAATCTTTCCAATGAGCCAATTTGGTATTAAATCGGTTTATAAGTTTACTCCAAACAAATAAAAAAAATCAAATTTCTGGAAGAACCTCAATAATATAATTGCGACACAATGTTTCCAAAGAGCCTATTTGGTATTAAATCAGTTCATAAACTCACTCAAATCAACTCAAAAAGATCAAATTTCTGCAAGCACATCAATAATATAATTGCGCTCCAATCATTTCAATGAGCCTATTCGGTATTAAATCGGTTCAGCTGTTACTGAAATCTCGGAACCGTAAAAAAAACTATCCAGAAAGTAATAAAAGTGTAATATGTAGGTCGATAGACCTGTAAACCGATCAACCGAGTGTCATCCATTACGGCGTCACAATTTTTATTTAATGCGCGTGTACATACCATTTCAACTGTAACTAAAAATGGAAATAAATAAAGCATGAATGCTCATAAAATAAAGTTTTCTTGTAAACTATAGACCTGTAAACCAGTCGATTCTTCTGTCGACTATTGCGTTACGGACTCGTATACACTCCTCATTCCCGTTCAGTTTTTGTGGGTATATCAGTGGATTACAGTGGATTTTAGTGATTATAATTATATTTATGAAAGGTTCGTGTACATAGTCGGCAAACCAAAATTATAAAATTAAACGGATGTCACTTGAAAGTAACGTGCTACTGCCTGTGTCCCAATCGGGATAAGAGCTTTCAGTGTCCAGGTCGACCTCTCTATAGTTTTCGATGTTCAGGTCAATGTCTCTGCAATTTGTCATGTCCAGGTTGATTTCTCCATAGCATTTGGTGTTCAGGTCGATTTTTTCATAGTTTTCAGTGTCCATATCGAAGTCCTCATAGTTTCCGTTGTCAACGTCGAACTAATTATGGATTTCATTGTTGAATTTTATCGTATCTACAATTCCCGACAATTATCATGTCGAATCGGCGAAAAACGACCTTGAAAACAATATTTCGGTACTTCTTTTCCCCGGTCATTTTTGCAGTTGCAGTAACAGCAAACAACCAGGGCAAGGCCGATTTCGGGTCGTTACATGTGATCGTTTCTGAGGTCGAATCGTCGCAAAAAAGATCAGTCCATTTTTAATCCATGCGGTCTATGAACTCACTAAGGTTTGTCACGCGACGTTAAGGAAGTTTTCTAAAGCATATACGTCACTAAAGCTCCGCCACAGAGAAGTGCTTCGCGTTTGCTGAAAAGCTTAATTTAGCGTTTATGAAGATTTGCAATAAATAATATACGGATAGACGTTTTATTTGCTTCTGCTTACTAAATTCGTCGCACTTCACATTAATCATTATAGTTAATTAGCTTTATTCCCATTAACTAAAAACCTCACTTTCTTACTAAAAAGAATTCTTTCAAAGTATGAATAAAACACTAATTGCGTTTCATACAAATTACAATTAGAAGCAAATAAAAATGAGAAATGAGAGTGCTTAAAAATAGCACCCGAAAATAATTTTTTTTAACTCTTTACCATAAATTCATGAAAATTAGAATACGAAAATCTTTAAAGGATTGTCAGAGTTCAATTCACTCTGATAAATGACAAAATAAATCTGTTTCACGATAGCGAGGGCAGCTGGTCGAATTGATAGGATATCCCAAATATATAATAATTATTTCCCGGGTACATTTTACATTTGAATGCACATTCACAAAAGCGATGTCGATAGACTTACGATTGTGTGAAGATTCTGTACTACCGGAGGGCCCGTGTTTCTGTAAAAAGCGCATAGAGAGTTGTATTGATGCGGTTGAACATCGAACACAGTTCCATTACGTGTGAACTGAGAATGATATCACGTATGCCACCGCTCACCCCGACGCGTTGATAGTTCGTGCCAGACACAAGGTGCCGTCGCATTCACCCCTCTCATGAGTCCTCACTCGCTCACCATAGCTGCATACTTGGACTAAAATTCAAGCTCAGTAAACACCTCGGCACCGTTCGCACCAGCAGTGAATTTTTGGTTTCTGTGATCTTCCAACGGTGGCTGCGACGCGATAATGTTTGTGTTAGGGCCAAGAGCTGCTTGTGAGAGGTCCGACAATTCCGACGAGGCTAGCGATGACGATCAGTCCTGTGGTGACGTTCTTCAGGTTGTTCTTGATTCTTCAAAAATCTGCAAACAATCTTCCATTATTTTATCCGCATGGAAAACTAAATACTTAGAATTCCAGTAAACACAGCAATCGGTTTTGTTGCTGCTATATTACACTTTCTCACTCAGCAATGTAACAATGATACATAACACTCGAGTTGCGTAACAGTTGTTGAATAGGAAATTGTAACATAGCAGCAACAAAACCGAATGTTGTGTTTACTGGGAATATATGCAAAGAATATACTGCCAAAATATCAGACATACATATCAGTTGCATATATGTCGTAAATATGAAATATATGTGCAACTCATTTGGATTAACCAACATTTTGCCGCCATAAACATGCCAGAACCTCAAGTGGTTCAGTTCGCTTTTTGTCTGTGTTTTATTTACAGGTGTACAAAATGGTGCATTTAAATAAGTATGCAAAATAGATCGTTACGTGTGTATGTGAGCGTATTGATTGTTTTGAATGACTTATCAATGACATTCTTTCTGTCATTAAGAAAAAAAGTATTACCTTTTTTTGAAATTATCATTATAATATTCATCAAAAAATGTATGACCACATTTCAAAAGATTTAATTCACGCGTACGAGTACGTCTTCAGAATTCTGGCGATATTGGCTGTCAACATTTTGCAGGCCCGATATTGGTTCAGTACTGATAGCCGACGTTTCGTCAAAATAATTAAAAAGAGTAACATGAAAATGAATAAAATAATAAAACTTACGCGATTTTTCCTAATTGAGGAACTCATAATGACATTGTTTTTACGTTAAAAAGCAAAATACATACGATGAGTGAAATCATTTCTTTTACTATTCTTTATTTTGACAATAAACGTCTAAGAACTCTGTCATGATGTCAGAATTATGTCATGACACTAATATGAGCACATACTAATAAGAGTGGTTTATATGCATAATTCGACACAAAATTTGAAATAAGTGAAAAATTAGCAAACAATGTGCAAAATCCAACTTTGCTATCATTTTTAATGCGCGGTACAGATAGCTTTCAGCATGTAAGCCGAAATTGAGCAATGTACTTTTATTGTATTAAGGCAGCTGCGTAATGCTGACTAAAAAAATAACGAAGCAACTTGTTTTAGTGTGCCATTCTAAAAAGCCTTAGGCATCGAGTCTTGTTAAGCCAGATTATTGACTTGTGAGTCTAATGACATCAATAATTAATTAGAAACGGCGAGAAGAATGCGAGCGAAAAGCACGAAGGGGGGAGATGGACCCCAGGTTGGAGTTCGCCTTTCAGCTGTTGATGGACGCGACCGGTTTGCCACGTCACGATGTAATGGACCACGTCTTCGAGGGTGGCATGCTGGACGAAATTAATCAACTGTTTCTACCTCACATGCGAGCGACCCTCGTCTGGTACTATCAAGTTGTCGAAGAAACCGAACCTCAGAAACCCACCGACATGGTAATTTCTGTTTCCCGGTATCGTTGTGCTTATCCATATACACGTTTCACGCTTGGACACACCCTATTATAGTTATCTAAAATAAGGAGCGAAATAAAAGGTGCCTATATTTGTGTAGAATTGCAACATCTGATGATTTCCAAAGAGACTGTAAAGTACGTGTTATTTCATGGGATCACCTTCATCACATAATGTAATAGAATAATGAAGTCATTTCGGTAGTACACCTATTATTTTATATGCGATGATTCTTGTCGGTTAATCCTGATGGAATTTGCAACGGTTAATTTCACAGGAGAATTCTACACTGAGAAAATGGTATAGTTCTCACACTAACTAACTGATAGCTGCATGCAGTTCAGTTATGGGAGCTATGGGTATAGTTGTAGTTACAATACGTATAGCTGTGGCAGCAATACGGTTGAAAGGCAGTGGTACTTCCGCTATCTTTCCACCACCTCAACATTTTAAAACCTCATTTCTCCGAAAATACTAGACAGAAAGAGCTCAAATTTTGATAGAATGTGCAGAAGTATTGCAGTATTGAACTAATGGTTGGGTTTTTCGATACTCAAAAGCGTTTATTCAGGAGAATCAAAACCAAAAAGGTGCGACAGAGATCCGTATAGCTGCCACAGCTATAATGTATTGCTCGTACAAGGGAACTACGTCCAGCGCTGGTAGCTGAACGGCTGTGCCAGCAATCCGAATTATAGTTCCAGCACCTGAATATGTTGTTTATGACGGTCTCTCACTCAGTCTTGTAATTGTTACTCAACAAATCGTCACATTTACCCCTCCACATATAAACAAAATGCAAATGGAAAGATCTAAAACTCCTGAACTACGATGTTTCTGATGCGTGTGTGTTAAATGTTTCCTTAAGGTACCCGCGGTAAAAGGGGCGGCATCCAGAGTAACTCAAAGTACAAATACTCCTAAGGTTAAAGAATCAAAGGAACCGAAGGAACCACCGAAGAAGAAGCTCTTTCTAACTGAAGGCTGGCAAATTCCTTGCACCGGAGTGTGTATATATATGTTTCGGTGAGTCAACTGTTGGACTTGCCAAAGATCAATGAAGAAGTTATACGAATTATTAATCTATTATTATTGGCACATTTGATAGTTCCCAATCATTTTTTGCGAGTTAAAAATGTTATTAAACCTAAATCGTGCATTTATGACGTGGTGAAATGGTACATTTCGTTACTAGGAAGGGAATTCCGAAATTTACTCCAAACGTGCACATAAAATCGGGTCTCTTCCACGTAGCATACGATTTTGTTTTTCCATTTCGCTGAAATGATCACATTTGCATGTGTGCACAATTACAACCTCATACATTGTACTTTGAATATGATAAGACATAACGTTTGTCTGGGATTGGCGTGAATACCATAGAAATAGATTATCGAAGTAAACATCAGCCAAACGTTCATGCAAACGGCCGAAAAATGAACTGATCTTTCTATGCGCCTGTTCGATTACGGAATCGACCACAAAAAGAACCCGTAATTTTGGTTATTTTAGCCGCAATTTTATTTGTTCTTTCATTGATCAAAACGAAGACCGGGTTGCCTTCTAGCCAAATCGATTTAACGTCGACTTATTTTGTAAACCGAGTGATAAAAAAGGCTTCAAATTTTACCAGCCAGGTCGTTTTTTTCGACAGTTCGACCTCAAATGCGTTCAAGAAACAAAAATCAAAGTATTTTTTTAACTTGGTCGCTTTTGTCGACACACAAACCGCAGAAAAGGTATGAACGACCAGTCGATTGAAATGAGGGGATGAAGACATTACATTTCCTGGGGAAATGCGTAGGGAAATGTGTGTTTCGTCATTATCTAAAAAACGTCTATTTTGCTCCCGCGGTGCACGCAAGGAATGAGGTCATTACAGCGAAGTCAGGGAAAAAAATTTATTTGAAAAGAGGAAAAAACGTTTTTCTGCAAAGATGACAATACATGATGATCTGTAAATAAAATGACTGACTACAGAATCAGCACAGCGAAGCAACTCCCGGAGGAAGGATTCCACCGAGACTTATACACAGGTGTAATAGACACAGCGAAAGTGAGTATTATAGCATCGATTCAGAGAATCGTCGAGCAGGTCTTTATGAATTCCCTCGCATACCCTGGTGGGGAAGATGAAGATGATTGCCCGATGATAAAAAGCCTGTTACTGCCTGGGCTCAGATCGTTTTGCAGTGCTCTCAAAGGTAAACAGTTTTTCAGTCATCCCAAGTGAGATCAGATACAATAATCGCTGTGACTGGTGCTTTCAGTTTGCGAGATGGTAGCACAGGAAGGTAGCATCTTCGATGATGATGGTGAGATAACGATGGATGATGTCCATAATTTCGAAGACGCCAAAGCACTCGTCGCAACGAATGGAGCTGTTGAAAAAATAGAGAATCGGGTCAGAGTGTGGATCAAGAAACTCAAGGATTTTATACTAGAGAGCAAACAGGTTCGAAGGGAAAACGATAATTCAGGACCACAACAGGAATTGGAATATTGGAAAAGACGAGGCGCTCAATTCAGTCAGCTTGCTGGAAGACTTCAAGTGCGATACAAAATTATTATTAAAATTATTATTATATTGTTACGGGTTTGCACTGCAGTTCATTCGCATAATTCAAGCAAGCTAGAAGATTGCACATTTCTTCTTTATTATTTATCGACTCCAACATAAAAACCTTTGTAAGATGTGAAAAATAATTCAAAGACAATGACTGTTATTCTGTTTTGCACTTTTATTTAAAATGGATTTTTGTACAAAAAAAATATCGACATTTAAGTGGTCAAAGAATATAAAGAAAAAGTCTAATTCCTATAATATCCGGACTCTTCTAGCGATCTTCACTTCGTCCTACTCCTTGCTTAAGTTTGTCTCTCCTCTTTTCCAATCGAATGATGCAGGTTGCCTTGCTCGAAATATTCAGCAGTTTTTCATCTTTTGCATATTCTAGGTCCATCTTTTTTCGAGATATAACATGAGATATAAAAAAAGTGGAATGTATTTGGGTCATTTTAGCCGGAATAAGAACCTGATAACAATAATTAAGTTGATTGATTTAGCTCAAGCGCGAGACTGAGCATTCACGTTGTTTTCAGACACAAAAAGTTCGGATGTCACTTTTGTGTTTGCAAGTCGCGCGTTCAAAGCTGATAAAAGATTGGGTAGACGCAGAAGACGAGGTCACGTACTGCTACAACGAAGCCAAGGATAATGCCAAATTTATACAGGCGCTGGAGAAATGTTGCCATTGCCTTTATCTCGACGACCCTGTAAGATGTAATTTTAAAACAATTACAAGAGAACAAGGATAACTGTTGGATTTTTCAGTCGATTATGCCAATTCTGCGCAGGTCAAAATGCGAGATTCTCTGGTATCTCTTCTCCAGACTGTACGATTGATATACAGTGTATCCCGGTATTATAACACTTCAGAGAGAACTTCATCGTTAATGGTCAAGATCACCAATCAAATGATTGCAGCCTGTCGAGACTATGTGACGAAAAGAGGACGTGAAACTGTGTGGGATCTGGACAGAGCTACTGCTACATCGAGGCTCAAGCATTGTCTGCGACTGAACAAGTTAGTTTTTCCTAACTATTATTTCATAGTTATGGAACAAAAATATTTAGTCAAATGAATTAAATAATTCGATCATTTCAAATTCATTCGCTGCTGTGCTCGATTCTATCGATTATTTGAAACAGCGATTTTTTTTAACACAACCAAATGTGCGGTTCAATCAACCTTATTGTCCATATCACGTATTATGATTAAACCGAAGACATTTAAAAAAAAATCAATTCAATTGTAGGTCATTCTAAACCAATATTGTTTTGGTGGTGATTGCTATATACTGTTGCCACAAACCGTTTTTATTAAACCAGTTTTATTAAAGCAACGACCGTTGATTAGAGTTGATTAAAACTCGATTCGTTTGATTAAAACAAATTTTTTTTCGCAGCGGCGAGTTTAATGTCAATGAATCTTTTTCTTTAGTAATATAATCTCGTTTATTATGTCTGATAAGTAATTTCCCCGTGAAGGAGGATCAGCTTAACTGCTTATCATAAAAAGATATTTTATTTGAATTCTTACAGAGCATACAGAGAAACGTACCGGCTGGTTCGGTGTTCGCCAGCCGTGACAGAGCAAGAATTCTCATTTTCTGAGACACATGTCTTTGGAAGGTTCGATTCATTTTGCGCTCGAGTGCGAAAGATTTTGTCAATGTTCGACCTCATAGATGACTATAGAAAATTATTCGAAAGAAGAATGGAAGGTTTGCTGTTAGGAGAAGGTAATATATTTCCTTACTTAAGCATTTACTGCGTATTTGACAATGTGACTATCTAAACTTTTGTTCAGCCCTCGATGAAGCTACGAAGACTTTTGAAGAAGCGAAGAAAATAGCCACAAGCAAATCGTACGATTACTTAGATCCTCGGAACATTGATTTTGATCAAGATTACAATAATTTTATGGCTAAAACGGACACGCTAAAGGAGAGCATAGGAAATATCATAGAGAAGAATTACGCTGATGTGTGGGAGACACCTCAGGGAATTAGATTCCTCACCCGCTTCGAAAAAGTAATTTTTTATTCAATTTACATCATGCGGTTAACGATAATTTTCCATATCGAATTTTTAATTGTCAACAGGTAAGTGAAAAGATTCCACTAATGAAGTTGGATGAAAAGTATCAATTAGTTGTTAAATACTGTGATAAAGAAGTGGAAAGGACTTTGAAACTATTTAAAAAACAACGAGACGACCCGCCTCTGCCCCGGCACATGCCTCCCATAGCTGGACGATTGACTTGGGCAAATTCATTAAAGTAATTCTTCATGGAACCATTTTTCAAAATTGTCATCTGATAACTAGATGAGTTCGTATTTGCAGAGTACATCTGGACGAATTAGCAGCATCGGTTTGCAGTCATCCCATCCTTAAGACTCTGCCGCTAACGGCAGATCTCGTACGACGTTATGTTCATGCCATCGCAGTTCTTCTACAATATCAAAGCGATATCGCTGAAGTTTGGACTCATCAGAACTCATGGGTAATCGAGGACTGTCTCAAAAAGTAAGGGAACACAACTTCAATGATCAAAGTAAATTCATTTTGATTTTCTTCTTCTTGGTAAATCATGTAAAAATGGAGGGGAGAAGGTGAATACTTGTGAGAAACACGATAGACCGTGGAAAGTAGTAAGAGAACTGGTCGTGGTTGAATAAATTCAAAAGGCAATAAAAGATACGTTTTTTAATGAATACACCTTGCGAAACATACGAATAAACTGAATATGTGTTTTGAATAATTGCGTCCATATTTGCATGTCAATAGTTATGAGTTTTCATAATTTTTAACGTGAAACTTTACCAATATAAATATACATTTTTCTTTTTACGGTGATAATGTAAATATTCGAACTGCTGTTTTTTTCAGGCCCTTGTTGATAGTGGATCGTGAGACAAATAAAGTGAAAGTTAATTTTGAAGGGCGTATAGTTCTTCTTTTGCGTGAAGCTGATTGCCTGGCAAAGCTTCAGCTGGAAGTGCCAGTAGTGGCTCTTACAATTCTTGTGAAGAGGGATTACTTCACGTTGGTTCATGATTCCCTTCAACTGGTTATCGAAGAATTCGTTTCGACTGCAAGAAGAGTCAAACTCGAAGTGCGACCTCTTCTGCTTCCGCACCTGGTGCGTGTAGCTTCGCTACTCGCGCCAGGCTTGGACAGCCTAACGTGGACATCGCCAGGATGGACAGATTTTTGTCAAAGTACCAGAGACGAGATTAAAACTTTCGACGTACTCATCACCAGGGTTCACGACGTTTATGCGAACAGAATTCTTCAGGTTCTTGCCAGCATGCAGAATATAACTCTTCACGCTCTGCCGGTCGACCAACCTTGGAATATCGATGAGTTTTTAGAGAAAACTGACGAGGCTTGCAGATTCGCTGCTGTTGATTTGCATCGGCGAAGTCTCATGGTCGAAGAAGCTGTTGAAGAGGTTTTACAATTAGTGAAAAATGCTGCGGCTTGCTTCAAAGCGAATGCTGAAACTTATCAATACGATTTAGGGAACAATGATGGCAAGTCTACAAAATTTCCGATAAAGGAACATTCCTAAGCGTGCCTAAAAATGTTTCCAAACGTTTCGTTACATGGCGAATGAATGAATAGGTTCGCAAGGTGAAGAAGAAGGAGCCCAACAGCAACAAGACTGGTCTGTAGTGTGGGAATGTTTTGACGATCCTCATCAACTTCTTACGACACCTGGTGGTGGACTTTCGAAGAATATGCAAGAGATGGTTCGAAACGCCGTCTCCGAAATGCGAAGATATTATTCTCGAAAGGTCGTCGATGTATTAATCAAAGTGACAAGAACTTCTTTGGATGCTATAAGACGACGTTTCATACGAGATGTTGACACGGGTATGTTCGAAGTCACACGGTAATTCAGTAATTCAAGTAATAAAGATGATTTCAATTCAAGTAATGAAGATAATTTCAAAGGAGGGAAGTCCACGTCTCCAATAGAATAAAAAAAATTAATTGCATAAGTAGTTAATTAGCTTCAGATTAAGTCTGTGGACCAAATTGACCTTACCGACTTTTTGGTTCGAAATTAAAAAGTAGAATCACTTTAAGGGGACGAAATCCGGCATAAAGGTTGCAAAGCAGAGCCTTGATACATTGCTATTTCAATTCGTAGTTCGTCGCCCAAAAAAACCACCTCTGCGAGGAAGTACGATCGTCAATTTTCGCTGGTCCATCAAGATTTCTCTGTGCTTAAGAAAAGACCCATGAATCTTCCTCATGGAAGAAATATATTCAGCCCAGATAAAATTTTCAAGTTTAAATGCCACTTTGCAAATTTAGTTTTGTTTACGGTGGCAAGCTTTACAACAATTTAAAATTGAAAAAAAAAATCACGATTAACTGGGCCATGTAGAAATGCTTCCAATATAGTTTCGTTCAGAATTCGCAACATTTCATATGTGCAATCAGAAACGAATTTATGTTCATGATTTTTATCAGGTAACTTGGTTCCCTCAATAGGGTTGACAGTGCAGACGAAGTTCATTACATATTAAGTGGTTAACATGAGAAATGTGTGATTTTTCAGGGGAAGTACCTCATCCAGTATTTCTTCTTCAAGCCACATTAGTGATACCATCAGTGGTGGTTAAGCCGAGTCTTGAAGAAGTACAGGAAGCTCTGACTGCAGCTGGCAAGGCAGTCGCAGGTGTTTCAAAAGGTGTAGCCCAGTGGAACGCGGGCAACAAGGTAATTTATATCACAATTTTCATGAAACTGACGGCACAAATTGACTGAAATTCCATGGTTACAAAGAACGCTTGGCGGGGAGTGCCGTGGGCCCCAAAACGGAATCTTCTGGACGTGGTGATGCGAGCCCATGCCCATGGGGACCAAAGACAAAACGACGATGAACCGGAAGATGCAAAATCAAGACGAAGGCGATTGTACAAAATTATGTCGGAAGAAAGACCAACATTTCCTGTGCAGCAGAGAAATTTTCATAAGATGGTTATGGAAAATAAGGAAGTCGCGAAAGTTTTATCCATGCTGAGTTCCTGCACTCAAGAACTTCGTCAGGTATGCAGGAATAAAATAATAAAGATGCACGTTACGTGGTCAGTTTGTAACCTAGAATCAGGGCCACTATTAGAATAAAACTATTTTCCAGATTTCGCAAAGCTTATTGTTAGTTCAGTAGTTTGAAGAAAATTGCTCTCCAATTACAATTTTTTATTCTCTTAAAGAAGAAATTTCTTTTATGCAGGATCTCGCCGATTTCATGGATCGTTGGAAGCCATACAAATTTTTATGGAAGAACGAACGAAGCGTTCGAGAACTGCTGCTCATATCTCTCGCGGAATTCGAGAGTACCCTCAGAAAGCACGGAGAGCTTGAAGACCGATTGGCAACTGAGCCAGACATGGTTTTATTTGCAACATCGATAGCTCTGTCCACGGAAAAACTGAAATACGGTCTTCACACTGAAATCAAAGGTTCTACGCACAAAATTGGTCAAGCTATGAAGAAAAAATATCGTCGTGAAATGGAATACGTTTACGCTGTGATGAATGAAATGGAACGTAAGCTCGATCGTCAAATTCGCGACCTTGACGATGTGAGACTGATCATGGATACACTGAAGAAAATTCGTGAGCAAGAGGTCGACATGGAACTGAGAATAGATCCAATTGAAGAAGCTTTCAATATTGTTACAAGATACGAAGTTCCGGTGGACAGAGAGTGCCTGGAACAAGTCGATAATTTGCGATACACTTGGCAGCAGCTTCTAAGTAGAGCTTTAGACAGTCACGTGCTTCTTCTCACTCTTCAGCCGCAATTCGAAGAAGAGCTCCGAAACAATTTGGAAAAATTCAGAGCTGACAATGAGGCATACTGCGAGGAGTACAGGTGCACTGGACCTATGCAAGCAGGGCTTACACCAAGAGAAGCCTCGGACAGGCAAATTCTCTTTCAGAATCGATTTGATGGCATGTGGCGAAAATTACAGACATATCAGAGTGGCGAGGAACTCTTTGGACTGCCTACTACAGACTATCCGGAGTTGTCGCAGATTAGAAAGGAACTTAATTTATTGCAAAAATTGTATAAATTGTACAATGATGTTATCGACAGGGTCAGCAGTTATTATGATATACCGTGGAGCGAGGCAAGTATGCAAGCAGTTCAATCTATTTTTGTAGTCACTTTCTCCAGCCAAGCCTTTTGCCAACTATTTTCATGAATATCACAGTAAAGATATTTTTTTAGCGTTTCAATTATTATTATAGATAATTACTTTTTACGAAATTTGGGGGGACAACACTCAAGGCTTTGCAGCCCCCTAATAATCATTTATAACTGACAAAAAGCATGAGCTCGATAGATTTAATTGTATAGCTAAATGATGTAAATTTACGCTGATAGGTGAATATCGAGGAGATAAACAACGAATTGATGGAGTTTCAAAATCGGTGCCGCAAGCTTCCAAAGGGATTAAAAGAATGGCCCGCGTTTTTTGCCTTGAAGAAGACTATCGATGACTTTAACGACATGTGCCCATTGCTCGAATTGATGGCGAACAAGGCGATGAAGGCGCGTCATTGGCAGAGAATTGTCGAAGTAACAGGACACACGTTTGATTTGGAGAGCGAAGGTTTCTGCCTGAAGAATATTCTTGAAGCTCCTCTGTTGAAGTATAAAGAGGACATCGAAGACATATGCATCTCGGCTATGAAGGAAAAAGACATTGAAGCCAAACTACGTCAGGTCGTAAACGAGTGGACATCCCACGAGCTGACTTTCATGACGTTCAACAACCGAGGCGAATTGTTGTTGCGAGGAGACACCACGGCCGAAACTATCGGTCAACTCGAGGACAGTCTCATGGTCCTGGGTTCCCTGATGTCAAATCGCTACAACGCACCGTTCAGAAAGCAAATTCAGCAATGGCTTTCAGACCTCTCCAATACCAATGAGATTCTGGAACGGTGGCTTCTCGTTCAGAACATGTGGGTTTATCTCGAGGCTGTCTTCGTAGGAGGTGACATAGCAAAGCAACTTCCCAAGGAAGCTAAGAGATTCAGCAAAATTGATAAGAGCTGGCAAAAAATAATGCAACGCGCTCACGAAACTCCAGTGGTCGTGCCATGCTGTGTTGGCGATGACCTCCTCAAACAATTACTTCCGCATCTTCAGGAGCAATTGGAACTTTGTCAAAAATCTCTAAGTGGGTACGTTGACGAGAGTTTTTATCGCGTTTTTGGAGGAAACCTTCTGAACGTTTTACGAGTCTGCTCCAACGCATCATTTTAGTCACAACAAAAGGCTTGGCTTGATAACCCAAAATATTCAGCATCCAGCGCGCTTAGAATCTTATGGAAAAACCAATTGGAAATTGAACAATATCTGTAAACATTTTTTTTTATTCAATTTGTTTAAGATCCATACGAACGTAAGGGCGTAACCATTTAATCTACATGCTAAATTTTAACTCCATTGATAAAACCTTTTCGAATCACTTTTTTTTATGTTTAGAAAAAAAATTTCACGAGAACAAATCTTCATCTATGAAACTGCAATGGTAGATAGCATAACTTAGCGGATGCTTTTTTTTACATGAGTCTTTTATTATAAACCTTTTTTAGGCAATGGATGTCCGAAGTGTGTACTTTCATTTGGCTTATACCGATTTTATTGCAGATATTTGGAGAAAAAACGCATGATGTTTCCAAGATTTTTCTTCGTATCCGATCCTGCCCTCTTGGAGATACTCGGTCAGGCCTCTGATTCTCATACGATACAGAATCATCTTCTCTCAATATTCGACAATACAAGATACGTTAAGTTTCACGACATTGAGTACAATAAGATGATGGCCATCGTCTCATCGGAGGGTGAAACCATCGTGGTAAGCTGATTCACATATTTGTCAGCAGCTACGTTACCCCTAAATTGATTATTGATTATACTTAGCTTGAAAGAGCTGTGAGAGCAGAAGGATCCGTGGAAACCTGGTTGATGCAGTTGCTTCAAACATCGCAACAATCCTTGCATGCGATAATACGCCAGTCCCATACAATGATCAATGACCAGAACTTCAATCTTCTCGGATTTCTCGACAAAATGCCTGCTCAGGTTGGAATACTGGGCATCCAAATTATATGGACGAGGGACGCCGAACTGGCTCTCATGCAGGCACGTTCAGATAAAAAGATTATGGGTGAAACAAACAACAGATTCCTCGAGGTATTGAATACTCTCATCGATCAGACTACCCGAGATTTGGCGAAGATTGATCGAACGAAGTTTGAGACACTCATCACGATTCACGTGCATCAACGTGATATCTTCGACATACTCGTAAGCATATTACTGGCCCACTTCTTTTTATCTCATTTTTTTTAACTGTAAAACACGTATTGTTTCCAAAATAACAGTGTAAAGAATGAATTGCACATAACATTTACTGGAGATATACTGAACCGAACGAGTAAACCATATGTTCTAAAACGTAATATTAATTCATCAAAACTTGATCACGGGGAGCATTTCGGAGCTGCTATTAATAATTTATTGTACAATTATATTGCGTCCGTTCTAATCACAATTTTTTTGGGGAAAAAAATCTTGAAGTTTTTTTTACGTATTTGAATACAAGTATTTTTGGTATAGGAGTTTTTGAGACATAATAATTGTTATTAAAAAAATTTTTGAGATATTTTGACATAAAACATTTCGCCCGGCTTCCGAATCTTTAGGACATAAAAACATGGTAGTCGAATAACAGCCAAACACTTTCCAACAGTGCCGTCTTAATGTTCGTACGGTATCGGACTTCGAGTGGTTGAAGCAGTGTCGCTTCTACTTCAAAGAGGATCTAGACAAAACCGCAATATCGATAACGGACGTTCAGTTCACTTATCAGAATGAGTATCTCGGTTGTACAGAGCGTTTGGTCATCACGCCTTTAACTGACAGATGCTATATTACTCTGGCTCAGGCGTTGTCCATGTCGATGGGTGGATCGCCTTGCGGACCGGCAGGAACTGGAAAAACGGAAACGGTCAAAGATATGGGAAAAACTCTGGCGAAATACGTAGTCGTTTTTAATTGCTCAGACCAAATGGACTATCGAGGACTCGGACGAATCTACAAGGGACTTGCTCAGAGTGGATCCTGGGGTTGTTTTGATGAATTCAACAGAATTGAACTTCCGGTACTATCCGTGGCTGCCCAACAAGTAGCTGTTGTGTTGGCTGCTAAGAAAGAAAAGAAAAAACAGTTTGTATTCACCGACGGAGACCAAATAGAAATGAGTCCGGAGCTCGGAATATTCATCACCATGAATCCAGGATACGCCGGTAGAAAAGAACTTCCGGAAAATTTGAAAATTCAATTTAGAACAGTAGCTATGATGGTACCTGACAGACAAATCATCATACGCGTCAAACTTGCTAGTTGTGGTTTTTTGGAGAATATCACACTGGCGCGAAAATTTTATACCCTCTATAAGCTTTGCGAAGAGCAACTCACTAAACAGGTGCACTACGATTTTGGGCTCAGAAATATTCTGTCGGTGCTCAGAACTTTGGGAGCGTCTAAGAGAGAAAACTGCAAAGATTCTGAGAGTACGATCGTCATGCGTGTGCTCAGAGACATGAATTTGTCGAAACTCATAGGTAAACCTTTTAACGAATAGTCAACTTGAAACATTGCGAATCCCATTCTTCACTCGATACAATCATTTATTCGGAGAACAAAAAATATTTTTACGCAAAGCTTCTGAGTAGGTGTAAAGACATTAAAGAACACTCGTTAAAAATACATTAAAACAATTTGTTATACTTGTACAAAATGTTTTTCTAATTTGCTTTTTACTCAAATCGTATGTCATTTAATTAAATAATATAATAATTTGAGATTTGAGTTAGTGTGATAATAATGGATTTTTCTTTGATGTATGAAAATTTCACTTTACAGATGAGGATGAGCCTCTCTTTATATCACTAGTAGCTGATCTGTTCCCAAATCAAGTTCTGGAAAAAACATCGTACCCCGAATTAGAGGCAGCGATTGATCAGCAGGTTCAAGAGAGTGGGCTTGTTTATCACCCACCGTGGGTATTAAAATTAATCCAGCTCTATGAGACCCAGAGAGTTAGGCATGGAATTATGACTTTGGGACCAACGGGGGCTGGAAAAACCACTTGCATTCAGATACTGATGAAAGCTTTGTCTCAGTGCGGTGACTGTCACAGGTAACATGTCAAACTATGGCCGATCTTTAAGAATGATTTTTTTTGTCCCAAAACAACGACGAATGAAAACTCGAACATGAAATATCCATAAGATAAAGTAGCCATTTTTACGTAATAATTCAAGAATTAAGATCGACTGCAAAAAAACTAAAACTTTCAACGACCTCTGAACGTTTCTCGGCGTATTTTGTGCAAATTTGAAAACAAAGTTGCATAATGCAAATGGCAGAATGGTATCAAAATGATACGCTGGTGGTGCCGAAAGCAAGAAAATTATAAAATCCTTTTTGAAAAAAAAAAAAAATGTATTCAACAGGGAAATGCGTATGAACCCAAAAAGTATCACAGCCGCCCAAATGTTTGGACGTTTGGATGTAGCGACAAATGACTGGACGGATGGAATATTTTCGGCATTGTGGCGAAAAACGCTCAAATTGAAGAAGGAGGAACATGTGTGGTTGGTTCTGGACGGTCCGGTGGACAGCATTTGGATTGAGAATCTTAATTCCGTACTCGACGATAACAAGACCCTGACTCTGGCGAACGGCGATCGTTTGCCGATGGCACCTTCATGCAAAATAATATTCGAACCGCACAACATCGACAACGCTAGTCCAGCGACTGTATCTCGAAATGGGATGGTTTACATGAGCTCGTCGGGCTTGGATTGGAAACCTGTAGTGACTGCTTGGCTAAAAACGAGAACACCTTTGGAACAAGAAGTGCTTGAACAAGCCTTTGACGATTCCTTTTCTCAGGTATGATGCATCAAATGACCTAAAATATTTCTACTGCCCTGCAATTCTACAATTAGTAAGCAAATAATCACAGGCCGATGCTATTACTTAATACAAAAATATGCATGTGTATTTTTATTTAGATCTACGCCTGGAGCACCCAAACCTTAGTTCTGGCCATCAAAGTTTTGCAGTGCAATGTCGTGCGTCAAATGCTGTGCCTTCTCGAGGGTCTCGTTCCTCCGGAAGTCACTCAGGAGCAAGTTGAAGACCTCGAGGACGACCTCGAAAGGGACAAGCCGCAACCAATGACGGCTGAGCACCTGAAGCGCCTTTACGTATTTGCGCTGGTTTGGGGCGTTGGTGCTCTTCTCGAAACCGCAGATAGAACAAAGTACGACGAGTACCTCCGGTCGAACTTCGAAAATCTCGATCTGCCCACGTCGGAAAAATATCCAGACACAAAGGTGTTTGATTTCATGGTGAACGATAAGGGCAAGTGGGACACTTGGACCACCCTTATGACGAATTACATTTACCCGGACTATGCTACGCCCGATTACAACAGTATCTTGGTTCCGATACCTGACAACGTGAGAATTCAGTATCTCATAGAATTGATCGGCCATCAAGATCGAGCAGTGTTGCTTATTGGTGAACAGGGCTCGGCGAAAACTGTCATGATGAAGTCGTACATGAAGAAAACCAATCCCGACACCACGCTCGGTCGATCATTCAACTTCAGCTCGGCAACGACGCCTTATCAATTTCAGAAGACCATCGAGAGCTACGTGGAAAAAAGATTGGGCAGCACATTCGGTCCCCCCGGAGGAAAGAAGATGCTTGTCTTCATAGACGACATCAATCTACCTCAGATAAATGAATGGGGCGATCAAATCACCAACGAAATCGTCCGACAAACCATGGACATGAAAGGCTTTTACTCGCTTGAAAAACCTGGTGATTTTACGACCGTCACAGACGTGACGTTTCTGGGGGCCATGGGTCAACCTGGAGGTGGACGAAACGATATACCATCGAGACTGAAGCGTCAGTTCTGCATCTTCAATTGCACACTTCCGAACGACACTTCGGTTGATAAAATATTTAGTGTCCTAGGTGAAGGACACTACAATACAAAAAGAGGCTTCTCGCAAGAAATTCGCAGCTTGGTTAAAAAAATGGTACCTCTCACGAGAATCCTGTGGCAAAAAACCAGGGCTAAATTACTACCCACACCTGCCAAGTTTCATTATGTATTCAGTCTACGAGATTTGTCACGTATCTGGCAAGGCATGGTTGGAACTCTGTCGACAGTCATCGAAAAGGAAAACTCGCTAATGTTGTTGTGGAAACACGAATGTACGAGAGTCTTTAGTGATAGACTTACAATCCAGTCAGATAAAACTTGGTTCGATGAGGAACTTGTCAACGTCGTGCAGCACTCGCTTGGAAAATCTTACGTTCAGATGATCGGTACTGATCCAGCTTTCGTTGATTTTATGAGGTAAAGCGCGTCTAATAAATAGTTTTAGAATATATAGGCATTGTAGCGGTTTTAACGACTTTTGCGGTCGTCACAATCATCAACCACCTTAATCCCTGTTGGGAATTACTTATAGACGCGGATAGAAGATATTCTTATTCGTGACTCATTTGTTTTTCGGTAATTTTGCCGAATTTGTTCTCCATCCGTTATTTTTATTTTTTCACATTTCTTTTCGAACGTTTCCGCATTATGTACGTTCCTTTTATTTCAACTAATGCATGAAAACCTACGCTTTTCGTATCTGCGGAACGTGGAATGGAACTTTTTGCACTTTTCTTTTTATTTGTCTAGTAAAAGTCATTGCGAATAAAAATGTATACAAAACTTCTCTGCTGACTAGAAGTCACTGCGGACAGTCCTTGCTAATTTATCTTACTTATTTTGGGAAAAACGTGTGAAGGCGTGTAATCTTTCAATAGGATTTTAGATCAAAAGTTTTGACCTTCGCAAAACACTGAAAGAAATCCTATAAAAAATATAAATTGTGTATCCGTTTCCAAATATTTTCATTAGATTTTGACAGCAAAGATCGTGTATAAAAAATTTGAAAAAAGATCATTATGCCATTAGAATGGGTTGTTGTATTACTTAATTAATTTATAATACAAATCAAAATCTGTGGAAAAAAAATGACCCGTTTAATTTTTGCAGAGATGCTCCCGAACCCACGGGTGAAGAAGGGGAAGATGCCGACATGGAATTGCCAAAAGTTTACGAGCCAGTCTACGATCATCAGGTTCTCCGTGATCGTTTGGACATGTTCCTCGCGCAATTTAACGAAATGCAAAGAGGAGCGGGTATGGATTTAGTATTCTTCCCGGACGCCATGCTGCACTTAGTTAAGATATCCCGAGTAATAAGACACCCCCGAGGCAACGTAATGCTCGTGGGTGTCGGTGGTTCGGGGAAGCAGAGCTTGACAAAGCTATCATCGTTCATCGCTGGCTACAAAACATTTCAAATAACCCTTACAAGATCTTACAATGTGGCAAATTTCCTGGAGGACCTGAAGTTCCTTTATCGTTCCTGTGGTGGTCAGGGAAAAGGCACCACGTTCATCTTTACCGATTTGGATATCAAGGAAGAAGGTTTCCTCGAGTATCTCAACAATATCTTAAGTTCCGGTGTCATAAGTAATCTTTTTACACGCGACGAGCAAGCCGAAATAATTTCTGAGCTTACCCCTACGATGAAACGCGAAAATCCGAAAAGGACGCTTAATAACGAACTGGTGATGGAGTACTTTCTCCAGAGAACGTGCCAAAATCTTCATGTGGTATTCTGCTTCTCACCAGTCGGCGAAAAATTTCGTAACAGAGCTCAAAGGTTTCCAGCTTTGATCTCCGGCTGCACGATTGATTGGTTCCAACCTTGGCCTCGTGACGCTCTGGTCCTCGTTGCTCAGCATTTCCTTCACGATTTTGAAATCGCGTGCAGTGCCGAAGTTAAAACGCACCTTGTCAATGCACTGGGCTCAATACAGGATGTCGTTGCTGTGACGTCTGCCAAATATTTCCAAAGATTCCGAAGAGCCACCCACGTCACTCCGAAATCTTATCTCAACTTTATCGGTGGCTACAAGAACATTTATCGCAACAAGCAGCACGAGCTGGGCGAAGGAGCTAAACGCATGGACACTGGCCTGGCCAAACTCGAGGAAGCTTCGATATCCGTTGAATTGCTGAAGAGACACTTGGCTGCGATGGAACAGGAATTGGTCCAAGCATCCGAAAAGGCAGAGACCGTTTTGATCGAGGTAACAGAACGAGCGATGCAGGCAGAGACCTTCAAAAATCAAGTGCAAAAGGTGAAGGAAAAGGCCGAAGTACTGGTCGGTTGTATAGCTGAGGAGAAAGCTCTGGCTGAGCAAAAATTGGAAGCCGCAAAACCAGCCCTAGAAGAAGCCGAAGCGGCGCTGAATACGATTAAGCCCGCTCATATAGCGACTGTCCGGAAACTGGGCAGACCTCCGCATCTGATAATGAGAATCATGGACTGCGTGTTGATTCTCTTCCAACGAAAAATAGGTCCGGTGGTGCCAGATGCCACGGCTTTCTGTCCGAAACCATCCTGGGGAGAGTCTCTGAAGATGATGGCAAGTACGACATTTCTTCTACAACTTCAGAACTATCCGAAAGACATAATCAACAACGAGATGGTGGAATTGCTTTTACCTTACTTCAAGATGGAAGATTACAACATGGAAACTGCACGAAGAGTGTGCGGCGACGTGGCCGGCTTGCTATCCTGGACGAAAGCCATGGCTTTCTTCTATTCGGTCAACAGAGAAGTTTTGCCACTGAAAGCCAATTTGACGTTGCAGGAGGCAAGACTCAAAGTCGCTATGGAAGATCTTGCTGATGCTGAGAGGGAACTTTCGGAAAGAGAAATGGCTCTTCAAGCTGTCAAGGAACAGTACGACGCTGCAGTGTCGGAGAAACAGAGACTAATAGACGCAGCCAATGTTTGCTTCAGGAAAATGACTGCCGCGACAGCTTTGATTAACGGTTTGGGCGGCGAAAAAATTCGCTGGACCGAACAAAGCGGAGAGTACAAAGTTCAGCTGGGCAAACTGGTTGGTGACGTTCTTCTAGCGACGGGATTTTTATCATACTGTGGACCGTACAATCAACATTTCAGATCAGGGCTCGTTACCTCATGGATGGACATTTTGTCCAGTCGAACTATTCCATTCACCAAAGATTTGAATATCATTAACATGCTGGTCGATTCTGCTACTGTCTCCGAGTGGACACTTCAGGGCTTACCGAATGACGACTTATCCGTGCAGAACGCGCTCATTGTAACGAAATCATCCTCCTATCCGCTCCTAGTTGATCCTCAAAACCAGGGAAAAATGTGGATAAAGAACAAAGAGGGCTGCAACGAATTACAAATAACATCCTTGAACCACAAATACTTCAGGTCTCATCTCGAGGATAGTTTGTCCCTCGGCAGGCCGTTGCTCATTGAGGATGTAGCCGAAGAATTGGATCCCGTGATCGACAATGTCTTGGAGAAAAATTTCATAAAATCAGGATCTATCGAGAAAGTCATTGTTGGTGACAAGGAGTGTGATGTAATGCCAGGCTTTATGCTCTACATAACTACGAAGCTACCCAATCCTGCGTACAGTCCAGAGATATCAGCTAAGACATCTATAATCGACTTCACAGTGACGATGCAAGGCCTTGAAGATCAACTTCTCGGTCGAGTCATATTAATGGAAAAATCGGATCTAGAAGCAGAGCGTGTTGCTCTATTTGAGTCCGTCATGACGAATCAAAGATCAATGAAAGAACTCGAAAGTACTCTGTTGCACAGGTTGACTTCCTCGGAAGGTTCTCTAGTAGATGACGAGGCCCTCATAAGTGTTCTCAGAGAAACAAAATCGACTGCTGAATCAGTGAATGAAAAACTCCAGGTTTCAGCACTGACGGAGAAAAAAATAACCATTGCAAGGGAAGAATTCAGAGCCGTTGCTGGTCGGGGATCGATACTTTACTTTCTCATTGTGGAGATGAGCAACGTGAACGCTATGTATCAAAACTCATTGAAGCAGTTTCTGACGATTTTCGACAATTCAATAACGAAATCGACGAAGAGCAATATCACCAGTGAAAGAATTGACATAATTCTAAATCATTTGACTTACGAAGTCTGGGGATTCACTCTCAGGAGTTTATATGAGAGGCACAAATCACTCTTCACTCTGATGCTTGCCATGAAAATCGATTGTCACCGAGGTATGATCTCACACGCGGAATTCATGGCTTTTATAAAGGGAGGAGCTTCTTTGGATCTCAACGCCGTTACACCGAAACCCTTCAGATGGATTCTCGACATAACGTGGCTGAACCTCGTGGAAATTAGCAAACTCGAGGTATTTTCGGAAGTATTGACCAAGATTGAGTTTAGCGAGCGTGAATGGAGAATCTGGTACGAGAAAGAAAAACCTGAAGAGGAAGAACTACCATGTGGATACCAAAAGAGCTTGGATGTGTTCAGGAAACTTCTGCTCATAAGGTCCTGGAGTCCCGACAGGACTCTGTCGCAGGCTAAGAAATATATCGTCGAGTCCCTGGGCAAAGAGTACGGCGAAGCTAAGATCTTGGATCTGGACGCTACTTGGCTGGAATCGGAACCACGATCACCTCTAATTTGCATACTCTCCATTGGTTCTGATCCAAGTCCGCAAATAACGGCTCTGGCGAAGCAGAAAATGACTCGTAAGTGGCATCAGATTAAGTCTAAGGCTCATAGGGAACTCACAATGAACATTTTTTCATGGACCACAAACATAATTCTCTCCGAAAGATTAGGCAAAGCAACGCCATTAAACAACGCTTTATTTCAGATCTTTCTGATCGAATTAGTCAATATTGCAATGACATCTCGAAGCGAATAGACCTTGATAGTTTGATTTTTGGTCCACGTCGTGAGCCAATGCACAAATTAGTGAAAGATTCCTCTTAAACAAACTCTGAACTAAACCAAAGCTGTACTAATCTATAGATGCATATACAACAATTGTTGTCACAAAACAACCGTTTTCTTTCTAAAAACAATTATTATTCGCAGTCGAATTTTACATAGACCAACGTTTAAGTGTAAAAATTTCGAACATTGGGGTGTAATAACATATTTTTCCAATTGTCTGTTACGAATATGAACTTTTCAACAGACTAATCCAATACGATAAGTAACATGCGAAAAATGAGTTCGAAGATGAAAAATCTAATGATGCCCGAATGGACAATATTAAATGTCAATTGTTCGCAGAATTGAAATCAGTGTCAATGGGTCAAGGCCAAGAGTTTCACGCGCGGAGGATGATCGCCGATGCAATGAATGCAGGATGCTGGGTCTTACTGCAGAACATACACTTGTCGTTGCCGTTTTGTACAGAAGCAATGGATGCCTTAGTTGAAACTGACAATATCCATGACAGCTTCAGACTGTGGATGACCACCGAAGTGCATCCTCAGTTTCCGATCGGATTGCTTCAGGTTTGTTGAAAGCAAAGTACAACATAATTACCATGTGGTGTTAGCTCTTCAGTTCATATCATGCTTATCTTGAAGATGGCAATCAAGTTCACTAATGAGCCACCTCAGGGTATTCGAGCGAGCTTAAAGCGAACGTATCAAGGAGTTACTCAGGACGCTCTGGACTACAGCACCCAAGCACAGTGGCCGCCGTTATTGTATGCTGTTGCGTTTTTGCATACAGTGGTACAGGAGAGAAGAAAATTTGGGCCTTTGGGATGGAATGTTCCTTACGAATTTAATCAAGCTGACTTTGCTGCCTCAGTACAGTTCATACAGAATCATTTAGACGATATGGATCCAAAGAAGGGTGTATCGTGGCCAACGGTTTGCTATATGCTGGGGGAGGTACAGTCACAAAATATTGGTGTAACAATTACCTGCAAACTTTTATCATTAATCCTGTCTTAAAATTCTATAATTTATTGTCATCAAACTGAAGACCCAAAAGCGAAGTTGACAAATTGTCTTTGGAGAATGCTAGAAGGTTTACATAACTTCATTAACAATTAAAATCGACAAGATCGCTTATTTTTATGTGACCGAGTGGTCTAAGGCTTAGATTCATCTCCATAGGGTTCCAGGTTCCAGAATCGCTAATGACAAAAAAAAATTCATTGCTATCCGCGATCAAATATGTACCCAACTATCGAATAAGTTCATATGTGAAGTATAAAGATCGATATAGGGACGTTAAAATTAAATCGCAACATAATCAATAATCCTTTTCAAAAAAGAGTTTAGGCTTTTTTTGGTTTTTACAACTATTTAAAAAAAGAGTAACAGAAAAAAGCGGTCTATTTTGCCGTTTGTTTTTCGCAGTCTTTTTCGTTCCCGAATCTATGTCGACTTTTTAGGGATAAATTTTTATAGACTATAAAACTATGAATCGACATCTAATGTCCATATTAAGGAAAAAGGAGGCCAAGGAAAAATTTCAATCTAGGTAATCATGTAAGTATAAAAAATGCATTTTCGCAGGTGCAATACGGTGGCAGAGTGACAGACGATTTCGACAAACGTTTGCTAACGACCTTCACTCACGTCTGGTTCTGCGACGTTTTACTGAGGCCTGGCTTTGAGTTTTATCGTGGCTACAAAGTTCCCCAGACGCGAAACGTCCAAGGCTACGTCGACTATATCAACAGCCTTCCTCCCAACGATACCCCCGAAGTGTTTGGACTTCACTCAAATGCGGATATCACCTATCAGATAAATACGGCGAAAGGTATATTGGATACGATTCTCAACGTGCAGCCGAAGGAAGGAAGTGCACAAGGTGGAGAAACCAGGGAGAGTGTCGTATACAGACTAGCTGATGATATGTTGGCGAAATTGCCAACGCAGTACAATGCCTTTGAGGTCCGCGATGCTCTCCAAAGAATGGGAGCTTTGCTGCCGATGAATATTTTCCTGAGGCAGGAAATAGACAGGTCGGTGTGTCTCCGGGGTAGATCTTATTTGACAAAGTATCGAATTCTTGTGCACCCTGAAATGTTTCTACGGGACGCAAAAAAGTCTCTACAGATTCGGCGCGAACAGAGAACGTTATCCCGTTCCGCACTTGAAAATTAGTAGTGGTGTAAAAAAGGGAAAAACCATAATCTCAGTGAAAAAAAATTTAAGTCATACCATGTTACGTTGTGATGTGTTGAATCCGGATCTCGAGGTTTCACTTAAGTCTTCCCCCATAGAAATCACTTAGCCTCTCGCGTTAATAGCTTTTCGATTTAAAAAACGCTAATTATGAGCTCCCTAACTACTTTTTGTTATCATTTTTATGGGAAACAATTCTCATAGGCATCTCGATTGATTCTGAAGCCTCAATTCTTACGGACATTACCAACGAAGCCCTCTCACAATTTTTAGGACTTTAGCCCGAATGCCCTTAAAATCATGCATGCGATTTTTTTTTTTTTTTTCAAAAGATCCACCATAATTGGACGTACCTTTCGTCTTTAAGGCACGCAAAATTTTTTGTAGATAATTTTACTTGGCTAATATATTAATATTTTTTGCAAGAAATGTCTAGTTTGCAAAGATTTTGTTTTAGAATATATAAGTTCTTTTCAATGATAGCTCAGCGAGTATTTGAAATTTACTTGAAATCTTATGTTCGCTTAGGATTACTCGAGTCATAGGTGAAGTTCACACAACGTTAACGGATTTAAAACTCGCTATCGATGGAACCATCGTAATGAGCCAAGGATTGAGAAAATCTCTCGATGCTATGTATGATGCTCGCATACCTAACACGTGGCTAAAAATATCCTGGGAATCAGCGACCCTCGGATTTTGGTATACCGAGCTTTTGGAAAGAGACACGCAGTTCAGACAATGGTGCAACAACGGGAGACCGAACGTTTTTTGGATGACCGGATTTTTCAATCCGCAGGGTTTCTTAACAGCCATGAGACAGGTATTCATATTCTAAATTACAGGATGTGGAAATTGTCGTGAATTTATATACTTCAACAGTAATTTCTTTAAAACTTTGGTATTATTCGCACTAATTCAATGCGACGATGAAGTACACCTACAAATACGCTTTAACATTTACTTCCTTACCAAAAAACATACCTGCATTTTTTACCAACTAAGCGCGAAAAAAAATCTGGAAGTGGTGTATGCGTTAATGAGCCTTTGTTTACTCTTCAAAAATCGTAACTCTTACAATTTTAATTTCTTTTTTTGTTTAATTTTATAAAATACTGTTTATGAAATCGGATAAGTTTGTTTCGCAAGTTATTACACCGGCATGCTTTAGAGACTATTGGCCATTTTTTACCTTTAACAATATTTCTGAACGCTAAGATGACAATACTGCAATCAAATATTTGTGAATATTCGTCTGGAAGCTAGTGAAAATATTCCTGTATGACATGTCCGAGTCCTCTATGGCCGCGTATTTGAATTATTTCCAAAAGGATGAAATAAGGACAATTTTACGAAAATTAGAAATCTCCCTACTATGAAAGAAGCTTGATTAATAAACAAATGAGGCAAACAAAAATTGTGAGATAATAAAATAACCATCCGCATATCAAAGTCGGGAGATTATCACAAGTAATGACGAACAAATTTCTCTAATATGATGTGCGAATCGTTACTTTATTATTTCACAATTCTTTGTTCACCCAATTTGGTCAGTAATCAAATTTCCTTTATAGCCGAGAATTTTTTAATTATTGTAATGTGTATGATAACATATTATTTTAAATGCCTTATTTGTTCTTCTTTCAGGAAGTAACTCGAGCTCATAAAGGCTGGGCTCTGGACTCTGTAGTGTTGCAAAATCTCATTACTCGACACAATAAAGAAGACATCAAGGAACAAGTACAGGAAGGCGTTTACGTGCACGGTCTGTTTCTCGAAGGCGCGTCGCTCGATCGAAAGCTCGCGAAACTCGTCGAGAGTAAACCAAAAGTGCTGTACGAGCAAATGCCGGTGATTTACATCTACGCGATAAATACGACAGCGGGAAAAGATCCGAAGCTGTACGAGTGTCCGATTTACCGAAAGCCGCAGAGAACGGATCAGAAGTACGTTGGTTCGATAGACTTCGAGACTGACCACAATCCTCGTCACTGGACCTTACGAGGGGTAGCTTTATTGTGCGACATTAAATAAATCTGCAATTACTTCTTAGATTTTTGTATTTGAATAATAATAATCCATTCGAAAAAATAAACCGAAAACGGAGGTTTCGCTCATGCATTGTTATGTGCATCGAATATCATCGTACAAAAATAATAATTCACAATTCAACTTGAGCCAGATCACTCAGTCCCAGAGCGAGGTCTACAAATTAAGTAGATACTTAGGCGGCGAAAATATCACTATGAACTCGAAGCTCAAAGCCTCGCGATCCTTTCAGACATAGATATCGTACACATTAAGATGCGCATATTTCCAACACATAAATATATCAATCCTCTCAAAAGTGGAAATAGAATTTACATTTATCAACATAGTCGTGCGCAGAAATTTTCGCTACTTGAAATAATATTACAGTACGGGATTTCACACTGTTATCATACCTGAGCAATTTCTAAAATACAGTAATTAATTACTTTTAAGTAAAAACTAGTAGTAAAAATGTTTTTACATTTTTCATGTCCTATAAGAACCTGTAGTATGTACAAAAAGATGTTTGAAATTTATGATTACCTCGAGAGAAATGAATTTTCAATGGATTTTCGCGAAAATGTATGTGGAACAAATTAGCTGTTTTGTCCGCTCATTCACTCAGCGAGAAAACGGACTCGAAATTGTTAACGCTATCAGTGAGTACATTTCAATGCGAGCATGTTCCCATTTTTTCAAGAAAATAGCCATCAAATTTTCTGAAATGATTAAACAATTTGAACATCTTTTTCTAAATGCTACAAATAGTTGTTACACAATAGCAACTATTCAGGAGATTGCGGTGAACAGTTTTTAACGGTTAGTCAAATTTTCCGTGTATATAATATCAACATAAACGTTTCGGTGACGGGCTACACTTCGTTTGGGAGCTTACAAAAAAAATTTTTTTAAATAATATTATATCACTGAACATCCTAAAAACCTATATGGCCTCTCGAGATGTTAACTGCACCGATTCTGTCAGACATAAACGTCTTCAGAATTTAATATCCCAGAGCCATAGAAATGTCGATACCACAAACTAACTCTATGTGCAGTCTAATAAACACTCGTTCACATTGAATGTCCGCCTGTCACCACGAATCAGGGCCAATAAGAAACTGCATGGACATAATTTCTCGATTATGTGTACATCAACACAGACTTTCAAGTATCTATACATATATATATTAAATATAAATATTCTAAACCCACGGGCATTGGGATTGCAGTGTTATAGTTAATTTTTGCTTCCTCATAGAGGAAGCTTTGTTTTCATGAAAATTTTTTTTTTTCGAGATTTTCAATCGTCGATAACTCGCGAATGGCACGATCGATCGAGCTCAAATTTGGCACGCAAGTAGAATATTAATTCCTTTTCAATTGCTGTAATTTCGGAGAAAATATATCAATGTATACTGATTTTATAGAATTTTTTATTTTTTAAAAAAATGTCGTATACTCTCTAACTTTCCTAAAAGTTCGCCGATATGGCTAAATAGTTCTTTATAACTAGAGGGACGTTAACTGCTATTTGGTATTGAATTTCGACAAAATCGGTAAAGTGGTTCGGATTTTATAGAATTTTGAATTTTTGTAAAAAATAAAAATTTTGCTATAAATAACGTCGCATTTTAGAAAATTAACTGAAATGTTCTACAAACGAAAAATAACATACAGTCCTACTGTGTACCAAATTTGGTGATGATCGGTAAAGTCGTTCAAATTTTACACCATTTTGAATATTTGAAAAAATAGCGATTTTTGCTATAACCTCCGCAAACGTTATTAAAGTAAAATAAAAGTTTTTGCCAATAAAAATGAGATGTGTCAGAGATTTATATATTTATTCAAAACAAGGATGTAAATTAGAACCTTGCACATTACTTCCTCATTAAATTTTGCTCTTGACAAAGCTTCCTCTATGAGGAAGCCAAAATCAGTTACAATACTTCCTCATAGAGGTAGCTATGTAAAGAGCAAAATTTAATGAGGAAGCAATGTGTAAGGTTCTACTTTGCATCCTTTTTATGATATTAAATGATAGAGACCCGTGCAATCCTGTTCGGAAATGCTTGTATTGTATTTGCAATTGCAGATAACATTCGTTTAGGATTCAAATTGTCTAGCACTCCACCCAAATTAAATAAAAAAGGCATAGGAGAGAGTACATGTTAAATCGAAACCGTGCGATTATTTTCTTTGTCAGTCGCGTTTTTATTATCGTAATTTGTCTACTATCGAAGGCAGATTATCTTTCCGCGTGTAAAAAAAAAAGTTCATTGTAATCTGTAAAAAAAAAATTGGGCGGAAATAAAACCAAAAAGTTTTCGTCTATTCATTCCATAAAAAATTGAAAAGTTTTGACGGCTTTGGCGATAGCTCTCAACTCCATAATAACGAGATTATCCCCAATCTCCATCTCTACTATTTCCGGCGTGCTATTTAATTTGAGAATAAGCACTTTGTTCTCTTTATCCACAGAATCCAAAGTAACACTGGTGATGTCTATGTTCAAAGGTTTCAATAACTGCTCGAAATTAGCCTTAAGTTGCTGAAACATTTCATCGCTACAATTGTCTTGGTGTTTCTGTACGGTATCGGCAATAGATTCGAGGACAGTGAGCACTTCGCGTCTCGAGGGTACTGTGTCTTCGGTGTAAGTTTTTTCTAGTTTCAGATGATAATCGCTCAATTTAACACCGAGATTACCTCGCTTGGTTGGCACTTTTCCGAGCTCGACGTAACGAGATTTCGCGTATTCGGCGCTGGCGTTGTCGTCCGGAGGATCATCCTTTTTTTTCAAGTTTAAGTAACAATCGTCTTTGGTCTTAGGATCATTAACGACTTCCAACAGCCTCTCGAGCATCTTTCTAGAAGCATCGTGTTTCGCTTGCTTTTTCGTTGTCGCGCGACCCTCTTCACGAAAGGTTGAAACGGTGCATTGGTAGGTGAAAATACGCGCGTGTGGAGGTCCAACATCGCTTATCATGTCGTACACGGGTTCTTGAAGCTCGTTTTCGGCACAAAGGTCTTTCAGCTCACCAATTGCATTGAGAAAAGGCTCATTCGACAAGTTTTTAGGTGATGATGGTAAAACTTGAGGCAGTGGCGTACGCACCGGCGAATCAGCCGGTGTCGCCGGCAGTTGAGGGTAACTTCTAGTGGCAGCAATTACCTCGAGCATGTTTTTCGCGGCTGTGTGTTTAGCATCTTTCTTACAACGGCCGGTACCCGTAGCGGCGAGATTGTCGCACGTTACACGGTACGTAAACGTGTTTATATGCGTACCACCGCCGTCGTGTATTAATTCGTAGTTCGGTACGTTGCCTTTCTTCACCATCATTTCCTGGAGAATTGACACAGGCGTTTTGTTCATCTTTGCTGCATCACCAATGGTATATCCTCGTTCATTAAATGGAGCTTTGGTAATACTGGAAGTAAATAAACAAAAGATATTACAAAGTGATCTCTGGTCAGAATGAAGATGGATATCTTGGGAATATCATATAATAAAGACCATGCCAATTGTTCCAAAATTTTTAATGATTCAGGGGAAAACTTCTATGAAAGGAATTGGTCATATTTTTATAGAAATATATACAAAATATTTTTCCATTTGAATACCTGGCAAGAATTATCTGAGCATAGTAACATGCTATGCAAAGATTTATTACTTTCATTACTTTATTGCCGTAACAAAAATAATGCATTATTCTAGCATATGAAACTTGTAAAAAAATCAAGGTGAGTTTGTATGGAATCCAGAAAAAAATGAGGATTGTAGTACTTAAAGATTTTAGCCACACAGAAAATGGGAATTGTTTACTGCCATTGTTTATTCTGAAAACTCTCCTATTATTTATAGAGGATTTTCAAAAGGACTTAAACTTTTGATATTCTGTTTTGAAAGAATTCAATAGTTGGTAGCGACCTCTGGATAATCTTTGATCACGCTAATTACCATATCATTTGGTACATGTTGTCTGTCTAACATAAATCTAAGCAAAACAGTAAAGTTTTCCCAAATTCTTTCAGCCTCGGTCAATTTTTTAGATACGGACAAACATTGTTTATTGCTAAAGTCTTACATACAGTAAGGCTCTCTTTTTTTGTCAACCAGATCAAGTGTTCCGCACAACGAAGCTTTGCAGTTTAATTTATCGGATGAGTTCAAACGAAATTGTAGGCAAATTGTCCAATGCACCATTAAAATAAAATTAAAAAACCAATAGTAAATCAGCTTAACCTGTTAATTTCCAAACAGAAACAAATCATTGCGCAATGATTACAGTCAATTGGTTTACTCTTAAGTTGCATAAATTGTGGTGAACCAATTCAAGCAAGTATTTTCCATGATAACTCGTAACTATTTTCTGTACAGAAGAAAACTTTTTCCTAGATTTCATTAGACTTAATAACTTTATTCGCCTTTTTGATCATAACCTTTCGTGCTTCTGAGCTGAAAACCTTGCAAACACAGGTTTAAAAAGTGCTGCATGGGAACAATTGCGGCTCAGTCTCGTGTATGAAATACAAGCAACTAATTACCGATTTGTAAAATAAAACGAATCGCATAGAAAAGTGTTGACAGAGGTTTAACAAGGGGCGAATAATTAAATTTAGAAATGATCCGAACCCACCTGTAGAGACGTTAATTCCGATATGCTCGTGAGCTGCGATATGTTTCTATCACCGCATAATGTAGTTTTTAGAACCCTTTAGTGTAGATTTGCAATTTTATGAGCTTCTATAATGCTGCAACAATAACAAAAATCATTGGCAAGGGGATTTCCGATAAAGCTTAGGTAAAATCAGATAATTTTTAACGGATCAGTCGCGGCATGCATCATAGATAGTGGGTAAATTTACCGGGAGTTGACGATGATATTTACCATTTTCTCCGATGAATTCTTACTCTACAATATTAGCCATGTCTAGTGATACGAAATGATCGTCTTTTTTAGATCGCTCAAATGACTACAAAATTATATGAAATACTTATGAAATCTGTTTTGCTAATGCTAAACGGCGGTTATTTTAATGGTTGTCGTGTGAGATCGGAACACGTGACACAACAATGACCAAGCATCTATTAAGTTGCGAAATTACGGTTACTTATTTTTTTGTCATAGATCGGTTACGGTTGTTACTATATATTACTAATGTACATAAAGTTAGCCATGGGACTTCAAAAGAAACCAAGGCGGTCTTTTACTAATCGTTCGGTGGTCAAATGTCGGTGAATGTTGGCTTAATTTCAAACTTTGGTGGTTAATGGTTTATTTATAATCATTAATAAAGTTACCATCAAGGTAGCCAGAATTTTTGCTTTATCGCTTAAAAATGGGTTTAATCGATGGAGAATCGGTTGAGGGTCATAAATAACTCGTCAGGGACTTTTAGGGTGACGCATGCGATATTTCAGCATTGCTCGACGCGGTCTATTCAAATAGCACACGCTTCGCGTCGATAAATTCGCATTTTCACAGCTTATGAAACAAAATTCCGTACGACACTCGTGCGTTAAACATTTTATTGACTCGTGTGATTGTAACACTGAGCTTCGGCTTTTGCTGCAAACTCACTCTCATCAGGAATAGTATATTACACACCTAGAGCAGTAAAGTAAGAAATGTCTCAGATCACATGTAATTGTCGGCCGAGACGAAGCCGAAGGGAATTACTGCGCGAAACGAAGTTCCCGCTTTTCGGCTCCGTCTATGAGAAAAATCGTATACACTCCTCGGACAGTAAATAGGGAAGATATTTCTTACTTTACTGCCCTAGGTGTGTAATATACTATTTCTTCTTACCCGGCCGAAAGTCCGTGCTTTCGGCTTCGACTGTGACGCAGAAAGTCTAACATTTATGCGTTGCTATGGACACCCATGCAGTCTGCTACAGTGGGCAGAAAGAAATTGGTAACGCACTGACATCGATACACGAGGCGGCTGCCAGTCAGCAATCGCTGTCACTCACTTGATTGTTTTTGTTATTTTTACGAATAGGAAGTTATCCATAATCCCTGAGTGAGAAATAATTAGCAAGACAGAAAAGGGAACGAAACATCCTCATCAGAAGAATCAATGGACGAGGAAGAAGTATATAAAATGTTAATAAGCTTCAAGGAATTTTTTTTTTAAACTATAATCATATTTGCCTTTCTTCTTTATTTGATGATGCCTGCCCCCCGACCAGCAACCCTGGCTTCGCTCGTGCCGCAAATGTCGGGGAAGGCATAAACACATGCAATTTATTTTTTATTTTTCCGTTCTTTCGACCGACTATAAAGAAAAATAGTATACACCACACGAGCAGAAGTTCAGTAATATACTATATGGTACAAGTATCGTAAGTTATTTCATGAAAAAATTCACGCACCACTGTGGATATCACCTTCACAATAAAACTACCTTGAAATCCATTTTATGTGTCGGCACCTGGCGATTATAGATTGATTATAGATTGATACTTGTAGCATCACACGATGAGATAAAATTTACCTCCTGAAGACATATTTCTTTACGAAAACGAAGTTTCCACTCGAAGGAAGCGAACATTCGTAAAAAAAGGTAAACTGTGAGCCGCTGTTGCACACAGGATTAAACCTATGGTTGCACTAGTAAAGTAATGAAAAGATCTGAAAGTGCTTCTAGCAATTACTTACAAATAGAGTCTCATTTATTACAATAATTATCAATTCGTACAATGATTTATATATTGGAGGGCCATGATAGAAATTGTAACAAAATAAATGTGTTTTTATGGCTCCAACGCACATAAGGTTTATCGGGAACTACGATGTAATTCAACACTGAGAGACAAGTTATATTGAGTGTTTCTTACCTTTAAGACTTTATGAGGCGCAATATAAATTCCTTTCCACTAGCTCATTATTTGCATTCATTTATTTTTGTAACTCATGTACATAAAGTCCCACATTACGTACCTGCAAAGCGTGCGTAAGATGGCGCATAATGATGACATAAACGTAGATAATTTTACGTACACTATCTGGTGCGTAAAGATATCTAAAGAATTCTAGATAACTACGCACCAGATGGCGTACGTAAAATTATCTACAAGATAATTTTACGCAATGCTTCGCAGGCACGAAGATGTGCGACAGTATGTTGTCATTCGTTACAAAAAATAGTATGTGACACTAGTACGACGAAGCGGCCATCCCGCGGAGATTAGGAAATGGTGCACTCGCCACCTCTCGCACTACAAACAACACTCTGCTTCGCCTCGTCTCGTTGTACCACTCGACTTGGCTCGTGCGCGGCTACCTAACCTCCGCGCGATAATGGCCGCTTTATCGTACTACTATCACAATATACTATCCTTCACCCGTTGTGGGACTGGTGATTTACGAATGCAGTAACCAAAACTAGTACATAATATATTAGTTTCAAAAAGCATTGTAATATAATTCAATGAAAGATCTTGGAGCCATTTTTTTAAATAAATGCAAGACGAAGCTAGAATCTACGATTTAGTAGAAGCGGAAAATACAGATTTCGTTTTAACTGGCGTGTTGGGCGTGGTCGGATTAGTTTATCGATAAATGAATTGCGTGGAAATAGTGTTTTCAATTGAATGATAATATGTTATGACATATGTAGTGCATATACTTGGACATCATTTTACACGGTCACAAAGAAAATGTGAAAAATATTATAGCTGACAATTTGGAGACAGCTGATATCCAGTTTGAAACGTTAATTATTGAATTGAAGAGGCCCTTCGCACGACCAGCCGTGCCAAATATAATATAACGCCAATTAATAGACGGTATTTTTAAAATGTGTTACTCCAGATCAATAATCATGAGTTCTGGCGAATCGCTTGTACTACTGATATCACCGTGAACGCTAGATTGCGATTTTTTCGGTGAAGATAGACTCGACTTCTTGATTGGAATTTGCGCCTCCTCTTCATCATCGGTGTCGGAAATAAGGTCAATAACGACAGCTCTCTTTTTCTCTTCGGGTACGGGAGTTGTTGGGCCCGTTTCATCTGGAATACAAAAAGGTGTGTTACATGTAACAAATCTTCTTCGTATAACATACATTCAATGTCACGCACTAACCGTTCAAAATATTAAACTAATCTGTTCGAATTGTGTGTGACTTCATTAGACTTCGGCCATCAACGAAATTATTATACACAAAACTTTTCACAATATGTCCTACGAACATTGAAACTCTGAAGTTGTTTAAATAAAAGCGACATTAATATGACATCTCGCGCAGTTTGTTATCATTTTCGATGAAAATCTCACTTGGAAATTCGAGTGGTAATGGTAAAACTGGTAAAATTGAACATTCACGAGTTACAACAATTAACAAAAAAATGAATATCGTGACAAATTAAATCTCAAAACACGATTAGTACCTGCGCTAATATACTCACCGAGATCAACAGTGTCGACATCTACTTTTCGCTGTTTCTTCGTCTCTACTTTTGTTTCGGTTTTTTCCTTATCCTTTTCTTTCTTCAGTACCAAATTCTCCCATGAACCGTCCTGGAGTAGTTGTATTTCATTCACGTCGGGCAATAATTTATGCGAGTTCAATACTTCTTGAAAGTATCCGTCAATCACTAAGTTATCGTACAAGGCAGCTCTGTCGCAGACCGGACAACTCCACGTTGGCTTGCGTTCATTCATTTGAAGAAATAGTGACGCATCGAAGCATTGTAGATGCGAACATGTAGACGCTCGGCAAGGTGTGCTCATTCGCATTTTTCCCAACGGGCAGGCAAGTGATACCCGTAATGATGTCGTAGCTATTTCACTATCGGCGTCCTCCGTTAATTTTTCCTTAACTGAAAATATAAACGGATATTTTAATAAGTTAAAACATTTTTTTTCTTACGCTTTGTATTTATGAGCATCGTTTTCAAAACTTTCATGACGACGTACTGATAACGGTAACAAATTTCGAAAGAAGTTTAGAAAAAATGTCCGTACGAGAAGGAACGTCCCGCTTTCGGATCTATGTTGTATTTTTTTGCTCTTGTTACGAAATGTTAATAGTTTTACTCACTCAATCCTCGTGTATAATCCGACTGTCTGGCTCCTCTGTTTTTTAGCCTTGTCAACAACTCAGAGCTCGTTAGTTTTCTGACAAGATACACAGCAATAGCGTACCGACGTCCGTAATCCGCTGACCATGTAACTTGTATGTTATTACCAACGGTTGGGGATAATTTTACAAGTGGGCTTATGTTTACAGGCCTCGGTGGCCTTTTCGGTTCCACACCGGGTTTATTTGTAGGGATCGGATTCTAAAAACAGAATTCTATTATTTTATATGCCTAGATGGACGCAACTGTTTATACTGAAACATTTCTTATTTTCCTACATGAACGACTTCTCCTTTTGAAATAAATGGCATTAAAACGCATAAATAAAAATAACTTTAAAAAAAAGTCAAAAACATAATTTTGATAAAACTCCAATTGACTCCTGTCTTTTTTTGTAGCCAAACATGACATTTGCATGTTTATACAACTCGTTAATCTACGTGACCCTATTTCTGCTTCAGTGTTTCGATATAATCAACTTTCGATGTGCCCTGTAATTTTTAGGACAGGTAGATTTAGAAACAGCGAATGAAGCTGTTGATTCGACAACACGGTTTTTCGTGGAATGCCTTTCTTTGTGTACGAACGTAAAAGAAAAGTAACTGAGACTAAAATGAAACAAAATGCAAATTCTGTGTCAGCTCTAAAAGTTAACGTCTTTAACGATTATCAAAGCGATAAAAGTTACGAAACAGTAAGAAGAGCGTACAGTTTACAAAAAGGTTTCATTCTAAAGTACATGCCTACTATAATATGGACATATTTTTACTCACTGGCAAAGGACACAGTTTTCCATTGACTTTAACTGCGACACTTGGAGGAAAATAATCTTCTTGCTCACACGATGTTTCTTGTAAACAAAATCGCATTTGTACCTGAAACACGAACGGCAAAACAATATTTATCCGCAAAACAACCGTTTAAGGTTACCACGCGTCGCAAATGAAAAGTGTAATGCAAATTACTTTGTTACCGTTAATCTTTAAACTCAAATACGAGAATGTGTTTCATCTGGAAGATCAAATGTCATGAAGAAATATCTGCTATAAAATTGATTTTTATTTGCATTCTTCTCTTGTCACGAAGTACTCAAATTCTATACGAATTACACTTTCAGTTGAAAATGGATGGGTAATGAAGCCAGAGTGTATCATTGGTATAACTATTTACCTGTACTGTGTAATCCATCTTACTTCCAGTACGGCAGTCTCGCGAACTGGCGATGTCAGTGGATTGTTGTGGCGTCAAGTGAAAGACGAATGAACTTTCTTGTAGTCTTATAGAACCTTGAGGCATGAGACTAGACGGTTTTAGTAATTCTGCTAGCAAGTCGAAAAATGGTAGCTTCTTGAGCCTGACGTCGGGATGAACCGGATACTGAGATGGTTGTATTTGCAAAGGAGGCGCCAACACTTTGGCCGGATATGGATACGGCGTATAAACGCCGCTTCCAGGACGCTGCTGAAACAATTCGAGTATTTGCAAACTTAAAATGTTCATAAACTTTCTATTTAAACAATCTGCATTTTCACCCTCTGGATTTTATTTCAAGATAACCTAACGAACACGCGGATCTACCCAGTGAAAACATCTTCAAATTTAATATACAAAAGCGATGTAAAGCTAATGTATCGTATTGGCTTTAAGCGTTAAGTTTGCAGCGCCGCTTCTGGCACACGTATGCAACAGCGGATCAACGAAAAAGCATTAATTCTTATAGTAGAATATATTTTAAAGAAGATTTTCCGATTATAGTTAATGAGTAACGGAAAAGTATTGCTATAAATGAAAAAAATTGTATTTTTTCGTTAGTGTTGATTAGCAATGACTTCTTCTTATTTTATTTTTTCTGTAAGAATTGTAAATTCCGCTGTATCAAGTTATTTTAGCTCAACCCTGTTCGTTGTAGTACCGATGTGTCTTGTGATTGCAAATGTTCAAAAAATTGACAGAGGTGTTATTGGGTTCTGCACACATCGAATATTTATTCGAAACCATTATTGTCGACGATTCATTCAATTTCAAGCACACAAACTACAGGGAAAAAAACAGAAGTCAAAGTTACAAAGTCAAATCGGAGCGTCGTGACTTTTTCGTGAAGTTATGAAGAAATTGAAAATGGAAAATGGTACTCTAATATGAACTTTAAATATGAACAATAGAAACACGCATTTCGATTGTATTTTTTCCAATAAGTTATTGTTATTGTTACTTTTCTATGCAATTGCATATCATATTTTCACTAATAGATCGTAAGTGTTTATAATAACGGAACATAATTAATTGATTATAAATTCTTAGAGGTATTCGAATTACGAGTTTTACCTGTGCTACGCTCGTGTACCCCGGGGGTTGATATACAGGCGTCGCTCGAGCAACCTGAGATTGTGGTAAAGAAGCCTGATGAGCAGGTGGCAAATCTTTACCCGGTGGAACGGCTGCTTGACCGGATGGTTGCTGTCCCATTCGCCTCATAACTCTCACCCACTGTTGGGCATGACCTTGCCTGAAAGAAAGTTAAGAAACACCTTTAATATTGCAACCATCCAGCGAAATGAATAACGCGTGAATTTGCTGTTGGTGTATCCTTGTGGACTTGACCAACGTTCCATCAACCCAATTCTGACTGGTTGAATTGTGCAAAGAAATAGTCCATAGCCAACCAAGTGCTAAGGATGACATAGCGAGACTTCCATTAATTTTACAGACGGTTAGGGCATGCTTTTCTACTTGGGATATTTACCTTGTGTCTTCATTTCGTTGATGAAGGGTTTGGTCAATTTGAGGTTCCCCCGTGCCGCTTCCTTGCCCGTACATTTGGTGGGCCGCTAATTGATCCGCCCTGCAAAAATAATTTCGAGTTTCAAGAGGGTTCAATGGTAGTACTCAGAACATCGTTCGCCTCCGCTAACAGTAGACACAAGATTTTTTTTAAACGCTTATTAATTTTTTTAAAGTCTTACTGATTTTATTCAAATTTTATAAATTCTTCTAATGGATTCATGTTCAACACTATATATATATGACTTAATTTCAGACCAGACGAATTAAGAATGACTAGGTAACACAAATGGAACTTTCATTGGATTCTTAAGTATTTACAGACTTATACGCACTGTATAGTTTTGTAAAGTTCTCGTATTTTAAGTTGAACTGGATGTGAACGAAGACGTAACAGTTCCAGTGCGCGAGTTTGTAGTTCGTTTTTTCTGCCAGACTTGTTTCTACCGGCAAATCCTAACAGCATCTGAAGCTCAGATACTCGGAAACTCAAGACCATATTCTGAAAAATAAGAGAAAGAAAAAATGGTGAATAATTATGGTTTTGGATTATCAACAATTGGAAGACATATAATGAGAAATCAAGCATACAGGATCCAGTCATTTGGATAATTATCAAGTAACTTGAACTAATTTTTCAGATTTTCAATGAATTTTTTGCATACATGTTTGATACTCCATGGCAAGATAAACTTTATGACAAAAAGAAGGAAATTTATATCAAATATTAATAGTAGCAATGGTTTTGTACTCTGAGTATGACTTTCGTCAGCTCCCAATCAAACAGTTTGATACTTGAATGGGAGAGGGCTTAAGTATGACTAATTAGCAATTTTATTGTTAAGTAGAAAGCAGTATTTTTGATTATATTTCAGCCAGCTTTCTCAGAGTCTGTTGTCTATGCCATTGTACACACAATATAGTAATATGACTCTGTAATACAACATTGAGAAGAGCTATGAACTAAACTTTGTTGTTTGAGGATTCGGGGAATCTGGAAACAAGTAAATAGAGGAGCAAGCTCATAAGAGCCTGGAAAAGGTGTATGATTAAACGAACAAAACAAAAAAATTATTTGTGTTTGATAAAACAAAGTTTAAAAGAGTAAAGTATTTTGGGCATAGTTTTTCTTCAACTGAACTTCTGTCTTAAGTTTCTGCTCCATAGAACAAAATATATTACAGTCAAAATGATAAAAGACATTTTTTAAATCTTATAAATCAAATACAACTAAAAAGCCTGAATAATTTTTTACAGAAGGCATATTCAAGAAACATCGGACAGTTATCTATATGAAAATTTGAGCTGATTCAGCTGTGCAGTTGACAAGTTATAATGATATTAGCCCCTCCATCATTTACACGCAGCTACGTACTAAACACATATTTATACTTTATCATGCATCATTAATTTACGTTTTATCTCAATCACGCATGTACACTTACACTTTTTTTAAAGCACTTTGCTCTGTGTATTCAACCATTTTGGATACACGGACAACAAAATCTCGTAAACAATTTATGCGATTGTAAAAAAAAAGTACCTATATGGTAAATATGCATCGATAATCTATATATTTTTTGAATGATCAGAATTTTCTCTATGGCAGGCCAAAATGCAAAAATATATCTCCTGAGAATTTGGATTTGAGAATTTTCCAAAAATCAACAAAGCCTCTCTCGTGGATCATGAAAAAACTGGTGTATTTTCAATTTCTTGAGAAAACTTAACTCTCAGGTGCCAAAGATAACGTCATATGAAGAATTATGAGACTAAAAAACGCGGTCGCTGACACGAGCGTAAGCATTGTTTGTTTGATGAAAATGTTAGTACGATAGGTTAGAAGATAATCGATAGCAGCAGTTAACGCGACACGCGCTAATTGTTTCACTAGCTCAACATGTTTGGATGAACCAACTGATTTCGCGCAACGTGGCTGACGTCGAATGCACGAAAGAGAGAAAAAAATCAGGCACTTGACGAGAGAATAGTATGAATTGTGAGGATATTTATGTCGACGATCTATGTAAACGAGCACTAGTCGTCACAGCCATTCGAAAATCACTAATATTCGGCACTTTTTTTCACCCTTCGATACAATTCAAGTACTAAACACGATGTCCGTTTGGTTAGTTTCCCTAATTGGTCAAGCATAATCACGCCTTTATTTGTATATAATCTTTATCATGATAACCACCAACTTACCTCTAGCTCATCTGTCTCCGCCATCTTCTTCGACGACTTTTTTTGGGAAGCCGTTTTGTCTATTATTTATCAAACTTTTGACAAAACAATAATCCCTACTTCGATTTTCGCGGTTTATCGCTAACGAAAATCTAATATCGATATTCATGGATTACATACAGTGAGCACAACAACAATAATAATAGTCAGATTGATATTAGCCGTTTATTTAAGTGTGAGAAGCTGTCGGCATACAACCAACCGCAAATACAGCAGCAAGCAGTCCCAGCAAGTATGTATCTATCTATGAGGGTTGGGGTAGCAGCAGCAACGCGCCAAAACATAGTTCTATAGACATCGCCTTCAAGGCATTTCGCAATTTGACTAGGGATGGGTGATGTTCTTCGATTATAAGGTTCTCTGACGACCCGAGTCAAAAGCACCTCAAGATACACTTCGAGTTTAGTCAAATCTAGCATAAAAAATGAGCATCGACCTAAAATCTCATTTAGATTGCATTTTTTTATTCAGCCGTTCATAGAAAATATACCACGAAGAGTACAGTTGTTTTTGGAAAAACCTTCATAGTTCTTCTTTTGACGAATTTTCACGGATTACCAACCTTGTGATATGAAATGCTGAACCATCACCTTTTTTTACTTTTTTTACTATATCACAAAAAAATGGTTATATTTATATCAAAGCATATTTCACCATAAGTGAATTCGATGGATATGGCTTGATAATGTTTACTGCAACCATTTTCCAAATCAGTGTAAGTTTACATTTGCATCTAGTTAGACTTTGGCTTTTGATACTAGTTATTATATCGAATCGATGACCGAACGTCGGTGGCATAATTGGAACGAGATAACAGTTTTTAATCTATTTATCAAAATAGAGGTTTTTTTTGTGACCGACTTTATTGGTCAATGGTTCGGCGCATGTGCAGCCCGTGTTTCCAACACGAATTTCGCAATTATCGAAATATTCAAAGCCATGTTCAAAACAAAGTTGCAATCTAGTGGCTAGCCGTGATTGGCCGAAATTTTGTACAATGCCCCTGTGGCTATATCTCGGCCAATCCCAGCTTCGATAGAATCGATTAGTAGTATTTAAGATTGAAAAATCAATGTTTTATAACGATCCATTTCAACGGGTGGATAATGCAGCTCTATTCACAGTTGTTAACACCTATTGCTTCATATCTCTTTCTGTTGAATTTATTAGAAAAAGACACAACGATACATCCAAGCGAAAAGATAAAACAAAGCACGGAACTACTTTTTATTCTGAATGTATAGCGAAACACGCGTATGCATTCAGAACTGCATTAAAGAACTCGCTCATAATTCATTCACATTTTTTTTTTCGAAATAAGACACTGTACTGGTTATTCAAAATCTTGAACCTTTTAAACAATTGGGACAAATAATTATTTTCAATAACACAGTGCGAGAAAATAAGAAATTTGCTCGAGCACAATCTTCTATTTATTGTCCAAAATTTCCATGCAAGTTATTTATTAACAACAGTAAACATCTTTTTACTTAAGCGGCGAAAGCACGTTGCGAAATAATAACAACGAAATTGATATTACGTTTGCTTAGCCAAAGAAACTACGTCTTAAAACTCGTTATCTTGTTCATAACTGTGTAAATATAGTTAACATTCGCACATTAGACGGATTAGAAAAAAAGACAAAGAGATTTATTCGGTTTCCGTATTAACTATTTTAAATGCTAATGATGTTGTAAAAAGAAAATATGTCTTGACTGTACTTTGAGGCATAATCTATAATAATAACATAATCACACAATAACTTTAGATCAGAAACGTATTTTCTATTTCGGTATTCGTGAGCGTTAAATGGCTTTCGAAGTTCCAATACGAGGTAATGAAACAATTCGATATAAATAAATAAAGGGAAGAATTTTCTTCACTCGAATAGATCCTATATTCAAATAATGTATTCATAAACTGCGTTTTTTATGTTTATGAAATTCTGGCGCCTCTTTTACAATCGTTATGTGATGTTTCCAAGGACTTGCCCTGTTCAATCTAAATTAAATGATGAATACATATAAATAAAAAGAAGAAAGCCAAGATGCGTTATAATTGAAAACTTGACCAAGAATTTCGTGAACGGAAGGTTAGCAGCGACTAATCTTATTTCGATAGTACTAGTTATCGATTTTGCGAATTCCCGAAAGAAAAAAAAAAGAAATCATAATAGGTTGACGGAGATAGAGGGAGTACAATCCGTATCGGCGGGGGACGCATCGTCCATTCGACAGGTGGACATTTTCACGAATGCATATTTCTCTCATAAAACATGGCGCGTGATGCGCAGCCAACTTCAGTGCGTCGAGTTGCGCTGTCGCGTCCTTTAATGCGGTTAACCGTTTACCGAACTGATTTTGACCACTTTTTTGCCGATGTTTTGACCCGCTATAACATGCCAGGTATTTACGCGACTAAAACTATATAATCGTGGCTATCGAGTTACATTAATGTTCAGTTACCGGGAACGCGGCTGAAAGTGGAGTGTCGGAAGATTCCGAGGCTGTGCCGTGTGCCCCGACAGATATACTTGCTTTATTGATATTTTGAGTGTTATACGCCTTTGCGGTGTCTATGCATATCCTGAGGTAACTATTTCATCTTCATGGCTTTATATTTTATCGATGATACTCGATTTCGTTGATGCGCACGGTATTCAACCCGTCGCCGTGGATTTTCCCCAAGTTAATTTGTTTACGTTAGCTGTTGTGTATCTACGTCCACACCGCAACCACATAACCTGGAAATATATGCAGGAAATATGCTTCGCGGCATATTTTGTCGAGTACTGCTCGCTTAAGGTTTTCAAAATATTTTACCTTCAATTGCGTCACATTCATTTCATCTTATTTGACTTCTCTTTTATGCATAAATGTTTGTAGAAATTCAAATGTATCTGGCAAATGTATTCTCAATACTTTCCCTTTGTAACTAACTCGTAACATCGGCGAATGAAATATTTTGGTCTAACCTTATTGTGCGAATCTGCTTTGTGCGACAAGAAAATGAAATCCGATCGAGTGGTTCAATCCGAATGTCTTTTTCCAATTTGCTCCAATTTTTTCAGCTGCGTTTATCAATTTAATAGAGGAAATTGTGTCTTTCTTAAGTGCGACAGCATCACCAGTGCAAACCCAAGAATTTCATGCGTGATTTCATTATTGGTATGGATGCAACTATAGATATTTCAGTTAGTCGAGAAAAAATATAGCATTTAAGAAACTATTTTTAATTGTTGAATACTCAAAGATTTATAAAATAGAACCCCAGCATGCAACAGAAAACAAAGAGTTCCTTTGTTATACAGAACGCAATATTCTTCTTTGCATTTCTATATCAATTTTTTAGTTACATTTGAAATTTTCAGAGATCCATAGAAAAAACTGATTTTCTATGGAAAAATAAAAATGGATGTCTATGAAATATTCTTATTCTAGATATTCTTAGAACAAATGAGAATCTTTGGGTTCAGAGAACAGTTTTATCTTCTTTAATCACAACCTGTAGAAAACCTGAACGAGTTCCACGCTTTTCGGAAATATTTTCAGTGATTTATAGAAAAAAATGTTTATCAACATTGTCATTTTATATTTAGAGTCTTGCTTGGACTCTAATGTTGTATTACAATGTATATTCTATCTATTACAAATATATAATCCTCTTGATTATAACTCTGTAAAATCAGAGAAAAGCTGCAAAAGTCAAGGAACTGTTTATGTTGAAATTGTCACAGAAAAATCATCCAATTTTGAATTTCTCAAATTTATCAACAATTAAGAACATTTTTTAAATTTTCCAAAAATCACCATGCAAACCTTTAAAATAAACCATCACAAAATATATCTGAAATTACTGATATTAATTTTGTAGTAGCTTCCTCAGAAATATTTACAAAATTAACATGATTCACATTAGTTTTATCTCATAAACAAGTTTTTTCTGTATGCAACTAAGTCAAAAAAATGTTGGATGTTTATCTGGAAAACTTGAAAATGTTAGCAAATGTCCTATTGAATATTCTGTAGCAACCCTGAACTCCATTCAGTTTGTGTCTTTGGCAATCATCCGAGTTCATCAGAATTTTTTGCAGCTGTAACTTGAATGGGTGAATACATAGCTGTGTACTCAATTGTTCACCATGGCTGCATGGACAGCAGTTCGCCTAAGCTTTTAATATATTCTCTAAAGTAGAAACACACTAAAAAAAAAACCACCTGCAATAATCACGATTTCTCAAGTTTTTCCCTGTACATAGTTACTATAATAACTGTAATCATATTTACTTTTTCTTAATATTAAGTAGCTCTGAGTAAACATGATTACAGTCAATAGCAATTGCAGTTTTGGAATGTGTTCCACATCATTTTAATTAAGAGTGGCTGCAGGTAATACTCTCGTGGGATCCATGGGAAGGAACAAGAGCAGAAGATACATGTGAAAACGTAAATAAAGCGTACAAGGGAATAACATAATATAAAATACAATCTGCTGCTAATTCTACGGTACCAAAAGTTGGGTCATGACTTTTCTCAATCAATGTAGGGGTCTTATAGGAGTCAAAAAATTCAGGACTCAAGACGTCCCATAGAGGAATCTACAAAAATCAGAACCCAAGGTTTTTTATTGAAGGACTCAGAAAGATCAGCACCTGAGTTTGGAAGGTAGTCATAGGGGACTTGAAAACATCAGGGTTTCAGCTTCTTCAAAAGGGACGAGATTCTGTACTGTGGAGTTCATCCTTTTCTCCTTATGGAGGAGGAGAGAACTTTAATATCCAATCTGACAAACTCCCTTGATATTTAACACGAATCGTGACGGAGGCAAGATTTTGTATGATACAGAGAGATATATATCAGTTTCATAACTCCCACAGGAATAAAAACAAAAGTTTACAAGTTATCTGTATGCAGTCAGAATTTGCTATGTCATTTTTTAGATAGCAGAGAAATATTGATTTGTCAAAAATACAATACATTGTCAATCCATTACAGCGTCGACCCGGGACAGAAACCAGTCTCCTCTATGGTTCTGGTCCGGATCAGTAACCATACCGCCATGCGGCCGCATCCGATTTCCCCCTCCATATCTAAATAGCATTTCTGCTAGGGGCATAGGAAAACTGCGGAAAACCTTTGCCGATATAGCCGGACTTGAGTTCGCTTCGCGGTGCCGGAACTACATCACCTTTCCTCCTACAGCTGTATGCATGTGACCCTCACATAAAAAATTTTCAGCTCGTGTGATTGCAATATTCGTCTTCAGCTTCTGCTGCAAATTCACACTCGTTAGTCGTACTTTCATCGTACTAGTACCATAAATTATTATTATGCACAGAAGTCTCTTAGGGAACTCCGGCAAATGAGAACTCTTTAAATTAAGTTTAAATTAAGTTACGATACTATTCTTAATATCATACATACATCTCGCCGCGGGCATTGTCCACCCACGACTTAACTTTCCTAAATTCCTTTAAGACCCGCGAGTTTTTTTTATTTTTTTATTTGTATTCCTTCGTATACCTTCTTCAGGTTTTTACGATTTCCCCACTCCCCTTCATCCCCTTCCATTTGTTGAGTTCCCCATCCCTTTCCATTCCTATTGAGTTCCCCCCAGAGTGTTACCCGCAGCCACTCTTTCCTAATGCACTACTGTATCGCATTTGCACGAGGGCACAGGGAAACTGCGGAAAACCTGCGCCGATACAGGCGGCTATATTTTACGGACTTTCTGCTGTATGAGAATACATCAGAAAGTCAGAAAAACTGCTTAAGACCCCCAAGTTATTATTCATCTAAGTTTCTCTAAGAGACTCCTTTTCCAAGCCTTGATTTTCCAAACATATCCTGAAACCTGAACCCCCTCAAGTCTAAAAGGCAGAGATGCAATGAGCCGCATGAAATCCTAGTACTATTATACACATCTTTATTAGGATATGAAAAATGAAAATATATATAAACTAGGAAAAAATATCAAAGTTAACACTATTTACCGCCTTCAACGAAAATTCTAGTGAAATAAAATGCATCTATAATTATTAACGTTATTTGGGTGGTAAAAATCGATTTATTTTGCAGAAATTGGGCCGTGTTCTAGGTCAGATTTTGGGATAAAAAATATCACTAAGCCGGTCCAATAATCAGGGCAGTATGTCAGAAATAATTTACCCTCAGGGCTGCCGCCCTGTCTCCGAAGATTTAGGTCCAGACGAACTAATCAGAAGGCTCAAGGTACGGCAACACAACAAAATTTTTGTACGAAACCGAACAGACTTTGATTTATTGAATCATGAAATTTCATTTGTGTCACCTTAAATTTCTCAGACACTCGCTCATACGTTACAAGCGATGGGTCAGGATGAGGGAGCTTATCAGCAGTACATCCCATTGGCTCTCCATTTAGCGGAAGAACATTTCCTGATGCACCCAAGTAAAGATGTTCAGCTTTTAATTGCCTGCTGCATCGCCGATGTACTCAGAGTTTATGCGCCCGAAGCGCCATATAAAGATGCGGATCAAGTAAGCATAACTTGAATTCAGTTTGTTTTTATTATTCTTATCACCATATTCATTCATTTCCATGAGCTTATTTTCCTCTTTTTTTTTTAGGTAAAGACCATATTTCTCTTCTTGATCAAACAATTGGCGGGTTTGAAAGATCCGAAAGATCCAGCATTCAAGAGGTACTTTTACCTACTTGAGAATTTGGCATACGTCAAGTCTTTTAACATGTGTTTCGAACTCGAAGACTGTCAGGAAATATTCTGTGCACTTTTCTCACTCATGTTCAAAATAGTCAAGTGAGTATCTTTATAATTTTACGCTTGGGTTTCTTAATATGCTCGCGATATTTAAAGGACCAATCAATGCGATCTCACTTAACGAGTTGTACATTAAGCACTTTATGACTAAAACACTTTTTACTCCCAACTGCTCGTGGAGCAATGAGAACAGTGTACGTGTTTCATATATACTTGTACAGTGCGAATATGCCTATTTGTGGTATAAGTGCGATCTGTTTTGTATGTTTATTAATGCCTTCGCATTAAAACCGACAAGAATCAATTTGGTGTCTTGGTGCAACTTAGAGTCTACCATAATTTAGAGATAAATTACCAAAATTGCACTAATCATCTGAAACAATGATCGATATTTCTCCAAGGATATTTTTTCCGTTGTTAGTTTTTACTAATATATTATTTTCCTTGGATATTTTTTTTGTCGGGTTATTCTTTCAGAGATGTTATTTCATTACGGTCTTTATGTGAGTTTTCTTTTTCGAGGATATTCTCTTACCTAAATTCCTGTTATCGGTAGTTGTTAAAGTTATTTTCGATTTCCTGCGGCGTCGCTTCGTCAGTACGCCTCATCCCATCACGCTGTGACTCAAATTTTAAACCACGATGAGACGCAAACTTCAATCAATCTCGGAAATTTCAATGTTCTATTCACACAATTTGTTTCCCAATAACTTCACGATTCTTTGTGAATTTTTTCGTAAATACTAGATGTTTCTGATCATACGATTGATTATTAATAGAAACACTATTCGTTTCAATTTCAATTGAGAAAAACATGATAATTTGGCCAGAGAATGTCAGGCAGATTTTTTCTCTGGTCAAATTGTTGATCATTGTCTCTGACACATCAACTAGACTGTGATAAACATTTGAAGGACCGTATCAACTAGGAATCAATATATTGAACAATTATAATAGGAGATGTCGGATTATTATTACATTGCATAATTATTTACAGTGACGAACACTCTGGAAAAGTTAAAAGTTTCATGCTGGACGTTCTCTGTCCTCTTATAACTGAATCTGACATTGTCAGTAACGAATTACTGGACATTATTCTGATGAATATCGTCGAGCCGAACAAAACGCAGAAGAAGAACGCATATTTGCTCGCCAAGGAACTCGTTGTAAAGTGCAGCGATACCTTAGAACCTTATCTTCAGGCGGTGAGCATAAAAAATTAGGATATGTAATAATATTTTTGTCAGGGATGGACATTCATTTAAAAAAATGTATTTGCAACACTTTCATGTCAAAATGGTTTGAAAAGTGCGTTTTTTTTTTGTTTTTTTCAAGATGTTGTTCTTCATCAGCATCCATGCCCCGGTTCATTAAAAAAATGTTCATATGAAAGCGGCGGTTCAAAAGCAAAGTTGACTGCTGCCTGATCAATGTTTAAATCTCGAAAAAAGCCGTTTTTCGGAAATTAAAAAGGCAAAAATCATCGAACCCTTCTGACTGAATGTCATATGTGACCAAAGATTTGTTGCAAAAAGCACTTTAAATTCATTTTTCAACATGTCCGCTCTTATTCAAACAGTATCCTGTAGAAGCAATGTCCTGTCAATTAGCCCTGATTTTACTAACCTAATGTGGAGTGTTCCACGCTCCGCAATGACTTTTGACACGTATCTTTTTTTCTCAAAACAGTTCTTCAATCACTTCTTGATCCTCGGGAAGGAGGAGAAGGGTTTACAAATTTGCAAAAAAGTTTATGACCTCATTTACGAACTGAATCACATATGTCCAAGCGTGTTGCTCTCTGTACTGCCTCAATTAGAATGCAAACTAAAATCCACCTCGGAAACGGAGCGTCTGGGAGCCGTTGCTCTACTCGCGAGAATGTTTTCCGAAAAGGGCTCACAACTCGCGACTCAACACACGCAACTATGGCGAGCTTTCCTCGGTCGTTTTAACGATGTGCACGTTTTAATTCGCATCAAATGCGTACAATATTCTATGCACTTTCTCCTGAATCATCCGGAGCTAAGGAAGGACATAACCGATACGTTAAAATTACGTCAGCACGATGCTGACGAGAGTGTGCGTTACGAAGTCGTAATGGCCATAGTAATGACAGCGCGTAAAGACTTTGAAGTCGTTTCGGACAGCGAGGATTTGCTCGAATTTGTGAAAGAGAGAACGCTCGACAAAAAGTTCAAAATCCGTAAAGAAGCAATGGCCGGATTGGCAATGATTTACAAGAAACATTTAAACGACGTCGATGTTCCTCAAGCGACGAAAAAGGCTGTTACGTGGATTAAGAACAAAATTTTACACGGCTATTACATGACCGGAATGGAGGATCGATTGTTGGTCGAGAGACTCTTGAATACATGTCTGGTGCCGTACCAATTGCCAGCCGAGGAGAGAATGAAAAAGCTGTATCATCTTCTTGGGACAATCGATGATCACGCGTGCAAGGCGTTTGTCGAGTTGCAGAAGCATCAGCTTGCGGTGAGAAGGTCGGTCGTCGAATGGCTCGAAATCGTGAAAAAATCCGATACGTCCAACGACGTCATGTCCAAGATTATGCAGATATCTCGCTTTCTTCCTGATCCCATGAAGGTCATGGAATTTTTGCAAAAATTCAGCGCTCACATGAAGAAGGATCCCGCGTTGCTTCAGGGAATGGAGACGATAGTGAAGTCGAACGTATCCTGTAAAGATTGCGCCGAAACTATTAGCGCTGTATTGAAAAAGCTCGGTCAGCCAATAATGACGAATCTGTACTACAACACAATAAAGATGCTCTTGGAACGAGTGAGCTCCGTTATGATCGATGAGGAAGCAATCAGGGTCCTTATTGGATATGTCCTTGATTGCTTGAAGGGCGGCAACGTCATAGAAGAAGTCGGTCTTAATCCAAACAACGCCGGCGAGAAGGGACTAAGGCTGCTTGTGGTACGTTTATGTTTATTTTTGCATGATCCGCTGTTTCCCAAACCCACGAACCTCATTCCCTTCCGTCATATTGTATTTATCAGTATATCTGCATTGTATATTAATGCGCTAACCGCCTTAAGCACCGTGACATCTAATACATGAAAAAGGATTGTTGAAATGAGAAAAAAATATTGTACTTGAATCTATATTGAGTAATGACGTTAACTTGATTTGCAGATGCTGTCATTTGTATTCGGGCCGCACTTCCTTCACAATGACATACTGACGCAGCTGGTCCATCTCCTCGAAGTCGAGGACGAGATGGTCGGTCCGTTAGTTCTTTCGATCTTCACCTTTCTGGGAAAGTACAAACCGCTGTGTGACGTTGCACCCGATATAATGGATCTGATGTTACCGATATGCAAGAGCTTCGCCGAGACTGGTACTCCCAAACAGGCGAAACAAGCTATCAGGTGCCTGTTCGTTAACATGACCAACATTCATGATACCATCTTTCCCGAAATAATCGAAAGAATCAAGAGCACACTGACACCGACATCAGAATATTATCGAACGTCGATCGTCACCCTTGGACACATAGCGTATAATTTGTCTGACAAGTATCAGATACAAATAAAAAATATGGTCTCGAGAAAGGTAAGCCTCTACACAATATCTATGATGACCAGTATTTGATAATTCTCTAAGAAAAAATATATTCATTTGCCGTACCACCATTTGTTACCCGCATGAAAAAATGTTAATAGAAGTGCATTCATTAATTGCACATGTACTTTTTCGCGGAGCAAGCCCATGCAATTTCATGATTCGTTTTTGTCAGGGATTTATAAAAAGGTTGAATCCATTTTTATAGAAACTAATAAAATTGTCAAAGAATTAAGGAAAATAATAAATTGCAGATTGTGAAAGAACTATTGGTAAAGGAAAATATCGAGCAGACAACCGACGCGATTGACGGCGATTGGTGTCGAGAAGATCAGTTGCCGGAAGAGACGCGTTGTCGTTTGGAGGGACTAAAGTGCATGGCTCGCTGGTTGCTTGGCCTTAAAACGGACGTACTATCCGCCCAAAAAACCTTCCGAATGTTGAACGCTTTTGTAGTGAACAAAGGTGATCTATTGCAGCAAGGACGTTTGAGCAAGGCTGAAATGAGTTGGCTTCGTCTGCAGGCTGGATGCTCGATGCTCAAAATTTGCGAACAGAAAGGCGTCGGTGATCAGTTCACGGCCGAACAATTCTACAACCTGTCGCAACTGATGGTGGTGAGTATTTGTTAATTGTACTTGAACTATTTGTAAAGCATTCCATATCACTTCGGCAAGTTGAAAGGAACACTTCCTTCAAATGATTTATATAAGATATAATTAATAATTTTGACTTATGAACAATGTTATAGTAGCATAATAATTAAATGTTAAAAATAGGACGAAGTGTCACAAGTCAGAGAAGCTTTTGGCACGAAATTACACAAAGGCTTGGGTAGGGGAATTCCGAACAAGTGTTTGCCGCTAGACTTCATGGGATACTACGCTCTGGCTGGCAAAGAACAAGACAAGAGACTCAAGTGCGTCTTGAAGACATATATGCAAACGGATATCAACAAAAGAAGAGACTACGTAAAAACTGCGTCACTAGGAACTGTGGAGCGCGCTATGGGTCAGTACTATTTCATAAACTTCGACGTATTAAAATTGCATTTTACTTTAGTCCATATGTATCATGTATTTTATTTCTTTCGTTTCCTTATTTAAGAAATCTTGCATCCGTGAAAAAAAAAAATCTGGTGTGTGGTTTTGTAGCAGACATGTAAAATTGAAACATCTGTATCTCAAAAACGGCTTTATCAATTCAGTGCACCTAAACAATGGCGAAATATATAATATTACGACCGAGGGAATAAAGAGGCGTGTTTGGTTTTGCGGCGGATATTATTAATTACAATTGTGAATAATGTTTACGATCGGGAAATGTCACGCGTTTGCTTGCTTGTACAATCACGTTAAAGTTGACTGAAATTACATCAATTTATCGTTTTCAGCAGGTCAACTACCCCATATTCTACCAGACTATATGCTAGTATTCGCTGTACCAATACTGGCTCACGATCCGGAATTCACGGATCATTTGGACAGCAGTCAGTTGAAAGTAATCCAACAATGTCTGTGGTTTATACTGGAGCCCCTTATTACCAAAAATGAATACTACTGTTATGGCTTCTACCAAAAACTCGTAGAGAGGATGAAGACCCACAAAGATGCTTTGAGGCCAGACGACGATAACATGAACTGCGTATGTACAAATATTAATATTAATTATTATCTTCAAGCAAGTAAAAAAAAAACTGAATGAATTTCCAATTGTTCCATATTTTGTTGTTGTTAGAAACTATGGGCGGTCGGAGATCTCGCTATGAACGTGCTCTTCACAAGAACAACTAATTTCGACATGAAAGAGTTCCCGGGCGATCCGCGGATACCAACGATGTACTTCAAACGAGCCGACGAATTATTGACGAATTCTAAAAACTACCTGCCTCCCGAATTGCAGATTAATATGACTAGTCCTAAGGGCAAAGGAGCGCACCTCAATGCGCATACGCTCAGCGACCGACCTCAACGAAGGACTAAATCCAAGCAACAAAAAGAAGTCGGCATTGGACCTAACGAAACCGATGCGAGGGTAAGTTGATATTTCCATTATATTTGCTATCTTTGCGACTTTTGTGGTGTCGGGTTACTTTATTTATGACATTCTATTTACAAACTAAATATTAGGGTCTATTCTCCATAACACTGCGAGAAATACAATTGACTGTTCGACGTAAATTGCACTTCATATATTCCCTGATTAATCGACATTCATGTCTATCCCGTTCAATAGACAGAACTAATTTGTGCTGATATTCTTAAAACATATCACCATCGAAACCGCGTAATGAAATTTCACAGAATAATCGCCTAATCTTCAGACATTTGGCAATTATAGTGACGTACTTTATTGTTTCCATCTCACTAGAAGTTGATGAATATTCACTTATTTGATAATACTTAAATCATCGTTTCGTGCTTCAACATTAATAATTTCCCCATCTGAACCAGAAAAAACAGTCTATTGAGGCGTCATAAAAGTAAAAATTTGTTTTAAACTAAAAAAACGGTCTGTATGTCTAAAAAAAGTTGAATTCTCGGGTAATTCACCCTATATAAATTATTGAGGCATTCCGTAGTCAAGTTACATGAAAATTAAAGGTTTTCATTTTTTTAAATGCTCCATCAATGCTCTCAAGATAAAACTTCAAAATAATTTGTGGATCCGCGTTACCTAGTTAGAGAAGATCAGGGGAATACGATTCACCTAAGGGAAATAATAAGAATTTAGGCCTATTGTGCGTTTTTAACAAAAAGCACTTTGTCTTTAATCACATACTTTTAGTTTCCTACTACATACATAATACGTAAACATAGAAATTATTTTTTTTTTAACCTATGCCTGAAAGTTTCGCCTGGAATGTTGAATGTTTAAACTATTCTGTACGACACGGAAAAAAGCATATAACCAGTTTCGGAAATTGCATCTTTCTGGATGAAGGATTGAAAAGCAAAATTACGTATGGCTAAGTGACGTGCAAATGAACGCAAAAATCATCTCTTAAAAAAGAAAAAAAAACACAAGGCAAGAGTGATGCCTATGCTCAAGCATCAGGGTAATAAACACTATAACCCGGACAATGAGGACCAAGAATTCATGATGCTTCAGATGATGACCCAATTTTCTGTACATTCATTATTTATTTGTGATTACCAACTGTAAGGCCAACGTATAACAAATAGTCGATTAGACAATAGACGACGACAATTTTAATGTTCAAGCACCGGAAGTGTTCATACGTAAACTGATATACTAAATTTAATGTAAGAGTGCGATGTAAAATTGGTATGTGGTACAATAGTGTCAATAATTTACTTCAATGTACTGTAAAAGTACATTAGTTTTATATCACATCTGCACATTAAAATTAATTAACCATTTTTTACCTTAAAAATGTGATTTTTCTAACACTGTACGTTTAGTTATGTAACTGTTTTGGTAGAAGGATATTAGAGTAAATTCGATAAGGCAAGCGAAGGAGCCGAAGGGGAGTATTGCAATCACAAGAGTTAAGAAAGAGTTTTTCCAACTAAGTTTTGCATTTGTCATATTTGCAAGCGAAAGATAATCTATATTTTTATCGCATTTAAACGCGTTAAAAATAACGATTCTATGTGAAACTATTATTTCAAGCTGCAAGTTGGAGAAATGGAATGTATCGATGCACAGGTAATGCTCCATTGATGAGTCCAACTTACTGTATGCATCGCTTGACCGCTTACGGTTAAGCCGGCCGATTTACAAGTTGTAATGAACCTTATTTGCTTTCTAGCCTGCTGAAGCATCTGAGACCAGAATTCAATTGCCAGGCATCGAGGAAGAGGTACGCAATTTACTATAGCTTTTTAAAATCGCTCTACATTATAATGTTATTTTGAATGTGGATATTTTCGAGTACATTTTTTCCCCATAAATAACAAGACGTCATGCAAATTATGAAACTTATTGGAAATTGATTACAATTTTATTATAGAATTGATTGTTATTTATGAAAAATGTTGCGATATTTTTGAAAATTTTCGACATTAAGAAAAACAGAATGTTTGCCATTTTTGCAATTCTGTGTGACTTGAGAAGATCGTTCGTCGACGTCAAAAAGGTGGAATTTAGAAAAAATGTTTTTACAATCAATGGTTGTCGCTTTAATATAAAGACATTTTAGAAAAATATCCTTTTCTTTTGACCGTTATAATGTGTTACACATTTTCCATATAATCATGTGTTTGTATTTCAGATCGATGAACCACCGGCGAAGAGGGCATTACGAGAATCGGACAAAATAAATAAATAATTACTTGAATGTATTGTATCGAAATGGGGGGAGGGGGGAGAGGTCAGGAGTAGGAACAGGGGAAGTTAGAAGCTGCGATGATACTACGATAAGCAGAAAAACACCTAAAAAAGAAAACACTTTACAAATTAGAAAACAGAATATTTTGGCTATGTACAACAATTAATAAACCTAAGTCGTTCGCGTATTTCTAGAACATAAGCTGTTAAGATTATAATACACAATTAACTTTGATCCATTGACACAGTGTGAAGCTTATAATTTTGTGTTTTCTTTTTTTTCCCGGAACATTTTGATGTTTACTCAACTGGATTTGAACGCTCGAATGCCAAGTGTATTTCTCCGTTTATATAAATTTTTTAGAATGGGATAATTCAGGGGCTAACGTATAAGGTATATCTGAAGAGTAGATTAACAACTTATCATAAGACGTTTTTTTTTCCTCATTATCACACGAGACTTACGTCAACGACGACGATGACGATGTGCACCACATCGGATCGACTCTCTAGAGTTAGTGTGGCGTTCTCGATGGTTCTCAATTCTCTGCGTATTAATCTTTTCTCTTTCACAAAACTATATTTTTTATTATGGCAGATTTCTTATGGCCGTTGTATGTTTGCTGGAAGGTTTTTCGGTTATCATATGTCTCCAATAATCATAATGAGTTTTTTAAATGAAAATCAATATTTCAATCAACTTTCGGAAATAAATAAGACTCATTTTCTCCGTAATTACTAACGCTGGACGAAGAATATATTTCCCATTATCATTATTATTATTATTATCATTATTACTATTATTATTATTATTTTCAACAATTCTTGCTTCGGTAAGTCTTATTGTGTAAGGTAGTGTGCCGATCATACATCTTTGTACAATGAAGTTTTCCATGGACGACGATGATGCGACGAAAGATTTCGAATTTGAAATGAAAGATTTCGGTGAGGAGGCGCAGAAAACGTGTCGCATTGGAACAGTATGACTGAGTTAGATTTTTTACGAGGACTAAAAGTTGAGTATTTCGAGAAATGAACGGTTGACTGTACATTCTATGACAAATGACACGGTCGCGAAACTCGGATTTGTTTTTATTTTCCTCTTATTATACTAATATTAAATTCTCTTGATAACTGGTCTGGATACAAGCATCCAACGTGTTTATTACTAAAGCAAGCTTTCATTTTGATCAATGACCAAAATAAATGTCATCATTTTCTCCGGTTGCCAATACGTTGTGCATGAAGAAAACGGATTTCAACCGGGAAAAAATAGTTAAAATTGGAGTTTGATAGAAAATCTAAGAGGGAAATAAATCGTCCATTCAAGACAGTGTCGATTTGGTTCGAAATGCCTCATATATTGGCTCGAGTTTTCGAAGACTATTATTTCTACTCAGTGATGCAAAATGACCGACATATAGAATCTGCGAGATGTAAATGTTTCATTGAGGTTTATAAACGAAGAGTTCAAGTTTTGCCCAAATTATCGTTTTACTTGGAGTATCAATTTGATTAAAATGATAATTTACCGAATCTGAAAAGCACCAGTTAAAAACATGATCACGGTCATTTTGTATCACAATCTCGAAGGAGACTCACCGATCCCCAGAAAAATGACCAATGCTTGAATGTTTTGAAAAGTACATATGTACTTAGAAATATCGCTGCTTAAAAAAAATTCATGTCCATTCGATAGTCATTTTCTCCCGAGGGATCATAAATCAAAACCGATTTGATGACAATTTTCGACACGTTTTCAAGTTTTACACGGGCCTAGTTCGTACGGTTATCTCTTTTTCTTTTATTTTTGTATCTATCACAAGAATATGATGATTAGGAATTAGATAAGAAAGTAGTGAAAGGCGTGTGAATGCGTTAAATGATGTGTGTTATGAAAGGTAACGGTCGTTTGCGATTACAACATTAATAAAATAACACAAGATTATTCAGTCATCGCCTGTTGGCGGAAATAACAGCGCTGAAAATGATTGACGCGTTAATCAAAAACTGTCCGAGATATCATCATTTTTGTACTTGTTGAATTAAATGAAAATGAAAGTTTCGCTTAAAAAGAAGAAATATCAATCTTCTAATTCCTGATAGTGTTTGCAGAACCTGCGTTATCAGTGTTAAACATTGTAATAAGTCGTCATTGAATATCGCTGTCGATGAAGCAGTCTTTTATAAATCCCATCGATCAACAACGGCGAAATTTCAGATTTCATTTGACCTGTATTTCAAGAATTTGTAAAATAGCTGCAATTTCCGCGGATAGGTAATGGACTACGAAGTATACATGAAAGATTTTTAATGAATCTAAAAAGAAAAAACACCCAGATTATAATAGTGTCAGTGACGTAAGCGAAGTATTGTATTGGTTCTATAATAAAACAAATCGAATGAAATATTTCATTTCAAGTAAAGGGTAACAATTTATTCATGTTTTCTTTTCGTTTTAATTACAATTACTTTCTTGGTTTAGAACGTTGAGGTTTTCCTTTACCCTTTCCAGGCATTGGCTTCCGGAAAGATTTGTTGGTCTTTTGTTTCTGCTTAACGTTAGCCCTAAAATAAGAAATTAAGACATCTAATATATTAATACGAAACATCACCGATATCAGACGATACTGTAAGATAATTCTCATGAATAAATACATTGATCACGAAATAAATGAGTTATGTTCATGTAGGACCTTGCAAATCGTTCCCTTATTAGTTTTACTCTTCACAAAGTTTTTTTTCGTGAGGAAGTATGTTGATCGATTTTGGCTTCGTCAGCTTTGTAAAAAGCAAAAAAATTGTGCAGAAGCGATTCGCAATTTTTGAAAAGTGCCCAAATGAATGAAGCGCGCTAATTAATAATATGCCAAACAGACGATATTATAGGTACTAATTCTTAAAATGAGTACTTACTCGTAACGAAGCTTTTTCACACCCTTTCTGCTCGTGTCGGTCAGGTCGGCGGCGAAGGAAGACTTTGATCGTTTGAGAGGTCCTAAAAAGACAAATCAAGGGTGCAATGTACCGAACGGCGAACAATAAGACAATAACGTATTGATCAACATTCATACCTTTAGAGGAAGTTGGGCGGTGAACGTCGTCAACCACCGACCTAATTTTCTTTTGTTTATTCTTCCTCTTTACTAATCTCGCCTGGAATGCAGCCACTGCCTCAAGCTCCTTATTCGCTCGTTCCTCGGCAGGATCTAGCTTCGGGGCTTTCTTCTTTTTCAGTTTTTTCGCGTTTTCCTGCACAACATTTGAAATCGGCTGCTCTGCTTTGCGTTTGTTGGCTTTCGCCGTTTTCTCCGTTAGTTTTAAATTATCTGTGAATACCAAGATTTGTTGAATTTAAGGATATGCCAGTAAAGAAATATAGGAAGTAATAATTAGATTTTTCGTTTGAAAGATGGCAGTTTCATTGACTTATTTGTTTTTCTTTGCAACCAAACCATTACTAAACACAAAAATCCATCAACATTCAAAGATTTTTGATTGATAAATATAATTCAACATTTCCAGGACAAAGAGGATTCGCAAGATCACTGGACACCATTCAACCAATCGTTCAGATCAAACGACAGGGTTTTTAATATTGAGTAGTTCAAATTGTGTGGTATTTCTGAATTGCCAGTGGCCATACACAATTTGATGTCGATAGCAAAGCGATTATCAGTAATTTTTCCAGTCAATCCCCTAAAAAAGGATTATATACAAGGAAGACAAACCTTTTTCAAGTTTTCTCTCTCTGCTAGACTGAAACCAATTTCTCTGATTTTTTGTGTCATCGTCTTGAAGAAGATGTTGCGCGCGGTTTGCTTGATTCTCTATTTTTGCCAATTCCTTTTCATTCCTCTCCTCCTGTAGAATACTCTCCATATCAGGCTCAAGAGATTTCAATTTTTTATTGTACTTTTCGACGATATCGGGCGGTATTATTCGGTTTTTAACCGGATTTCGGGCTTGTTTTATAATCTCTTTAACTAATGATCGCTCCTGTTCACCGGCTAAAGACACCGATACACCAACTCGTCCAGCTCGGGCAGTTCTACCTACTCTGGAGTAATGAAAGGTTCAGTTAATAATTAAGCATTCAATTTCCTTCTTCGCTCCGCAAAGTTCATGAGATCCCAATTACCTGTGGATATAATGCTGCATTGTCGCTGGCATCACAAAATTAATAACCGTTTTAACCCCACTGATATCCAATCCTCGGGCAGCAACATCTGTTGCCAGCAAAACGTCTATTTCCTCGTCCTTAAATTTCTTTAAATTCTCCATTCGTTGCGGCTGCGTGAGATTACCGTGGAGTTCACCGACTTTGACTCCCAGCAAACCCAGCAAAATGTGTAGTCGGTGAGCTTGCTTTTTCGTTTGAACGAAAACCATAGTATGATCGTGAAAAGTCCTGCAGATAAGCGCTGCCAAGAGACCTTCACGATCACCTTCTCGTTCTTTGCGGATTCTAAAACGAGCTTCAAGTTAAATATTCCTTCGATATATAATTTTTCAGGCATTCCCTGTTCAGTCATTTTTTTTCTAAATCACTTAGATATTCATCATGATTAGTCACATTTTGCTGCAATCTGATGAAATCGAAAATTTCACTAATTTTGTAATTACCTTCACCTTGAGAAAAATCTCACAAGGGAAATAATTATAATTAACTTCTAATGCAAAGATTAGAAATATCAAAGTGGTTTTAAAATATAATAATTGAACTAAGTAAAATGCCTCGTTCATAAAATTTGGTTTTTTATATTTTAACTTCGCATCACGTACCGGACAAATTCTTGTCTCAAATTGAACGCAACGTCCTGATTGCTGTCCACAAAAACTTTAACCGGCTTGTCCAAAGAAACAGCTGCCAAATCTTTGACTTCCTCCGTCATAGTAGCCGAAAATAATATTGTCTGTCTACTTCGAGCACACTGTTTAACGATATGCTTCATTTGTTCGGCAAAGTACTCATCCAACATCCTACACATCGATATACGCTTTTTTATTTTGTATATCTAAAGTTTTGACAGGAATTCACGTAAAATTGATTTCACATACCGATCGGCTTCGTCCAAAATCAAGACTTCGATACTGTCCAACGAAAAAGTGGGAGTGTTCGTAAGATGATCGATTAAACGTCCGGGGGTGGCTATTACGATATCCGGATTTTTTCGCAATATAGTTTCCTGTTTCGCACATAAAACAGGTCCAAATTTTATAATTTCATCATTCTTATTACGATTATTTTACATTGTTTTAGAAGAATTGAAAATAAGGTCATTCTTTTCTAAAATGCAATTATATCCTTTACTATTTTTAATAAGCTATTTTGTTTATTACGTACGCATTTAATTAAAAAGCACTAACGTAAAACTTGTTGCGGTTTTCAAAAATTCAGAAAGGTTTCTGTAGCTATAATTGTGTGCCTTTAGGCACTATCTAGGTATGTTTCAAAGTCATATAATTGGCTGATTGCACTCGATTTCATACGTAACCGTTTTAAAATCCTCTTATAAAGTTTCCCGATTTACTAACAATAGTACACGGAAAATTGAGTAAACGAATGATTAAACACAGATAAAAAGTAGAACTTTGGATATCGCTTCCTCGGTACTTCTAACTTTTTCATGATCACAAGAAGAACACTTTTTAGTGTAAAAAAATAATTAGATAGATTTACCTGAACTTTGAGATCGAGACCACCGACCGACAAGCCAATTTCGACGGATGTAAATTGAGCGAGTTGTTTTGCGACCTGATAGACTTGCACGCCCAATTCTCGAGTCGGTACGAGCACAAGAACTCTGGTAACAGCCGCACCGTCTAATGGTCGGTACAGAAGTCTTTCCAAAGTAGGTAGCATATAAGCGGCGGTTTTACCGGTACCAGTCGCAGCGCAACCACATATGTCCCGTCCCATTAAAGCCACGGGTATCGTAGCAGCTTGAATTGGCGTTGGATGGACAAAGTTCATTGCACCTATCGCCTTTTTTCAATCCCGTATGATTTAGTAAGAAAATGATTTTGATCGTATTCAGTACAATTAAATAACAAAACGTTTTAAATACCTTGAGCAAAGGCCGCGATAGATTCATTTGATAAAACGATGCATACGCATCTGGTGCTGCGGATTCTTCGAAATCCATCAGCTCTTCCTTCTCCTTGGCCAAATTCTTTTTCTTACCTTTACGTTCTTTCGTCTTGAAAGCGTCTGTTCAATATATACCGTGTTATTAATTTTGCACCTAAACTATCAAGCATGATTTTTTTCTTTCAAATGTGGCTCATTAAAAATTAGGTTGACGCTGTTCACCATCTGTTCACTTTCCTTAGGGAGTTTCACTTTCAATTCTAAGAGCGAAAATTTCGAAAAAAAATTGAAAGATAAAAGATCCTTTTGATGTTATGGAATAATAATATAATGTGCCCGACTGCAGAGCCGTGTTTCTTTTTTCACCTTGTTAATTGCTTCTATCATTTTTTTCTAAGAAGCTCTAAGTTTGTTGATTGATTTTGATTTATATATAGAGGATCTTTCACGAAAAGATAGTTTTCTATGTCAGAAAAACAAACAAAACGAACTTGATACGAAAAACATGTGTATCGATAAGTCTGACAATGTTAATAGTATCACCTTGCATTTTTTACATAAAGTTTACTATAATTGTAATTACCTTTGCGTAAATCGTCATCTGATAGATCGATCTCATCTTTCTCTTGTACTTGATCAGTTTCTATTTTAATAAGATCTTCCATTGGGCCTTTCTGCAACAACAGAAATTATAATTCAGTATACCACTATAATTTTATTTTGAAAATATCTTAAAAATAGAAACTTGAGCATTGAAACAAATCAATCAACATTCGTAGTCGTTTAATATTAGTTTATGAACCATGAAATGAACAGCAAATTTATTAATTATTCCTACTTCAGCCTTCGACAATCTCAGACTGCCAGTTTTTCTTTCCAGTTTTTATCAATCGTCTGGGAGCATATAATCAATCGTTCTAATATATAGTTGTATCGCATTTGTGCAGAGGCATAAAAAAACTGCAGAAATCTGACTAATGCAGGTAGCTCTATTTTTTATTGAATTTATACGTGATAAGAAATAATCCAGAAAAACTGTCTCCTACTCAACAGTTTGTGCAAACAAATAGACAACTAAGCAATCATAAAATCGAGTCATGGCTGCGAGAAATACTACTCAACATCAAGGACCACCGTAGACCCAAACTAATTAACTAACAGTTGATGCCGAAGGTGCAGAACATTTATATTCAAGATCAATATTGAAATACCTCATTGTCCCCTCGTATTTTCCGTATTTTGTCATCCAACTTGGTTTTCGCCTTCCTTTTGATATACTTGCTCAAATCGTCCCATGTGTCCTGGTTGTATTCCGATGCATTGCTTATGAACTGAAAGCTACTGTCAAAGTCTTTCTTCTCCTGCTTTTTTTGTTTTCGCGGTTGGAACTGTGCATTGAAATTAAAAAAACAATAAGCTCATCGAATTAACGAACATTCGTCTTGCTTTAATAAATTCGAAAGATTGCGAATCTTACGTCGTCCTCTTCGTCGGAAGGTTCCGAAAAATCTGGAACTTCCTGATCGTCGTCGATAGTTTTTATCAAGTCGTAGTCTACACCCATTGTTTGTGTTGCTGGTAATAAACAGAAACGAAATAAACAATGCTCCACGAGAAAGCACGCGTGAGACCGCACGGTTTTGAGGTTAGTGGTTTATCCGCTCATTTGGTAGACCAAAAGATGACGGCACGGACGGTAATGCACATTGGATTACCGACCACGTGCGTGCCTATACACCAAAGAATATTATACGAATAGTTGTGAATTAACCGGTAAATTATGTTAGTTATGAAAATAACCGGAGGTCGATAAAGTTGGCCATATTAATTATAATTAAAACTAATTTACAATATACCAATCGATTTGTGGTGATTGTTTGTCTAGTTTAATCGTTTGGTGGTCAATCGTTCAATTACAATAATCAAAAAAGCAAATAAGGTCCAAAGTTAGCCAAACATTTATTTTTCTTCCAAATCGACTCGATTAGGGCTCAATCGATGCAAAATCGTTTGGTGGTCGCGAATAACGTAATTCAAACGTTTGGTAGTCCTTCGTTTGTCTAGAAAATCAAAAAAACCAAATGGGCCCTCGGCTGGGGGTTCACTAGTCCAGTATGTACGTTGGTGACCATGCCATGTGGAAACGTAAACTTAGCTAAACATTAGAAAATATGAATATTCGATTTCAATCAATGTTAATTCGTTTGCGCGGTCGCGAATCTCGTAATTAAAACATTTGGTGGTCACTCAATTAGATTAATAAAGTCGAAAATCTATCGAGCTTTAAGGTGGGTTCGCATGGTGATTAAAGGTAATGAGCTCCACGGATAGCGACCATCAAAAAGATTCTATATCGATTGCGCAGGATTGAGCCCTAATCGAGTCGATTTGCAAGAAAAACAAATGTTATTTACTTTCTTAATTATTATAATTAAACCAAACGACCACCAATCGATTGGTATATTATAAATTAGTTCTAATTAAAGTTGCGTTTGGCTAACTATATCCAGGCGCAGCTGAACCGTTTCGATTGGCTAATAAAACATAAGTTACGCGCGTTCTCTCTGTGATGCAAAGCACGTTCCATGTGAACGCAGCCTTGCAGATTATACAAATTACGAACATATAGAACCCGCCGCAAAATATATCTTTTCGTATCTTCAATGGTGATTTAAAATGAAATTTAAATACTTGAAGGCTTTAACTTTGCGATTGCAAAATCGTTTTATAAACAAAAAGGAAACCCCTTTTTACAAAATATACTCAAGACTGAGGTTATGTATTTTAATGCAAGCAATAAATACCGATGATCATAAAACCCAATCAATATTCATCAATATTGCTTAAAAATAAAAATAGTTCATCGAATACTGTTGCGCGTGAATCGAATGCTCGAGAAATGATTTAAACGCAGCACCGGAAGCCGGTCTACAACCGGAAGTTCAGCAGACAGTTTCATTTGCACTCGATTTCAGAAACTTTGATTTTTTTCGTTTCGCTTCAATGTACTGCTAAACGAAAAAGGGAGTGAATATTGAAGAAATAAGAAGGAAAATTTGAATAATGTCCACAAAATCCTCGGTGGACTTAAGAGCGGAGCTGGCGGAACTCGTTAAGCGCAAAGCAGAAATCGCTGTAAGTAACCAAGTGCCAGAAATTTCCAACAACAAAACCTCTGAAGTTTGACGTTAGCGAAGCAATTGTTGTTGAAATTCCTTGAAAAAGTTATGCTTCTGAAGTATAAACGTGGCAAGTTTCGAAAAACATGCCATTCGCGCTTAAAGAAGTGCAAATGAACATGTAAACACTGCTTTGTCAATGTTGTTTTTTTAGGTTATGTTCCCTAACCCAAACGTCATGTCAGTGAACCAAGGTTTTGCACATATTGCAGAAAGAAATCATTCTAACTGCATGTTACTTTTTACTATTATATGCTTGTGAATAATGGAATCCATCAACTGGTTAATACGTTTCTGGCAGATATGGAACATATATCGAAAAGAGGAACAGAAGTAATGTCGTTCAATGCTGCAAAACAATCCACCAATTCTGTTTACAGTTCTATCTGTCATCGAGTTGTACTTAAAATATGTAATATTTCATGTTTTACCTTGCTTTAGTTCAGTTCTTTATAGAGAATCAATCGATTTTTTCTTGTAAATTAAATGCTGGAACATTATTTAGCGGATGTAATATAACAAAAGAAATCAAGATATTGAAACCTCATATAAAACTGAGATAGTCGCAGCTTAATTATGACGGGTTACAAAGGCTGCCAGTATATCCAAAATTATAGGTTTTAATATTTTTTTATGCCAAATAGTATATTTGCATCGTTTGTACATTATAAGACTTTAACTAATTTTATTATTTTATTACATCTTTAAATTGTCAAATTTATTAAAAAATTGTATTAGATATACATAAGCTTTCAGGATTTAATAATGAATGATTGTGTATTAATGATATGTTTTTGGAAAGGCAATTTCATTTGAAATCCAATTTGTGTATTGAAAAAAGACCTCCTTTAAAAATAGTAGTTTTGGACAATTTTCTGTAAAAAGAAATTACAACATTGATAATAAATAAATGTCTGCTTACAAATTGCAAGACAATCAGATTTGCTTGGATTGATTAAAATCGTTAAAACGTTATACTTCAGAGCTTCAGATAGTTTATAAGATGCTTTTGATCATTTGATTTGCTGTAGAATATCTTATTTATGTTTGTAAGATAAGGTTTTATCTGATGTCAATAAAAAAGTATTCTATTACTATTACTATGAATACTATTTACATGGGAATACATTGTTTTAAACATTTTTTTAGGATACTCTAGCTGGCTTAGAACGTCAAATATATGCATTCGAAGGAAGCTACCTCGAAGACACACAGCTCTATGGTAATATAATACGTGGATGGGATAGATACCTAGCAAGCAATAAAAATACCAATAGCAAAGCAGACAAAAGAAATAGAAAATTCAAGGAAGCAGAGAGACTTTTCTCTAAATCGTCTATCACATCCATGGCTGTAAGTAAACACAATTTTTATGATTATGTAGATTATGAGCAGACTGTACTATATTGTCCACATTTATTTTATAGGCTGTTAGCGGTCTGGTGGAAAGTACACAAGAAAAAAGTAAGGACATGAATGGATATTAATGATTGTCTATTTAGCAATGATATTTTCATCAATTAAGCTGTATTCTATTCTTTTGTATCTCCTATTATGAATTCTTTTCGACAATATAATTATTGTTATTTTATGCCTGTGTACCTGAGCACCCTATTTGTTTTTTTTTTGTTTTTGTTTTTCATTTTTTAATAGTTTGTGCAATCTTAGTTTTGTTTATTTTTGCTGTATATGTAAGCAAAATCTTTTGAGTGATACTTGGGGCCGAAGATATTTCACTTAGCACTTCTTAGGCATGTGTCTTAAATTATGAATATATTTTTTTCTATTGTAATTTATTTTGTGCTCTTATGCGTGCTTTTAATTTGTGTTGAAGAAAGATGTACACAACACAAAAAGAATACAAATAGCTTGAAAGCTTCAAAAATAATTTTTTTAATTGATCCAAAATCTGGTGGCAGTTCTTTTTGTGATTTTTTTGCAGTCTTCGGTGAAATACTTAAGAAGTTGTGTCTTGCAATGGAAGAGTTGCAATCGGTTTTTTTTCCATGCATTGGAGGGCTGTTTCGTGGTTTTTAATAATATTTGTGGGCCCTTTGGGATTCCGTATATTTAATTATATACATTTTTATGCTTGTTTCTGTCAGCACTAGTATCCATATCTTAAACTGCTACTTGAAAAGTATTCTTGTTCTCAAAAATTTGCTCAAAAGGCTAATTTCCCAGTCATTGAAGAGCATATTATCATAGAACATGGACAATATTTTAGTATTAATAACAAATATCGTTATTGCAACTGTTAGCGATCTTTCGTTGAGCTTTGACTGGGAGATAAACCTGAGTTTTCACTTTTATGGAGATAACTGAAAATATAATTCGTATTTATGACATTTTCACAATCAAACGACAAAATAAGATTGATTGAGGATTTTAGCATTCGACTATTAATATTTTGAAATGAAAATATAATCCATATTGCTTGTGTTATCCAGAGGATAATGACAATGTATACAAATTTATAGTGGGTACCTCATTGAAATTGAGCTAGCTAGAACAAGCCAATGCTCATTATAGCTCATAATTAGTCCCCAACAAAATTTTACTAAGAGGATGAGAAAAATGACTGTTCTGAAGGACAATACAATATTGTTGTTTCGTTTTTTAATATTTTTAATACGATTAGTTTGTTAAAAATTATTATTTTCATCTTGTTAGTTCATGTATGAACAATAACGTATAAATTATGACAAGCATTGGTTTTAGATTCTGACCCAATTTGGAACGATATTCAAATTGAACCGTAGATGTTTATATACATCTTCACTAGTCTGTCAATCATACTCAATCTATTGATCGTAGTTCTAAGACAAATGCAATTTCCATGTAACCAACAACAGTAAACGTGCAGTCGGCGTGTCGTTTTGGCGGTCCTCCAAGATAAGCGGCATTTGTTGCGGTCATAACTTGGATAGGTGACCCTCTATGCTAACACTATAGTTTGCGCGCTAACTGCTGAATTGGAGGACATGTTTTTCGCATTTTTCGATAGCGCATTATGAAAGCGTGGCTGGGGGTAACACTTTTGTGGGGTCGCTAAGAACTAAAAATAATTCTGTCAAAATACTAATAAGCAAATACGACAATCCTCGAATGAATGATTTTATTCTTCACTTTAATAAAAATGCTATAAATTAATTTTAATGTTGGGTAAAGATAGTGTAATCCTTAAGACGATGTGTCGTATGTATAGAAACTTTCATCGGTAACGGAAATTGTAGAACACCTTAAACAAAAAAGTTTGTTCTTTGGATAAAAAGGCGATTCGTTTTCACTGCTTAGTAGACAAATTAAATGGGTGTTGTATTTCTATAAAATGGAAACCATCTCTGAGAAAAGGGGATTACTGTTTTCGTTACTCTTTTCAGATTCTAAACGTGTGCCTCACCACCTTAATGATGCATTATAGACATATTCCGAACCAAAAGTTTGAGTCCATTAGAATTTGTGTATTTTTTGGTGACAGAGAAATCTGAGGAAAATCATCTTTACTGATGATACCAAGAATTCCAACTTTGATTAATAATATAAAGTCCAAATTTCATTGATAAATTGGTAAAAAATAATAGTTTTTCTAATTTCGTATCCAGTATTCTTCGAGGCAGTTTTTGTCTCTGTACTGAATGATTTACAAATGTATTCTATTTAACACAGAATACATTCCAACAAATCCACGAATGCATATTGAGAATTTACATTTTTCAAAAATATCCCAAATGCTTTTTGAACTTCAATCGTAAGAACATTTATTACAAATTGAGGTATTTCAAGGCATCCGGTCCATAACGAAAACAATATTTTGTCCAACATACTTCAACATTTTTTTCAACCGATTTCTTAATAAGTTTTTACTATTATTGTTATTCAATATTGATGTTCTTAATATCAGGCGACGTGGTAAAACCTCGAAACAAGTCTCTTTGCCTGTTGTACAGAAGACGGCGCAGTGTTACAAGACTTTCGTAGATATATTGCTAAATTTCGAGCATCCTGCGTATATTTTGCGCTAGACTTAGGTTTATCAGCTCAATATATTTTAAATGGTCCGCAATAAAATTAACTAAAACAAAATATACTGTTGCAGAGAATTTAATTTCGAATCAAAGCAGACTTTTGGTTGGGAGTTTGTGTAGAATATGATTTATCATCAAGAGTTGAACACTAGTGTTCATAATTTTCCAGTAAAAAAACATTTTTTAGTTTTATAAGTCTGAGTAGAACGAATGAAACAATATTACTTGTATCTTGTGGTGATAATTATTTTTTTGATATCTTGAGTTTAATGCTATTTTGATATGGAATTGCGAATGAGAAATGAAAATAACGTTTCGCCTTTTTTCCAATAACGATGATAAATGAATGTATTGATTGTTAGCGTAACTTATTGGATTATTCTCAACTCTGTATCTCCAGTAATTGGTCGAGTGTAGCAATTACTGTCTTCTCGGAATGCAACAATCAAGTTGACTTTCTTATTTATTTTCCGCCAATTTTGCTGATAATCGGCGGTCCCTGATTCTAGTTGAGCGATACAGTGAGTCGGAGTCGCAACTTGGGAACAGCGGCAGCGAGGACAATTGCAACTTCAGTAATTCGAACGTAGTATCATCGGGTAATAATAAAGAGTCTACTGGCAAGAATCACACTTCGATTCAAACTGGTTACTCGCAGAACAACGGCACACTTAGTAATTCCGAAGGTAATGTACAATTTACGAACGGTCCTATGTCGAACGGCAATTTGGAGCACGTCGTCACACCGGCCAAGGATGGTCACACCAATAGCAAAGAATCAAATAAGAACCGTTCGACGAATAGCGCTAAGAAGAACAGTAGTAATAAAAGATCGAGGAACAGGTAGAAATAATTTCAATCACCGGTACCATCCACTTCTTCCTTCGATGTTCCGTGAAGAGGCGCTTTTCTAATCACGTACAAAACTTGAAATAACTTACACCGTTTTTATTTTTGCTTTTTTATACGTACGGAAATCTCAACCGTTACTGTACTTCAACGATCACATCATTAATTTTGTTCTCACGATATTTTATATACACTCATTGAACGTCGTAATTTTTCCGTCGATTTCCGCAAAACTGAAGTATTATTAACGATATGACGAAGAAAAAATGAGATTGAAAAATTCAATATCAATTTTCGATTTTTATGCAAAATATCAAAGGCGACTTAAAGTTTTTCATGTTGTTCTTGTAATTGAAATGTTAATACGGATACGTTAATTGACACCGCTAGTGGTGTTATTTGAATTAAATAGGGTATGAAAGTTTTTATTATAAGCGTCCAGTTTGATAAGTTTTTGTATTAAACCGTAATCCGAATTTTCATTTGTTACTTTTCGTAAAAAAAAAACAAGATAGAAAAAATCCCATTCCTACAGAAGTCTTTCCGTAAATATATACATAAGAATTAACAAATAATTGAATCGATTCATAAAATAACAGACTCATTTACATATTAACATATTCATCTTGTATAATAATTAAAAAGAAAACGAGAACGAGATCTCTCCATGATTTTTGCTACACTCATGAATCTGGTATATCCAATTTCGATTATTCAGACAAATAAAAAATAAAAATAGCATAGCGTAATGTCAACTCAAAATTCATCATTCGACGTTTCATCATGTGATCTGAAAGCATTTGAAACGCATAATTCATGATAATATACGATTTATAAAATGCAAATTTGTATAAAATAAAACACGTCGTTCGTCGCATCCTTCGCCTATTAAATATGTTATCAACGTGAAATTAATTTCAAGCTGTTATCATATTCGAAATATTTGCTAGAATAAAATGAATTATTCAACGAATTGTCGCTACTTTCTTCTTCCACGCCCGCAAATTTGTAGAGGCAAGACGATAGTGTGGGATTCAGTTTACTTGCTATGAATACTGACCCTGAGAAACATAAAAAATTTAAATCCCATTGCAAACAGTTGTAAGGTTTTTGCTAGATCGGTGCAAGAGTAATGATAAATAATGTTATGCTCTAAATATTGAACAGGGGATCAAGTGTTTTGATATAGTGTAACAATTGTGATGGGTGAGCATTTTAATGATGTTTGAAATTACAAAATCCATTTAATCATAATATAAGGAGCTCGTGGGCCACGGTGGAAAAATAATGAAAATACGTATAGAAATATTAGTATTTCAACTAACTAAAACATAAATTGGTGGTATAAAAAAGATGGTCGTGTAGATCATTATCAAATTTTGTCCAGGAACTGCTGCTATAATACTATACCATGCTACAAGAGAGGGAACTGCGTGTTTTTTTTAGGAGATGACGACTTTTGTACAGGTATAATAGCATAATTTAATCCTACATTTAATCCTCAAGAAACAAAAACGAATAATCTTCTAAATTCGAAAGGGGACAGCTATCAAACATAACAAATTTTGATTAAAAACTCAATTATGTCCCTTCCTATCTACATTGTACATAAATCAAAAAGGATTTCATAAAAAAGGTACATCGATAAGCCTCAATTACAATGCCGTTTGTATGTACGTCTAATGATAAGGTAATCTAAGGTACAGAGACACGACTGAAATTCGCTTGGAATTTATAGTATGGCTAACAAAACTACGTGTCTAGTTGCACTTCACTTTCTTCTCATCGAAGACATCTTCCTACAGAGTATTTCCTTCATTTTCATTATTTTCATTATTGTTCAGATTAATTATAAGGAACCGTACAAAAATAGCGAGCTTCGTACTTAAAAGTTAATACTTTTGGACAGAGTTTTGAATGAGAGTTTTCATGTGTTCTAAACAACTCTAGTGCCGTAAACGATGTCTTCTGCCTTTGTAGAAGGACGAAGGAATAAAGGTTTTAATTGCAGCCTCAGCCTGTGGATGCTTCGGCGGTCCAACCCGAGTTACTACAGCGTTGAAGCCATGAAGTTCATCTGCTGTGTAGGTCACTGTCCGAACCCATCCATCAGCCTCAACGACCGAATATTCACCTTTCACGCTGTCACCGTCTCGTTCCTCCCACGCTGATTTTGAGTCGCCTGTGTAGCCATCGATAACGCCATAATTGAAGGAGTACTTTGGGTACGCCTGAAATTCGTAATTGCATTTTAATTCATTGAATCCTTGGCGAAGCAAGTTCCAATGGTCGCTGGTAAAATTCCAGTCGTATGTACTCTAGAAAATCATTGAAAATTTAAAAGATAACCATTCATAGGATAACCATTCTACGAAATTTTCAACGGAATGATTCTCAAATATTTCGGAGTTCAATTGATTTTTGTCGATTTGAAAAATATTTCACAAGATTGAAGCTGTAACTTCGTCATATGATGTTCTTGAATAGTCTACTATAATATTGAGTCGTTATTAATAATGTCATGAAATATTGAAAACATGTGAAAGATAATCCTTGAATGTTTCTGATATTCGAGGAATAGTTTTTTTCAGACCTCAATCGTGAAACGACCAATCGAAAATTAAATAAGATCGGTCATTCTGCGGTTATATATCAGAAATATACATCTGGAAATTTTCTCTAGATCACTTTTCGCTTCGCTTTGAATAATTTTAAGTATTTTATAAACAATGCTTCTTCTAGGACGAAGCGAAATGGTGAAAACAGTTTGAACAAATAATTGTTTTAGCTAGAATTTGCAGCCCGTAATTATATAATTTACCATAGAATTCATATCCTCGTCTGTAGGTGGCTTCACGGTTGCAATAACTGATCCTGATGTCTTTATAATTGGTGGTGCAACAAAAACTAATGACGCTGTTCTAGGCAGCGGCACATACGATGCCGGTGCTGCAACTTTTACGTATATAGGTGGTTGTGGAGGCTGTTGATCGTCGATAACATCAGTCCTCGGGATACCGAATTTTAATGCACAAGCTACAGGTTGCTCGAAGGTGTCTGAATGTGCAGAGCCTATTTCAGCACATGGCAAGCTATGTCTCGCTGCTTGAGGTGTTGATGCATATCTGTAATCAATGAAAAACACTATAAAACCATACATCAAATTCCTTTCGCGTAAACTGTTCACAATAAAACTTACGGCTGGTGAAGGGCTTCAATAATATTCAGCAGACATAATAAAGAAGAAATCTGAAATCATTTACACCATATAATTACAAATTTTTCTATATCTATACTATAAAAACAAAACTAACGCATTGTGGTCGTCTACAATTGAATTATAACTCTATTATTCCGATTTCAAAGCCTAATTTTATACTTCTAATTTTTTTTACATTCATTCTGAAATTACTTTTTAAAAACATACATAATTTCTCTAAAATTCATTATAAAGAAATTACATAATAAATAATAACATGAAATAACGTAATTTCTATAAAATGAATTTCATAGAAAATATGAATTAGAATACCCGAGACCTTTTTAAAAATTCATTTTCCCTATTGGGAAGGGATAGGGATCGTGCACTGAACCGGAGGAGAACTGTTTAATTTTTGGGAAGCGTCCCCAGACATTATTCAGCTCGATATTCGGAAAAGAAAATTAATTCCCGTCGTACGTGAGCCTGGGCTTTCCTGAAAGATCAATACGTACGTGAGCCTGGGCTATGCTCGGAGGATACCTGCGAGTGGTAAGTAGGGCTCGAAAAGCCTCCAAAAGAACAGGAAGTTTTGCAGATCAGTGCTGTAGGATTGATACAGAGTGCCGTCTTTATCGCTCCTTATGATGTCGAGGCATCGCGCAAAAAGAAGGGGGCAAAGCATTAAGTGTCAGACTCCCCGTCGAGAGTTCACGACTTTTATTGAATTCTCGTCGAGGGTAAGTGGTTCCCTTAAAACACGTACATAAACGGTTACAAAATAACAACAAAAATGCAAATTGTTTTACTTCCTCGTGGAGGAAGATTTGTTTATGAATTTTTTTTCACCTTCATGTCAGAATACCTCTACAGATGCCCGAAATTTACGAGAAAAGGGATTTAGAACGTGTTCCTATGTATAAAGGCAGCCGTGTAAAAAGTGAAACGTGATTAGGGAGCAATGTGGAAGGTCCTACTTTCCATCCTTGTTTTTTGAGTTTTTGATTGATTGATTCTTTACATTTACATAAAAAGAACATGTTTTAAGCTCTTCCTACATAAAAATGTGTACTTTTTTCAAATTCCTTAATTGAGTTTATTTTTCGACAGTTTTATCTACGATTAATCTAAGATATCGTACCCCAAAGAAGTTTCCTATGATAGCTACGAATAAATTGTAGACTGCTTATTTTTCTATGGGTCATTATTAAATGTGTCTCAAAGTCTATTTAAAGATTTCAACTTAAGAAAAACTCAAAGTGATGAGTAATAGAAAAAAAAGTTCAATTATTTATAAATCTTCTTCTCTAATTTCGCAGAGGAAAATTTCAGGAGAAAAGAAAGGAAACTTTGCAATGAATCGAAAGTAATATCGATCTTTACGTTGTACGTAGTACAATTTTATACTCAGCGATGCAACAGAAAATCCTTGTTATATTACAATTATATTGTCCAGTGGGAAATTGTAATATAAGAGTATGTGTCGATGTTAGTTTGCGCTCATTGGCTTATTTTGATATTTCTTCACGAAAATCGCAGGGAAAAGTCTCAATAGGAATACTCTCGGTGGGAATGTCTAAAAAACTGTTTCAAAGATTGCGAAACGGTTTAATAGAAGGTACGGAAAACAACGTGGCGCGAAAACTTATGGGAGTAATTGATTGATCACACCTGCAAGATCCCCACTACTCAGCGCGTGTGCGTCTGCAGCTGCTTCGCTCTTATATTATCACGTTGTAAAACGCCGCGAGGTTTGCGAACGTCTCGTCGTCAGTAAAACCTAATTGCAACATACTCGCAATCAGCTTGTCGTACTTTTAAGGAGTGGCAATAGTGCCAACTGCCATTTGGCAATTTTTGCATATGATTCCTCGAATCTTTGACGTTTAGTTATTTCCAAAAATTACAACTGCATCGCCGTTTTTGTCTTCGACCGCAAGAAAAAAATGTCTTCGATGAGTCACGTAAACAGGTGCTTTTCTGTCCAATATCCTAATATCTTCATTTTCTGTAGACGATTTGAAAAGTTCCCCTTGTTTTTCCACATGAAAAGTTGAATAATTTCCTTTTACATATCCAGTCATTCTTGAGTGTGATGTGCTTGCAGCTTTTGGTGCTCGACGATTTCTTGCATAGTCCCCTTTTTTTCTACAATTGAAACATGTTGGGATGAGTTTCCTCTGTTCGTTACAGTTCATACAAGTATTCGTCGAAGCAGTTCGAAATGCGTTGGACTGTTTGCTTGTAGTTGCATGTGAAGAAGTAACTCTTCTTCAGGAATTATCGCATAGATATTCACAATTTTTTGCTTGCCAGGAACTAAAGACAGCCATGCTTGTCGAAAGTTTCGATTTTCGATGGAAAACCTCCATGAATCTTAGCTTAGTTTTTGTTCGTATGTTGAGTCTAATAAAATAAATATTTCTTCTGAAGTTTCACAATTTTTAATCAGAGTTACTTATAAGTAAGATCCATCGTTCTGACGTTATGAGGAACATGGCAGCAGCATCATTCTTAGTTCATGTTCCGATTGCTGTATTTGCAGCTGCTGCACCAGCAGCTTTCAACAGGGATCACAGATATACGAGTATTACCGGTCTTCTGTCTTTTTGGGACATTAACGCCTCAGACATGTGAAGTGAGCCCATGTTTTGCACCTACTGCAGAGGACCCACTGTGTTGGTCTACGTATTTCAGCTTGGCTTCATCCCGGGCATCGTCCAGTTATTCGAGAACACATTCCATCTGTAACACCTCACGAAATTTGGTCCGATCGACGGTCTTCCGAAGTGCAAGGCGGCCGGCAACGATTTCCCGCTCATAATGTATGACGGATGAGTGTCAATACAATGAACGTCTCAATATAGAATGACCATTATTTTGAAATGCGCTATTTTGGTTCTTCGGTAATTAGGTCCCTCACCGCGGAGGTCGAACAAGTATACACTTTGATTTCTTACATCCGCGTAGAGTACTACTCACCAGGACATTCAACCAAATTGGATTTCTTCATGTTGAACGGAAATCGTGAATTTTTTGTTTATCCATTTCGTCCGTAAACTTGCGACAAATTCGGGGGTAGTTCTCATCCGCTCACGGGTGAGTATGACCGAATTTGATTTACATTGCACGAATTCAACTGCCAAATATTTTTCGGGATTCGTGATGTACCAAAATGCGCAATGTTCAATCGTGAAGTTAAGAAGTCAAGTTTCACAGACAAATTTGGTGTACCTTTGACCGGTAAGAAACACGTTCTCCACACGGATTTACATTTTTTAGATAATATTTCCATCGTGAACTAATGCGCTTCGTAAATTCAGAAAGCAAAGTCCATATTCAAAATGATCAAATTATTTTCATAATATTGTATCAGATTTTGATTAACAGTGTAGCTAAATGCGGTTTGGGAGTGATAGGAGAAAGGCTGGTAAGGGTTGTAAAAAAACGCGTATACAAAAGGAGGGTATTCACTGGAATAGGGGTAATAAAAAATAAAAATAAAAATAAAGCTTTCAATGTAAGCTGTAAAAATAGATTTGTTTCAACTGAATCTAGTGGTCAAAGGTTCCCACGAAAATGCTGATATCGAGCAAGAAGGTGTGTGATATTTCGGCGACCGTCACTTAGCTCCCCAAGTAAAAAATTATATGTGAAATATATAAAAAAAATATATATAGACTCTATACACTCTACATACAATTTATATGTAAATTATGTTTTTATAATAAGTAAATTTTTTTATAAATAATGTAAATCATAGATCAATTGTATATATTAGACTAGACATAATTTTTTTTACTTGGTTTAAAACACAAATATACGTTAGAGGTGGACAAAAATGTTGCTGCCTTTGCCAAAAATATTTTTATTAGTCTGTGATCGCCAGATTTAGTCAAACCAATCAATTTTTTCGGTTTTTAAATTTGTATCGTCTCAATTATTTATTTATATATGTTTGAAATTGTGAGGTTGAAGATCAATGACTTTAAAATTATGACGCACGATAATAACTCAATGATAAGACGATAATATTTATAGTCAAAGAGAGACTTCGTTGCATTCTATATCACGCACAATCACCTTTAAATATTGTAACATTTAATAAAATTTATATAATTTTATATACTAGTCTATAAATATGAATTAAAAAAAATTAAAGCAACATAATATCCACATTTGTTACGGTATTAATTCAATGGCGGGTTATTAATATTAGTATTTACCTGTAACACTTCCATTACAATAATAGAGAGGCCCAGCGCGTCTAGAGTCTTTCCACAATTTCACCGACCTCGGTCTCGAGATTTCTCGCAGAGTGTTGCAGCATCCTCGATGCAGCTCCTCTTTATATGTACCGTGAACATTCACTTACATTTTTGCTGCCCTCTTCATTGCATCCCGAGTAAAGGCTTGCTTTATTTCGAGCCTATGTGCAATACTTATAATATCGTATCCACTACCTGGCTAGACTGTACTTATGCTTCAGGTTTATGGCGCATCGTTCCATCTTGCTGCATTTACCTCATACAATACAAATCCAATGAAATAAATGAATGCTTTGCCGTGCAGAATTATAACTTACTCAATGCTTTAAATATTCTTAATTATAATTGCCCAGTGTTAATATTAATTCAAAACAGACACGAATGAAAAATGGAACTTTGCACCTTTTTTCCTTAATATTCGATAGTTTCCGCAATGCTATTTTTTAATAATTATGCTGACAATAATAAAAAATCAATGTGAAAGCTTCGATACTCTGCCTTCGATTTATGAAAAATTACAGAAACCCAATAACAAAGAAATTCGCATCTTTGAGGATCTCAAAGTTCGGCGTAATCTAAAATATTAATGCTTCAGCGTGTTTTATTGAAATTATTTTGCGTAGCTACAGTGCCAAATTTTAGTTTAATTTTTTTTATGTTTATAGAAAGTAAAAACGCGAAAAAAATGTCTTCCTCTATGACAAAGCAAAATAGTAAATTTCACAAAATTTTGGCTTCAAAATCTCTACCGATTACTGCTCAAAATGCAGTATCAAAATTTGAGTAACCCACCGACTTCCCTAGCAAATCGGATCACGATGGAATCACGGTCGCAGCGCGGAAGAAACCACGGAAGTTTCTCTATCGTTTGAGCTTTTGCACTTGCGGGCCGCTTTCAATAAGAGTATATGTACTTTAAAAAAATACTGGAAGCTTTTATTCATAAACCTGTCAATTAAATTCATGTGCAATCGTGCTACAAAATTGAGGTACTTTTACAATGAATTAAAAGCAAATAAAAAAAAAAGTACACTTACAATAAAATTAAAGCAAATTATAAAATTTACTGCATCAATAATAAATTTGACACCGCACTTGCATAGTAAATTTAGAGTGCCAGTATATGTGTCAAAACTCAGTGCATGTACATTAAATTTCAAGTAGATTTTTTAACAGACGTTCATACATTATGTTTTGTCATCTGCTTAACCGTTCAGTTATCGGCCGGTCCACCTTGCTTTGAAATGTGTTTTTCCATAACATAATTTAACATTGTAATTTAAAAAATCGTAACTAAATAAGTAAAACGAAGTTTTACTAATGCACCGACTGTCGTGACGTGCCATGACTGGACGATTAATCGTAAGTGTCAGAACGCTATCATAAAATCAATGCACAATCTGACAGTGAATTATTTTTCAAATCAAATAATTCGATGAGGCAAGAGTCTGTCCGGTCAAACGATTGACCTTAGGAATAGACCGAAAACAGGCTTAATGCATGATATAGAAGAGACATGAGTGACGGCACTAAATTAGTCTTTATGGACTCCGCACTAATATAGCGCTCAGTATATGTTCAACAGAATGTGTAATTCAGCATTGAGTCGTCTGGAAATTGTTATTGTAACTCTCGTAACTGCATAACATATATTTGCCTGCACGATTGCATCTTTGTTATTTTATCGAAACTTATCAAGATGAGTGCTGTGCAACTACGAACGGCATTAAATATAATACACGTATGTATATAATAAGTAAGTATATACATAGAAATGTACTATTATCGCATTTTTGGTATCGATCGTCCAAGGTTATCGGAAGTTCGCTAACGAGTCGCGATGCTCCCGGATTTGTATTATAATTAACAAGAGGTACAGCGCTCCGTTAATGTCTGTACTTGTTTGCCCGATATTACACACATTCGTGCATCAAGCTCTGCAAGTATCTGGTAAACAAGTTGCAGCATAAATTCAATTATCTCGTGTCGCACTAGTCATATTTACGATTCTTCAATACAAATTAAATGCGCGGAATATCGAGGCTGTGTTAATTCGAGGGCATTCTTATCGACTTAAGGGCCATACTTTGTACCGAGGATTGAAAAAATAATGCATACAAAATAAAATTGAGTATTTCGTAACAGAAAAAGAAATCTTGAAAACAGTAATGATATTGAAGACCCGTCGCGGTGGAATTTATAGTCCCATGATTGAACTTAAGTACGAAATATTTACAATGGGAGATTTGATTTTTATTAAAAATTTGAGTTCAGATTTGAAACTATAAATGAGAGCCTAAGTCGATTACTTCTCGATAAGAAATAACTCAAAAGAAAAATTAATAAGAACAGTTATAATATTCACAGCAATTTTAGAAATCGTTACTTTTAATTTCAATGATTATTTTAGAGAATTGAATGTCACCGTACTCAGAATTTTTCGAAACATTGAAAAATGTCGTCCAGAAAAAAAATTGTTCGAATATCCGATATTTCGTTCGACCATATATTTTTTATATATTATAATATATAATCGTATATACATCGATTGATACACGTACTGTAACATTTATTCATTAATTGTATTTAATAAATATGAAGCAAAACACAGAAAGCCGACCGCACAGCGAAAAAAAATGCAAATAATTTGATCAAATGTTCTTCCATGTAATTCGAATGATAAACATTTTTTCAAAGGTGTTTCAGATTCACATGTCAGCCGCGTTAATGTGTAGAACGCATTTTGGTTTAAAAAAAATATACTTTTCGATATTTCTCTGAATATACTTTTTTCCATGGGCTGAAAATGCATTCTTCCAATCCGCCAACTGGTGCACAGTCAGGCGGTCACCTATCCAAGTTATGGCGGCGAACAAATAAATGTTGCTTCTTTCGGGACCTGCCGGAAGTGCACACCGACCGTCCAATCACCAGTGTCGGTTTGACAGAACTTAAGCACTTTTATTTAAAGATATGATTTTATTCAGGAACACAATTTTTTAATTTTCCCTCAACTTTTTCCAATTACTTCAATCTAATCAAAACTTCTTAACTCTTTCTATATAAATGCAAATTTGATTCCCTCTCGTCAAATCTCCAAGGATATCAGTGGGATAACGATAATGGCCATGCTTGGCGCGATGCTCGCATTAAACCTGGTAACTTGGAGCTAATCGATGCTTTCCTGAAATGGATGAGTCCGATAATCTTTTGGTATATAAAAATATTCCTCAAACCAAAATAGCGGGTAAAAGAACGTTTACGCACCTTGCGCCGAAATAATCATTTACATGTTAGAATTCATTTTAATTCATGTATTGTGATTCCATGTAGCTATTCCTGTAGATACATACATTTTTCTTAATATGTACAGTTAACCCATATAAGATTTTTTTCCGAATGTTAATTCACTCCATTGGAGTATTTATAGAAGAAAATGGATATACAGGTGCAGCTCACGATCCTTGATCCGATTGCTACTTCAGAAAATGTAATTGAACGTTGTATTGAGACTTTTATTTCAAGTTCCTCACTCTAAGTTTTCTCGTACCTCCCATTTTCAGAAGTTTTGATAAATTTAAAGCTCTGTCTGATTACACGAACACGTAAGATTTCGAATAATTACGAAATTGACTATTGTTGGGTAACTCCGTTCTTTACGCCAACGATTGCTTACAACATACACTATTTGAATAATTATATTTTTGGTCTCCATTCCCCTCTATATCTCATTCCATATCTAAAGAACGCTCTTGAGTATTTTTTTAATCATCTCTTCCTAATGCACTGTATTCCGTGTTATTGTATGCAAATATGGCACAAATTCAGAAAAACTATCTCCTGTTCAGAAGATGGAATGTCATTGCACAGCTAAGCAGTCACTTGTCACAGTTACGGTCGCAGGAAATAACACTTTTTCTTAGGGAAATGTTTATTAGATCCCTCAAGTACAGTCCTATAAGTTTCAACAAACGAAAATGAAATTGGTGGAGACCCAGTTGGTGTCTGGCTTCAACGCTCTCCAGAGTTGAACAGCATTATTTGCGTCCCTGTAACTTGGATGACCATTTAGCCGTGCACCAGTTTGGGCGTCAACTGCCGAGTGCGATGCAATTTGTGCAACCCTCTGATGTGTTCTCATGCAGTAGAGTCTCTCGAAAATAAAGCCATTGCTTCAGCCAATTTTTCCGCAGTTTATTTCATACCTGCGAAACACACAAAATTACACTGCGTCCGAGACGTTTTTCAAAGCCAGACAGACTGAAATGAAACACTAAACTGTCTTTTTATAAATCCACGGAATGAAAACAGGTATTTCCATCCAATTTTCAGTGCCGTTTTTTTACTTGATTTACAATCGTTTATTTTACATGCTTTGTATATCATGATAAAGTAAATAAAGAAGATTTGCATTCAGATAACCAATCAAAATCTTGAGGTGATCGCAAACAAAATCTTGTTTAAGACATGTACTGTATCTTCCCAAGTATAGTACGCGAGTGAAATCTAGTATTTTGTTAATTACAAGGAAATATGTACTTGTAGTAGTGGATGTCAGGTACCGAACAAGTACGATGTCCTCGGACATAGTCCAACTCAAGTTTGGCGATTATACGATGTATGTTTATCCATACATTTTTTACTTGATTTACAATCGTTTATTTTACATGCTTTGTATATCATGATAAAGTAAATAAAGAAGATTTGCATTCAGATAACCAATCAAAATCTTGAGGTGATCGCAAACAAAATCTTGTTTAAGACATGTACTGTATCTTCCCAAGTATAGTACGCGAGTGAAATCTAGTATTTTGTTAATTACAAGGAAATATGTACTTGTAGTAGTGGATGTCAGGTACCGAACAAGTACGATGTCCTCGGACATAGTCCAACTCAAGTTTGGCGATTATACGATGTATGTTTATCCAATAAAATGATGCGACGGTGTACAAATGTGATTTTTACAAAATTTCATCAAATGCGTGGGATTGAGTTTCGCCAGGAAAAATATCTAAAAAAAAAATGATCAGGATTCCCGCGCACCCGTAAAATCTCATACACGCAGCACGTGGTTGCGAACATTAATATGCAAGTGATCTCCAGTACTTTCAGAATTAGAAGCACATGTGTGCTTGCGGACGTCAGGTACCGAACATGTACGATGTCCTCAGACATGGTCCAACTCAACTTAGGCGATTATACGATGTATGTTTTTCCAATAAAATGATGCGGCGGTGTACAAATGTGATTTTTCTAAAATTTCATCAAATGCGTGGAATTGAGTTTCATCAGGAAAAATATCTAAAAAAAACGATCAGGTTTTCGGCGCACCTGTAAAATCTCATACACGCAGCACGTGGTTGCGAGCATTAATACGCGTGTGATCTCCAGTATCTTCAGAATTACAAGGACATATGTGGTTGTAGTAGCGGACGTCAGGTACCGAACAAGTAGGATGTCCTCGGACACAGTCCAACACAAGTTTGGCGATTATACGACGTATGTTTATCCAATAAAATGATGCGGCGCTGTACAAATTTGATTTTTACAAAATTTTATCAAATGCGTGGAATTGAGTTTCACCAGGAAAAATATCTAAATAAAAAAAAAAAACCATCAGGTTTCCCGCGCACCCGTAAAATCTCATACACGCAGCACGTGTTTGCGAGCATTAATACGCCGAGTGTCGAACTACGTGCAGCTATCAGTAGCCGTTTGACACTTGACCCGCGATGTCTAAGTGTTCGCCGGCGTTTAATGGACCGTCTAAGGCGCGAGTGAACGCAGTAAGTATACCGCGCCAGCCGGTTGAACCGATCTGGGCCGGTCAGCCTCGATTTGTACGGTTTGATTCGTCATTTGCAGGTCGAACTGCAGAGTGCAAAGTGAAGACGGATGATAAAATCGGCGGTGTATCGCCGGTTATCGGGATCACGTGGTACAGTATTTTCCATATAGTATACATGTATATATATATGCGACCGGTCGAATACATCGCTTACAAATCTCACGCGCTTAAGCAAACAAATCTCAATGTCGTGGAGCTGTACTCGGAGATCTCGGTGATGCTGCGTCACGCGTGTGCTACGGGCGATTTCTCGAAGCCAACAGGAGAGCAGAAGAAGCAAACAGTATTCACCGATCGATCGCACGTCTGTGACGGATCAAAGTAGCTTCGTCGTTGTCGCATTACATTCGCAACATCCTCACTACTTGAAGCGACAAAACAAAACAACTCAGCAGCCTTGCTCTTCTTTATTCCCTTTGCTATCACGTTCTGTCATTCTGCGCGGTTGCAACTCGTTCTGGATGCACGAAAGCAATGTTTTCACCGAATCGGACTAGTTACAAGTTGTCTGCGAGTGACATTACGGAGATTTAAAAGGTTGACAGTCGAAAGTTGCGCAACGTAAACATGCTGCACGTGGCATAAACCATTTTCCCGATCAGGAATTTGGTAGGTTGCTGTTAAATTTTCTTCCTGAAGATGCGATTTTACCACTTCTTCTAACTAGTTCGAAGTGGATCGGACGAATCGAATTGGAGGAGAAACGTGTTTGTGATGCCGGATTTTGAACGTTTCGGAAAGTGATTTTACCCACAGGATTTTTGGAAAAAGTGTTTTCGCTAAAGAGGCAATTGTGTCAAGCCGGTGTATAACAATCTTGTAATTGCTAGTTAGGAACACGTGTGAGTAGAAGCAACAGGTTGAGATCAGACAATTACCCACGGCGCGTTGGTAAGCCTTTTTTTTTCTTTTTTGCTGAGTTTCGACGACCGTGGCTCAATGATGTTGTTGCGAGTTCTAGTTGATCACGTGCTTTTCAGTATTCTTAATTGTAATTGGAATATTCGATGATGGTACCTGTTTGAATTTGACTTTGTATTCATATTTTGAGTTTATTCTGCAGGTATAAGGGGCCAACATTGACTTACGGCTGAGCCTCGGCCTTTTTCATTTTCGTTGTAATGTTTATCGAGGTTATCCGAACATTTTCCAAAAAGAAATTGGCCGGAAAAGTGGCTGATTATTACATGTGAATCTTTTTGTGTGTTTTGTGAATATTGATATATCTTATTTTGAAAAATCAAAATTACAGCAATAAAAAGCACGATATTATACATTTGAACAAAGTCATTACATTTTTAGTACACATGACCAATACTTTTGTATTGATGCCGCTTTTGTAAGAAATCTTAAAAAATAAAGGAACAATAGTATTTTTACAATATCCAAAAGCATACAACATACGTTTGTTACTTATTATAGTTTATTAGTCAATTCGTAGTTGTTAAATTTTGAAATGGTCCGACGAAAAAGCTTTTTCTGAATATCAAGGATTGAAGTTATGGACTCCATGCTGCCCTTGATGTTTATGCATATCGATTCGGGTCAAATTTAACTTGTGTCTATATTTTCATATCCCAAATAAAGTCCATCCCACCTCACCTTTATCTATCATTACATGATTGAAAATCTCAAGTGGGGAATATTGAAAGAAAAATTGAATACCAACCCAAACCTTCTTCCATAAGCAACCATAAAAAAACTCAGTTTTTTTTCAAATTGATGTCCACTATTAAGGAAATATATTTTTTAACGTCTTCGCGAATGAAATTAAATGAAATAACTTCATTTCATGAGCCCAATGCGGGCAAGAGTCTTGCAACAACGCTCATTTTCAATCTCTGATTAGTACGCATATACAATCTACTTTTATTACTCCCGAGGGAGAAAAACGGTTTGTTTGCGTCTGCCGAACGCAATGAAATCCTTACGGGGTCCGATTTCAGAGTCGGGACAACGTCGGGCCAATGCCGGGCACTGACAATTTTTTTTTTTTAAATGGACTAAATCAGTCTACACTCTCGTTCAAATGAATTTTCAGTTGGGGTGACAAATATCTTGGTTACCGCAAATATATCTTAGACAACTGAACCCAACAATTATTAGAGCAACTAAACATTTAATAGCTGTAACTAAAAATGCATTTGAACGAGAGTGTGCGCCGATTTAGTCAATTCAACGATTTTTTTTGTCAGTGCGGTCGCTCACCTAAGAATCAATAAAAAATTGAATAAAATTTCAATTAAAAACACATCCTTCCCTTATAGCCCAATACACTGTCACAATACTCGAGAGAATCGATTTTTTTGCATCGTAAACAACAGCAATTTCAAACTAACGGAATAAAGAGCGTATGCAATCTGCATGAGCCGTTCGATAATAGAGACTATTGGAAAATGAATTTGGAGTCAATGTTTAAATTGTGATGACTGTACCAACAAAAAAATATTGTATAATAATGTATTTTAGGACATGTACTTCGGTCTATTGTGTATGAAACGAATACTATCATTATTATTTCAATGTCAAAGTTATTTTTGACAGTAGCCACTTTTTATTCATACAAAGTAGGTCTCCATCTAACAAGCAACCTATTTTAGTCGTACTAAACGTTGCGACAATGGGACGGATGAAGAAAAGCATATTTTTGTAACACAGTTTGATTTACAATGAACATACATGTATAAAAAATAATCACACGTATCTAAAAATCAATAGTTGTCAATCACTAGTAGCCACGAATAACATATGCATTTTACAATGTTTTACAATGTTGTTCCCATAGTCGCAAGAATGTTTGATGTTTAAAATTCCGTCGATGTACAGGCACTTGCCGTAAGAAAAACCCTCAATACTGACAGATGGAATTACCGGACGCAAATTTATGTGAACGATAAAGTTTTAGCCCTGAAAATACATGTGTCGTTTTTTATCAATGCCACGGAGCGCTTATCAATCCATCATATCGAAAAAAAAGCAGAAACGCTTGCGTGAAAATTTAACCAATTGCGTCACGAGATCCCGCATGTTTTCTTTGTCTCATTTGCACCCTGTGATATTTGTTTACGTTCGGAGGGGTGAAGCTTTCACGAGGGCGAGATTATTCTCCGTCTTGCAGACAGCTTTTACGATACACGATGCACAATAGTAAAGTTATACGCGAAAGAAGAACGATAAGACACAATAATGTGTTTCTGGTGAAAAGAGTTGGAAGAAAACGCAAGGCCACTACTTTAACGAGAATCAAGATTAGAAATCGATCGCGCGGCTCAGACAGCTGCTCTCTGACATTCGAAAAATTCAGTATAGTCCACTGATCGTATCTCACATCGGACTGCGTGGCCCTTAATTTCGAAAAACTATTTTACGACATAATTTCAATGATTTTTAAGGCCGAATTTATAATTTGAAAATTAAACCTAAATTCGCACTTATGAATGAAATAACATGTGCAATTCGATGGTAATTATGAATTTTTATGCGTTAACAAAATTTGTATAAAAAATCTAATATCGTCAATTGTTCGTGGGGATCAGAAGATTCATTCAATCAATAAATTCCGAGATCCGTAATGTTGAAAATTGAATCTCGTCAGAGTCAACAAATACGGAGTGCCCAAAAATTAAATTTCTACAAGATTTTTTTTCAAGTTTTAAAAATAAGCACTAGATTTGATGTAAATTGAAAAAAATGATGAATTCGTAAATTCTAATTGTTTTATATGCCACGATAAGCAAAGAGTCAACACTCTACCTATATACCACATTTTTAAGTACCTTTGAAATATCATGAAAAGAGTAAGTCGTTCAGAATTCAAAACTGATCAGCCACAAAGAGAAAATTCATTTTTTTGACCTAGTTCGCAACTCCAAAAAGGAACAAGCTTATGTATCAATTAAATAACAGCTTGGTAATAATCGAGAAATATCTCGGACTATAAATAAATATTTACTTCCTTCTGGGTATCGTCTTCGATCGAGAACACATACAAGGTGGATATTTATTGGACTTATTGGACCCCCTGTGTGACCCAAAGAGAATATACGCATCAGTCTCTCAGGCATGCAATATGTAGACCGAGGATTCAGTGCGAGACGTGTCTCCGAGGTGTACAGTTGTCATCAAGTGTCTATTATATTGCAATTTATATACAGTGCAAGGTCAAAATTTCCATAATGGAATTGGAGTATTTTTCATTCGCGTCCATCACTGAAGATATAATGAACCGCCTTTATACGTGAGAGAATGCATTGATAATAAAATAATTGAACAAAGTAAAATTGGATTTATCTGCCACGAAAATTCAAGAATATCACATATGCATGTATCGCCAATCGCAAAACGACTTTCACATGGACTTTTGGTTCATAAAGCCGATGATACGTTGGCCTCTTCACCCTCCGGCTGCTGATTAATTCCCCGAGACTCTAGTTAATAGCGAAATCATTCGCGCAACCGGAACACATTGTGTTATGGCAATTTTTCCACCCGATAAACAAGGAACGTCTGGGGTTTGATATATTTATCCTAAATTGCATATATTATCAATTTACTGAGTTCACACGTAAAAAAAAAATTTCGTACGTGTGAGTCACACCCATAATTGTCCGTATATCTGATAACAACCGAGCAATAAACAATTAAATAATATTTGGTAAAATCCATCGTGAGTTATAAATCGTTTTGGGCTATCCAATATTTACAGCTGCAATAAAAAAAGAGTTTGATAACACAAGTGAATAATCCTGGCTATTATTGAATGAGAACTATTGAATATTAGTCCATATGATTCTTATTATAATTCCCTTTAACCGTGTATTGTTATTGTAACTACCTCTAATTAGTGGTAATTATTGATTAGTTAGACACGAAATTGCAGCTATAAATTGATAAAACCGTTAAAGTATACACATCTATTTTGACATTATTTGTAATCCAGATTTGAACGACCAGGAAACAATCAGCGTGATTGCTCCAATGGTCCATCTATATTTAAATAACATTCAGACATTCTTTGAAAATTAATTTCATTTTAAATCACTTTTTCTCTTCAAAGTTTAATCTTCAAGCGATCACTTAGTTAGTACTTCATAAACTGTGCAAGAGGGCAAATAATACCGAGAGGTCCCTAAATCGACATCTCATTTTAACGATCCATATGCAGTAAATAATATTTCAAAAAATTTTGCGCACGTATTTTACGTGAAAAGGTGAATATTGAGATAAAAAGTTACACTTTTGCAAAATTAAACAACGCATAGAAAAAAAAACAAAAAAAAATTTTGGCGTACCATCTGCGACATATATATCAGAAACCACGGCGGGGATGATTCAACAGTGTCAGTAACCTCGGCAGTGGACGACCATAATTAAAACAATAATTAAACTATTATTTCTTAATGATTTAACTTTCAAAGCGGGTGAATCTTATTCAAAAGGCCTCAATGTACACGTTAAGGGAGTTTGTTTTCAGTTTGACATTATAACGCGTTCGTAAATAGTAGAAAATCATGGTCACGGTTCTGAAAATGTCAAAAAGTGGGCCGTTTACCTCAAAACATCACACCGTGCGATAACAATTGTCACTAACAAGTTCAGCGCTCTGCCATTATCTGCCTCAACTCCAGAGATCAAAGTTCGCCGCTATCGAATTATATATTTCAAGACATTCTCAACGCACGTGCTCCGTCTCGTGCATCGATAATACCGGTCAAATGTGAATCAGTCAAGAAAATTTGATAACATACTAATGATCCGATGCATTACCGGGGTGACAGGTTTAGGATCAAGCGAAAGTGTACTCCGGTCACGGAAAAGTCACCTCCTCATATTGCGTCACAGTGCAATTAATCGCGGTTACGATAGTCATAATAATGGAATACTCCATCATCCAGAACATGAAACGTAAGAAAACATTAATAATATACCGTAATAGAAATATGTAATTATTCAGTGCGCCACGAGAAAAATGCTGATGTTCTTTGTTAGGAAAAACCGGAAATTGTCACGCATAAAATCATTAACTAAACTGCATTTAGAATTGTGATATGAAATAAATTTACTTTTACAATAAAATCAAAACTGAATTATTGAAAGTACAGTGACATGCGTGCAAACGGCAAGTCCAATTTTCTATTGCATTTGTAGTTTGGAGGTTCTTTCCATTGTATGACTTGAATTGTCTTTTACATTTGCATTTTTACAATTCTTTTCAAACATTCTCTGCTGTCGCAGCCGATTTCCCTCCACCTGCACTGCATTTGCGCCCAGGCCCAGGAAAACTAACGAAAACCTGTGCCGATACGTTCTTTCTCGCAGTGCCAAAGTTAGTCGCGCCCCGTTGTGTGTTAATACTGAACTACAGACATGTGTCGCCCGATATAACTGGAGTGCTAATGACGTTCAAGTATAGCACAACAACGGGACCACGGCGCCACGGATATTCCAACCCGCAACTTTTGGTAGAACCCGATGATTCGCTTCTGTTTACCGGACCAGGTGCAATCATCAGCAATGGTTTTTAACACGTTCCCTGCCAGACCGTTTTTTGAAGACTTCCCGTGCAGGCCGCGTGGGGCGTATGCGCCTCTGTATTCTACACTGATAATACCAAATGGCGTGAACGGAAAGTTCAGCGTGGGGCACATACGCCCCAGGCGGCAGGGAACGTGTTAAGGTGGGTTCCGAACCACCGGGCTACTTGCCAAAAAAAGCACATAGAAAACATTTCACCGGTGCATAGCTCGGTAATGAAACGGAGCTCCACTGTTCGGTAGTGTGGAAATTTCACCTCGGTTTTGGTCCGATTTCAATCAAATGTTTTTGTTACAAGCCAACATCTGGGCTGTAAAATCTGAGCAGTAAAACAGACGTTGTGGCTAATATTCTATTTTTCCCGCCTAAAGGCAGTTACAACTGTTCGGGAACTGGTCAGCAGTGCTAGACTGACTCTCGTGGAGCAAGCCAGCGGCTGAGGATGCCCAGGGCAGTGCATGGATAAGAAATATACTGTTTTATCAATGAACCCGCGTGAAACATGTAATCCAAAGCTCACATAATGTAACTCCATTAATTATTGATATTATACATTATATATAGAATTTTACACAAAGTAATAGAGGAATAACTTATGCACCGGAAAAAATTTCGTTACATCGAGAATGGTGATCATTGCTCACAATCATCGAAATATGTTGTTTCCACTCTACTTTCATTAAAAAAATTATGAATAATGGTGAAGCAATAATGAAAAAAATTGTAAAAAAAACTTCAGCTTTTTTCAAACGCACCTGCTATTATTTTTGTAAATGGAAGACATTACGAATTAAGACGACATTAAGTATACTAAGTAAAGTGGAGTACAGATGGTCCAGAGAAAATCTTGATCCAAAAGTGTCTTTACATAGCTGTCGAGGATCTCAAATCAACTTCGTAGAGGTTTAATCTCCCGATACTTACGTGCGGTTATCGTAGCTTCGGCTTTGGTGGTTACCGGTGACCTGCGCGCTCGGCCGAAGCTCCACTCGCGAAGCTCACGTTAAAGCAGCTCTTCAGTGTCGACGCGCACCCCAATCCGCGAAGGCTTGCGACTGATATCTCGCTCTAAGTGTTTTCAGTATTCCAGAAGGATAAATGACATTTCATTTTAGTTTTTTTTTATTTTCGAACCGACAGTCAAATTATTCTGTGTGCAGTATCGTGACATTTGATCATAAATAACCATTAACAGTATCTTCAGAAATTGTCATAATGTTGTGAGTGAATGTGCGGATTATATCAATAATGTGACTAGTTTTAACGTCGAGTGGTTTTTATTTTTGGAAATCCGCACGTAATATTTCCCCAGAAATATATTTCGAATTATGTCAACTCGTCTCAAGATCAAAGGTAATTGAAAAATGGATTTAAAGATTCAATGGAGTCAGAGAAATTCGTTGTTAACTCTGAAATGGAATTGACTTTGGAGACGTTTAATCTCTAGACAGTACAATTATAGGATGACCACGTGGGGGCGATGGTTTATCACTAAAGCCGGGTACCCATCCAATTTATGAAACAGCCTCAGCCTTTATCAGCCACGGGGACAGAAGCTAGAAAAAAAGTTGATTGCTTCATTGTCCTTTTCTGTCTACGTGGTGAAATTACTCATCAGCGTCTCGATCGACTGTCTGTGAAGAAGAAAATCAAAACTAACGTTTTGTTTAATGGCATCGTGTACATGCAAATGCAGTCGACTGTTTTTTTGCTCTTCGCCGGAGGCGACTTTTCTCTCTTCGCTTCACAAATTATGCTAAACGAAACTCATCACAGCGTTTTATTGTCACCGTGCTATAGAGATCGCTCTCACTTTCTTCCACCCACAGAAGACATTGTACTTCTGGGTTTAACTGCTATTAAGCAATTGTAAAACTCATCGTGTCAACACAATTTGCTGGATAAAATAATAATGTCCACAAGCATCCAAATTGTCGTTATTTTTTCTACGTCACGTTACTGATGCTAAAAAATACAAGTGACGTTCTCACTTTAAACCAAAAGCACCTATTCATTCAAGCGCATGAGACTAATTCATTGACTTATTCACAATGTACCACATCTCTCCTCCATTTTCAGCAAAATAAAAACTTAACAAGGTTGCGAAATAGAAATTTACACATTGACTACTCATTATTTTATATGTTTATTGTCTTTAGGAAGAAGGAATTAATGTTTAGTCAAAATTTATAGTCATTTAAAAAGATATGGGTACCGTCTTTGCTTTCAAAAAGTCAAACTCTCATCAAAACCTTTTCGCCTTTGAGATTTTCATGTGTGTACACTCAAAATCGTCTAAAACGTTTGGAACAGTGATCTGTAATAAAAGTATATTTGGATAAAAATTAAATTTTTATGTCTACAAGACAGGTAGGCCTATTCCACTGTTGCCGCCCTTTAATCGTCGCAAATTTAATTGTGATTCGTTCCGTCCTTCGTGTTTTATCGCAGTCTCAATTTTTTAAAATAAACTAGACGATGTAAGCGTTTTAATGAGTGCAAATTTTAAGCTGTTAATCTGGACACTGTTACACACTTGTACATATAATCAAGGTTGATGGGCCTTGCATTTGGGCGAAATCGTGACAGAATTTCAAACTTAAGTAATTTTTTTGCTTTTGTCTCTATTTCATTTAATGTTTATGCTCGTGAATGGCTTAAAGAATTAAACCTAGCGTAGGATTGCAGTGGGTATTGCCCGACTATTGTTGTAAATTAAATTCTCATCGTCAGTGTCATTAAAATTTGATGAGACCGATTTTTTTGTTTTTTTTTAACAAAAATGAAAAATTGCGTAAACATCGTATAACAAATAACTGATAAGATTTCGAAGTGATATATTAAAAATGTGTAAGGTAATAAATAAGTCCAAATTAGTCCGAGTGACAACAGCTATAAAGTCATTGTTCTTTACCCATGCATGCAAAGTCTTCCTTTGCCCACTGTTCACAGACTTGGAAAATGGGTGATTGCCGCACCAGTGTGCGATGTGTTTTCCACGGTGTCCACAAAACATTCTGCACACCGTGTAAAGTATTTTGCGCACCGTTTGATGCCGCCATGATAACACCAAAGCTAACAGCATTTTGCATGCCTGTAAACGGTGGAGTAACTCGGATTTTGCTTTGCACTTATAAAGAAATATATGATTCGATACGTGAGGTCAAACTCGCTTGTTGCGCACTGTTTGTGTGAAGACAGCACATTGCCTCGGCTTCATATGCTGCCCTCAAACTCCCAGTGCTCAAAATGCTCGTTTGGCTTTTTCTATCGAAATGTGCAGTTCCCAAATTCACGAATTTTCCTTTGTGAGCCAAAATTCATCAGCATGGTTTCTACATACATTTACTTTTGTGGATCTTGATCATGTACTGAAGGATTAAACCATTTTGGTTTATCTGAGCTAAGATTAAATAGAAACTCAAATCGAAATGGATTATTATCAGTCGCTGTTGCAAATTGTCATGAGTAATACCCCAAGAGCTTCGAAATTATCGGGTATTTCCGATAATTTGGTTGCATACAAACAAAACTGGACGTGATTGTTGGTACGCAGGGAAGTATGAGGGAAATACCCGATTAATTTTGAAGCTCGCGGGGTATTTATCGGATTATTGTTCCCATCGGAATTTCGGCCAATGGTTTGCTGAGGTTAGAAGTTGTTCCGAAATTGTTTTTGTTAATTAGCAACTTGTTAGGAAATAACAGAAAATTATCCAAAATAAGATCGACTACGTTCCCCCACATGAGGCCCGATACGCCGTTTCCATTGGTCGGAATGTCGAAGAGACAAATAATCGAAAATAATCGCACAGGAAAAGTTTGGAAAATCTGCTGACCATTTGTTAATAATAATTTCTCGGAGGATGAAAGACTGGACAATATTTTGCAAGGTAGCATACGAATGACAAGGTACAGAATAATCCAAGCAAAAATTACAATGTGTGAATCGATCGCGTACGTAGCCAATGCCGCGGCAGTCAATCAAGGGCCCCTCTACTTTATTCGAAATGATATTTCTGGATTTTCGGACTATGAGAGACACGAGTGTTTCCGACAGAACCTACACTAAATGCATCACGCATATGGGCCTCGGGGTCCTTAAATAAACCCGCGGGAACATGTAAATATTTATCATCGGAATGGCAGTCACGTATCACTATTCAATTTCACTGTTTGTCCGTTGATTCACTTTTGTCGGTTCGGTTAGCAGCGAAACTCCCGCGAATCTCGACAGACACTCGTAATCGCGTTCCACGTCGGATTGTTGGCTAACGTCAGTCAGATTCAAATTAAATCCCGAGCAAAGTACAGCCAAGTGGCCAAATTATTCCGGAATGTGTTATGGGCGTTGATCTTCCTGTACCTCGACGGATGATATTGTGTGGCCAAATAACCAGGGGGCCAAAACAGACACCTGTTAAACGCGCAGCGGTTATGGTAGCAACTGAAACTATTTAGGGGGAATCCCCTATTTTTAGAGTCGAATTTATAGTTCCAAGTTTTACTTGAAATTCGTACTTAATATCGAGTTTCACATGTTATTTCATCCGTAAGATCGAACTTGAAGAAATGTTCCAGTGTAAACCAGGAACATTATGTCGATCAACACTCATTTCCGGTGTATGCAAAATCTTAAATAGATTCACCATTTAGTTACCGAGATATTAACAACCGCATATGGGGTTATTCAACATTACTGATTGAACGTCTCACTGAAAAGTTTCGATGAACACTAAAAGAAAAACTTTTTTTTATAGCTCGTGCGATTGTAGTTCTTGACTTCAGCCGGTATTACCCAACCACACGCGTCAGAATACGTATTTCTCCCTGCTGTTGAAATATACTATTTCATATGTGAAGAATTTCTTATGTGCAAGGGATTTTCTATACGCTACTTAATTCACATTCTGGTCAGTGAAATATACATTGGACCTCGATTTAATGGATAAGTCGGAATCGGAAATCCGTGACATGAAGGGTTTGTATGGTACTTCTCACGGCGCACGGTCAACACTGCGAGGGGAGAAAAAATACTTTTTTTATAGCTCGTGCGATTGTAGTACGTGCATTTTGCCAGTATTACGAAACCACACGCGTCAAAATAGGTTTTTTTCCCTGCTGTTGAAATATACTATTTCATCTGTGAAGAATGTTTTATTTGCATGGGATTTTCTATACGCTACTTAATTCACATTCTGGTCGGTGAAACATACATTGGACCTCGATTTAATGGATAAGTCGGAATCGGAAATCCGTGACATGAAGGGTTTGAATGGTACTTCTCGCCGCGCATGGCGAACGCTGCGAGGGGAGAAAAAATACTTTTTTTATAGCTCATGCGATTGTAGTACGTGCATTTTGCCAGTATTACGAAACCACACGCGTCAAAATACGTTTTTCTCCCTGCTGTTGAAATATACTATTTCATATGTGAAGAATGTTTTATTTGCACGGGATTTTCTATACGCTACTTAATTCACATTCTGGTCAGTGAAACATACATTGGACCTCGATTTAATGGATAAGTCGGAATCGGAAATCCGTGACATGAAGGGTTTGAATGGTACTTCTCGCCGCGAACGGCGAACGCTGCGAGGGGAGAAAAAATACTTTTTTTATAGCTCGTGCGATTGTAGTACGTGCATTTTGCCAGTATTACGAAACCACACACGTCAAAATACGATTTGCTCCCTGCTGTTGAAATATACTATTTCACATGTGAAGAATGTCTTATTTGCAAGGGATTTTCTATACGCTACTTAATTCACATTCTGGTCAGTGAAACATACATTGGACCTCGATTTAATGGATAAGTCGAAATCGGAAATCCGTGACATGAAGGGTTTGAATGGTACTTCTCGCCGCGCACGGCGAACGTTGCGAGGGGAGAAAAAATACTTTTTTTATAGCTCGTGCGATTGTAGTACGTGCATTTTGCCAGTATTACGAAACCACACACGTCAGAATACGTATTTCTCCCTGCTGTTGAAATATACTATTTCATCTGTGAAGAATGTCTTATTTGCACGGGATTTTCTATACGCTACTTAATTCACATTCTGGTCAGTGAAACATACATTGGACCTCGATTTAACGGATAAGTCGGAATCGGAAATCCGTGACATAAGGAGTTTGTAAGGTACTTCCCAGCATCTACGGCCAACATTGCGAGGGGAGAAAAAGCAGGGATTGTCCGAAGAATTGAAGTCCCTAAAACGGAGGTTCGGGGGTGCATGGAATATTGATGAATCTCATACCTTCGAAAAAAATTCGAAATTATATTAGTGAACAGAGTGGTTCTTTCTATTCTTGGTCCCTACATTTTAACGGGTTGTGCGTATAACATTTATAAAATGGTCATTGAATGGTCGCCGAGAATTATTTTCATACGCTGAATAGCATGAAATTTCACGTCGAATACCACAAATTTTAGCACCGTTCCTGTATAACATATTCTATATTATTTATTATAACGATGGCGGGCAACACCATAATATTTCAATTTGGAGTTTTGACTTTATCCTTTGATTATTTCAATGAACCGTGAACGATAGTTATATTTAAAAAAATGATGCGCCAGTTGATAAATGCCATCCAAAATGGGATTTCTATTTTTCAGTTTCTGCACAAAATAATCTTTCTTTCATTTTCTATCATTGTTCCATATCGAAATGTACTTTTCTAGCCTTTTCTAAAATACCACGTGAAATTTAGGTGTAACCGCACACTTCGTTTTAATTTTAGGAAAATATAGTTGAAGCGAAAATCAATGGTTATTTATGAAAATGAAAAATAATTGGGGAACATCAGGCGGAGCTCTTTCTTTGGCAATTTTTGTTCATGCTATTATTGCAAAATGTGTACATCTCAATTGCCCTACAGGAAAATTAATGAATCTGGAATCCAGGTAGACGTTTATGAAAGAAGGAGCAATAAATTCATCCAGGCCGTTTCTATATATATATAATATGTACATGGGTCGATTTCCTCCCTGTCTGATCCATACAGAAAAAGAGCAGCTGACACTTTAGTAAATTATGCGGGCGCTTGAATGAGTTACGACATTCAAATCCGACAGTACTTCCGGAGGATCTACATCCCCTAAACGGCGCTTGGGAATATTCGGATAGAATGTCAGTTACAATAACGTTCGCTTCACATAACCACTGTTATTTAGAGGGTTGGTCGAAAAGGGCCGTTTTGTAGATTCAGTCTTTCATCGAGATTCTTGTACCTTTATACTCCAAAATCGCCCACGTACCAGCGAACGAATACTGAACATTGACGTTTTACTAGCGCTTCAAGCAATCGTAATTCAGCAAATATTTTCAGAGAAATACATATATAAATGAATGCAACAATTACATTTTTTCGGGGTGCCGAGAATTTATATTATGAAGTTATATTTTGGTTAAAATTTCGTTCAAATATTACCCATTATATATATTAATCTATTAGACACCAATGTTCGATTTCTGGAAATAATTTGAGAGTATTTGATTCTTCAAAAATTAAACGATTATGCAAATATACTTTTTTGATGATGTGGAATGGATATATATCTTCGCTATGATATTCGAGATACATATTCGATAATTTTTTCTGATTGCAGTATAAATACTATCGCCACGATGACGAACGCGACTGCGACCCTTAATGATACCGATCTTGTTGAACTGCCCATCGATATGCGCTTCAACGAGGGTCACTTGGTCAGTATCGTGACGTACAGCGTTCTCATGGCGATATCCATCGCCGGAAATACTACTGTTTTAGTTCTGATACTGAAAAAGCGCAATTTGCACAGATCGCGGATCAACACGATGCTCATTCATCTTGCAATTGCGGATTTGATGGTAAAGTGATATTCCTCTCCCATAGAAATTAGATATGGCTTGAACTGGAGAGTTTTGGTAATCAATATGATAGGCTTTGTGTGTCGAAGGCTTGGCTCTCGTAAAAAAAGTCTGACCAGTCTAAAGCGTTATCAAATGTTTCGCTGGATCAAAGTGGGCCGCTCTTCAACAAATCGGAACTGCACACTTTGACCTCTTAATCTCTGATCACTTCGTAACTAAAAAATTTTCAGGTTTCTCCAGATTTGAATGCATTATTTTGAAAACGTTCTTCTTAGCTTCGATAAATACAATGCCAATCGTCAGATAGCATCCCGAAATAATGATATATAAAGAATTGTGTAGAAATATAAAATTCCCGTGGAAAAGTGCTTTTCGTGGAAACGCAAATGGGCCATTTAAAAACAAAAAAAGTTTTTTAAACGATCAGAATCTCTGAAAAGATAGAAAAAATTACAAATGACTAGTTCTGTCCAATTGAAAAAATTAATTCACCTTCACTTTTATTGTTGCTTTTTTAAAATTTCACCTCATTTATAGCTTCTTTATTTTCTTCAGGCATTATTGGAGAGTATAAGGTTTTTTTTTTAGTTAATTGTTGTCTTCGATTGATATGAAATACACTTATCCGAAAACTGAATTGTTTAACTACATAAACATTTATTATCCGCATTGAAAGAAAGAAAAAAAATTCAAGTAAATATCCAAACATACGTTGGAGTTACAATTCATGAGGGTGTCATTTAAAAAAAATTATATATGTGTGTGTGTCAACTCAACAGGTCACGCTGCTAATGATGCCTCTGGAAATAGGCTGGAATGCAACAGTTTCATGGAAAGCTGGCGATGCTATGTGTCGGATAATGGCCTTTTTCAGGATATTTGGAATATACCTATCTTCTTTTATTCTAGTTTGCATAAGCGTTGATAGGTAAGGACCTAATCAGACGAGCGTAATTGTCTATACGAGAAAACAAACAATTTGTTATTCGATGTTATCTAAATTTTGGGTAATTTTGCTTTTATTGAGATATTACGCTGTCCTTCGTCCCCTACATTTGATGGATGTGGATCGGCGAGGCAAGGTGATGCTGATTGGGGCTTGGTCTGCTGCTGTTTTTTGTTCCGCACCCCAAGTAAGCTCTTTTTAATGATGAGATTATACGTTATTGCATGGTGAGATTAAAAATATGCCTTATGTTTCCTCCAAATATTAATAATGCCTTTAAAAAAATTATTTAGCTCAACCCAAAAAATACAATTTTATAGCTGTCATACAGACGACGCGTAAATATAAATTTAATAAGTCACGTACTTTGAAAAACGTACCTGTGACACTAGTACTTCTGCGGGTTTTTTAATAATCTTAAGTTAATATAAATTATGAAGACTTCGGTAAACAATAATCCAAAAAACAGGAAAGTTCATCTGACAGATTTTTCGGACTCCACCCGATATAATAATAATAATAATGATAATAATAATAATAATAATAATAATATCCACAGCAGCAACAACAATAACAATAATAATAATCTCCAATTGCAGATGGTCGCTTTTCACGTTCAGGTCCACCCTAATTTCACGTGGTACGAACAATGTATCACCTACAACGCATTTCCCAGCGACGGGCATCATCAACTTATCTATTTTCTGTTTGGAATGGTGATGATGTATTGCCTACCTCTTGCAGTGATCATATATACGTATTCCAGTATTCTCTTGGAAATATACAGACGATCCAGGGAATCTGTCAGCGGTAAGTCCAATTCCGCATTAATCCGTAACCATTCAACCCAAAACGTGCCATATTTATTGCGTTAAGCGAATTGTTGTATTCAAGGCCATTGTTAAAAGCCGTAACTCTCAAGACCTGAGAAAAATTCACATCAAGTAGAACCCGATCAGAGGTACATTTCATATTTTTTTGCACCGTATGGAAAAAAAAAAACCAACTTTAAAAAATATACACAACAGCTCATCCATAAACATCGAAATTGTAATTTTTCCACTATTTCCATTTTAAACCTTTACGAAAAATTACACTTTTCTGTAAGCAATAGCCCCGGTCCTCGAAAGGGTTACGAGGATTGACATTGAATACTCCAATGTGGGAGGTTCGATGAATTCGTCAATAAGGCATTCTTTGTTAGTTCGAACAGACGCTTTTACTGACGCACCCCCTCTCCCGCCCCCATTACCGTTTGTATTAGACTTCTAGCAAACATTAGCATGGAGTTGGTACCAAACTGCGCTTTTCCGGTGTTTTTAGCTGGGGCTAGTCCTGAAACGCCAAATCAATGTAAATGTAATTAGTTAGCCCTCTTACAAAGTATAACATCTTTGAGAAATAAATATTTTTTAAAATTCATATACATCCAAAAATCAATTAAAGGTCTAGCTAATTCTTAGAAATATTTGTGAAGCTCCGGTGGAAAGTGGCAAAGTTGAGAGGGAATGTCTATCCGCTTTTCATTAACGTTGTTGTTTTATTACAGACAGGATTCGTCGGTCCTCGCTTGGATTTCTCGGTCGGGCCAAAATACGTACACTGAAAATGACGATAATAATCGTTGTGGTGTTTTTTGTCTGCTGGACTCCGTATTACATCATGAGTGTTTGGTGAGTCAAGGGTTTCCATCGCTGTCATCAGCAAGCAATACATCAATCATATAGTTTTCATGGGAACTAAGGGCGAAACAAAAATAAACTCCAACCCTGAAAAGTGCAACTCAGGAGTGCTTGAAATAATGTAGAATCCATGACTTCTTTTTTCTTCTGGGACTATCATAAATTTTGCTGGTTTCGATATTTTCTCCTTATTGACATTATACATTATTCGGGCACGACATTAGTCTTATTTTTTTGGATTTTTTACCGTCATGGAAAATGCATGACCATGCAACACAATAAAACACATCCTTCGACAATAGAATAGAGCCTGTAAGCTATTCTCACACAATTCTCTCGCAATATGTATTAGGTATTGGATCGATCGGGACAGCGCTAAAAAGGTCGACCAGCGAATCCAAAAAGCTCTATTTCTATTCGCTTGTACGAACTCCTGCATGAACCCCATCGTCTACGGTGCTTTCAACATTCGTCGCAACACTCAAGTGAGTATATCGGTTATCCTTAATTTTAATCGCAAATATGGAATTCGAAAATGTAGTTTGTGCATATTGATCATCGGTCTAACCCTTTAATTACTAAGCCTCTTTGTTGTTGAAGACAAATAATTTTTTTGATCACTTTACCGAATGAAAATAGTGGAAAATTTCATTTTTTATATTTTTTATGCAAAATTAAGAGATACTTTAAAAAAATATGTATTGTATCGTTGATCTAAAAATATCAATATGATTGTAAGTTAAATAAATCCAAATTACATGTGTTTGATGTATTTTTTGGTCCATACAGAAAATGGGATCATCGGAGAGGGCTGCTTCACTCGCAAAAAAGAAAAAAGGCACAGCGAAGGATGTCGTTTGTCGAGTGTCCTGGCGTCGTTCACGGGACGAATTCGATTGCCGTCAGACGGGCCGCTCTATGCAAAGTGCAACCGAAACTGCTATCACGACATTCAACATACCCGAACGCATTGCTCGAGATGGCAAGGAAAAAGAGGGTGAGTTCTAGACAATTTAACCCTCCGTGTCGACACGTTCTGGCCGTGACATGGTGTGAAGGAGTATTTATACCCCAGGCACGAAAATTACCCCAGCCATGTTTGAATAATCGCCGGGTTGATAGTATTTTTCCGAATAACTTATAAAAATTCATGTTATTACTTTGAACATTCTAGAATGTGGCATTATCGGTTTTACATGTTTATGGCATTTTGAAATGGCGGAAAAATCAGCAAGTAGTCGACGCGTAAAATAAGCTACTTTTTTTACTAATAAAATCATAACTCATGCAATTTTCATTTTTTTTTTCAATTAAAATTTAGCGTGATATTCTTGTTGGAGGACAAAAATTGATCCTTAATGAGCGATTCAAAAAAAGTATTTATTCGAAGTAGAATAAAGAAAGATAATTATGAAAAATATTATAAACAATAATTCGAAAATTTACCGAAACTAGTCGGTGAGCGGCTGTGACGATTATTAAAGTTAAGCAACATTGTTTGCAACCTTATCCTGGATGGGTGACTGCTTAGCAGGGCACCGGCTGGCTCATCAATCAGTTAACAAGAGGTCAGTTTTTCTGAGACCTCAGTGTATATACTTAAGTAAGTTACTTTCGTGTATACTTCGGGAACTCACGAGAACATATGGTTTTCCGCTGTTTTCCCGTGTCCATGGAAAATGCGTTAGAGTGTAGCTAAGTCGACTATGGACGCAATGGAAGCTAGGTTAGCGTAGTAAAGAGCGGGTAACAAATGGTAGGAGGGAAAAGGCAAAGGTAGGATCAAGATGAAACTCTCACTTTTCAATTCAAGATTATACATACAAAGATTATACTTGCTCGAACGTACTGTGAGTAGTCGGGACCGGTTCAAACACGTTCGAACGCACTAACGCCCTCTCTCCGTAGTTTTCGCTATCTCGTTCGAACTGTCCATAATTTTTGACATGCAGGTCAGCCTAACCCTACTATTTAAAAACCAGGTTGACATTTATATAATTTCTTGGCATTAGGGTTGAACGTTCCACCCCTGCTTCGAAAATCCGATTGAAACTGATAGAAACCAATCGGAAGGTCAAATTTCCAATTGAGAAGTAATAGGTGGTAACAGGTTTCCATCGGATCGTTGTCCATTTTATTGGTTTTAATCGGTTGTTTTAACCACCCTAGCAATCTTGATCACCGTCGTTTCTAACTGATTCACCGTGAAAACCACCGTCAAACAACCGGGTGGATTTCGCAAAAAATAAACCGTAAATCGGTCGTAACGACCGTGAAAGCAACCGCCCTAAAAATGTTATTCAGTTGTTTTTCCGGTTGTCCATGGTACATCGAAAATAACGACCGCATAACATTTTTTAGGGCAATCGTTTTTACGGCCGTCACGACCAATTTTCGGTTTGTTTTTTGCAAAAAACCATCCAGTCGTTTTTACGGTAAAACGGTGGTTGTTGAGATTGCTAGGGCAGGAACCTATCTAGGTTCGGAAATCTATGGAGAGTCCAATCTAGAGTACAAAAACTATAGACAGTGCGATCTTGATTGCAACCAAAAGAGAGATCATGTGGGTTTTCAAAGCTATATGTAATTTTGTCCAACTTGTCCCCAGACCGATTTAACTTACTCGGTACAGGGGATACAGGAAAGAGTACAGCGAATTAAATGCAAGTGGTTTTTTCGAAAAGGCTATTGAGTTTCATGGAAGAGGTTCCGAGTCACCAAAGCTTCAATTTATCCAAATATCAAGACATTATTTCCATTCGACGGACAATATCAATTACAATTTAGATTCCCTTATTTTTATTCCCTTATATTTATTACGACTAATCCGGATCGCAGTCGTTGCCAAGAAACAAGTGATTTCAGAGTTTGCAATGCCATCATCGGAACCCAATTTATTTCGTTGCGAACAAGTTGACATGCTTCATTGACTCTTGACTTACTAATTGCCACAAACAGTTAGAACCTTATAAAAATTCGTAAAATTCCCTTATATTTATTACGACTAATCCGGATCGCAGTCGTTGCCAAGTAACAAGTGATTTCAGAGTTTGCAATGCCATCATCGGAACCCAATTTATTTCGTAGCGAACAAGTTGACATGCTTCATTGACTCTTGACTTACTAATTGCCACAAACAGTTAGAACCTTGTAAAAATTCGTAATTTGTACACAATATAACGAATTAATTGTAGACCACAACTTCAGTATCCTTATTTCGATTCGTTATCACAACAATTTCACTTTTAACGGCAAACCAAAGTTTTCCAACCAGACTCGGCCTTCCCTGCTTACCTTTTCTGCATTTTCTCGTTACGTGCAAAATCCCTGCAAGTTTCTCGTTACAGTTGGCTTGCGATACGACACGAACGAGGTATGAGTGAAGCTCAATGGGGAGAAACCGAGATCCTCGCTTACGGAAAATCACGTAGCTGGTGCGCCGACATTCGAGAGCAATATAGTAAGGTGCGAATACGAGGTAGCGGTAAGGGTTAGAGTTCTCGGCTGACCATAAACCCGGACCGTTAATCAAGCTCAGATTCTTAAGCTCTCGAATGAGATATTCTCCAAGGATTTCTGGGTGTCGACGCTGACCGGTTTAATACAAAAACATTGCTTGTCGTGACGTGAAAATATCAAGAGTTACCAGTTCAACGAGTGTAGAGTCAATCAAATGGTTATTAACGTTTAAAGTCTACGCATTCGCAGCTTAAAGCTCAAAAGTGTTTAGTATAATTGTGAAAAATGTCTCGTAGTGATATATATACGTTCGGTGACCGAAGAATTGGAGTAGACATCGTTTTTCTACAATTCAAGTGTACACGATGGACCAAATTTTATTATTTTAAATTGAGGATCAGACGACGAAGCGAATCTACTGCCGAAAGACTCAGACGATTTCACGGCCATCAGCTGAAGAATCAAGAAGGGATTGCTGCTAAATTGATTTTCAATCGACGAACCGTCTAGGTGAGTTTTTTCTTCTTCAATATACCTTCAAAGTGCCCTTTGGCCATTTAAGTGTAATGTTGTTTAAACCGTTATTCTCCAGAGAAGAATGGAACAGCAAAGCTCCATCGATACAATCAGTTTATAACCACTATTTCGTTACGTCATCTATGTTTATGGGGAAAAAATTCGTTTTTTCAATTACGCTAGGGTATTTGAAATCAATTTTATTAATTTAATAGCAATAATAACCTAACAACTGCATATCGGTTTGTTTCGGATTTGTTTAAAAATCGTACGTGTTATTGACTTCGACAAATCAGCGTACTTCAAAAATGTAATTGAAATAACCGCGTATACAATCCGTCTAAATAGGAAAAGGGTTGTTTCAATTTCACAGAATTTTTGAAAACTTACATTGCTGTTGTTGGATATTCGTTGTTGTTCCAAACACAAGTGCAATCAGATTTAACCCATTCATTATCGACTATCAATGAAATTTCAAATTGTGAAAAACTTAAGCCATTGTCCCATATACAGAATTATCGAGCTAAGATATTATGTTTTTGACTTAATACACATTAATTGCTGCGGAGACGCGATACCCACAGCCATTTTTACAAAAACATTGAAAATCTACAACCGAGATTAGGTGCCTTAAAGAAATAACTATAGGCGTTTAACATTAGACGTCGAAGTTACACATTTTTTCTGGCAGCAAAGTTAGTTAGAGTTTCTTAAACGTACTTTGATTAGTTGTTACTGCACAAATGTCAAGCCTTTTTTTGCTGCATACTGGTTCGGAATGTGAATTTTCTAAATCTTCCACAGATTTATCTTAAATTTGATCGGATACAGACTATCATCGAAAATAATTTGAGTGAAAAATTTGACGCGGTTCCGTCGACCCGTTCGAATTTGACGATATTTTGGTTCCTTTGAAAAATATTTGCCTTGCACATTACAAGATACGGAGTTCAAATTTAAAAGCTTATTGGATTTTGAATTTTTCGAAAAGTGTCTTCCAAGAATATACAAGCCTGCAAAGTAGAAGCTTGCAAATTGCTTCCTCATTATTTGTCGCTTTTTGCAAAGCTTCCTCTGAGGAAGCCAAAATCGATCGAGATACTTCCGCATGGAGGTAGGTCTGTAAAAAGCAACAAATAATGAGGAAGCAATTTGCAAGGTTCTACTTTGTAGGCTTTTTGCGTTTCAATGGGCGAAAAAAAAATTCCTCAACTTTATCGCATGTGAGAAGATTTTGAACTAAGCTCTTAAACGATTGAAGAGCGATCGGAGCGATTGTGCTACGAGCGGATGTTTCGTAGGTGGAACTACTTCCCACACGTTCTTTCTAACCGGTACACAAATACTGTTATACTCGATGCGTTTAGATCCAAGGTCTCATTAAAGGTATTCAGAACTTGATCGTTACTAGGCGCCTGGTCTTCGTACCAGATAAGAGGACATCGGAGCAATCTGTGTATCAATAAATGAAGCTTGTCAGATATTTTTTTTTTAAATCGTATGTGCCGCGCCATGTTTCGTGCAAATATATTTATTGCAAACAATATTCTTATTAGGTGAATTTTATCGCACGCTCCAATAATCGTGGCTCCGATTAAGTAATAAATATCCACGGTTTCTTTATTAGTTGCTACTATTAATTAGTTAGAAATTACAATCTTCAGGATATAACAGAGAAACAATTCTATTCCAATAAAATATTGATTGGCATAAAATTGTCTACAAAATTATATATGTGATGCACCAAATATTTTTTCATTTACATGCAATATTTGGGCTTGCTATTTCAAGTTTTTTCAAAAGTTAAGTTGATGACGTTAGTTTTTTGAAAAATTCTCACCCCTATACAATATGGATCGATTTAGGGAATAAAACAAAATTAACTTGGCGTCGAGTCCCTGCCGCGACTCTTGATTTTGCTGAGAAATCAAATCTTTTGGATTGAAATAGTAATAGCATTGAATTATTTGCTAGCTTGGCAAAAAAAAAATGGTAAACCCATCAAAAAGATTTGATAGCTCAATGGAAATATTTGTTAAACGATATATTTGTTTAATTAGACTGACAAACAACACAATGTTGTCACTATTTTAGCAGAAAATTTGCTGACCCAGTAAAATCATTTTCTCCGTGTGCTTTCGAACAAATTCGATACTAAGCAAGCGCGAATGTATCTTCACTTATGAATGTTTGGTCAGGAAGCCAGTCGAACCTGTGACATTTCGAGTAATCCAATATGAAATTCTTGAATTCTTCTTTTCATGAACGCCTCATGAAAAAAAAAGCTTCGTCTGTGGGGAAGCTGCAAGAGTGTTCGACATTTCCCAATTAAACGGTCATCCCATAAATGTGGCATTGCAAATATGATAAATAATGTAAAAAATCAACGCACGGGATTCCACTCATGATACTTTGATAGAAAATGTCATTTTTATTCATTCATCGGTCGACGGCTTTAATTTTAATCGGCGAGCCGAAGTTTTCTTAAGTTTGCAACTTTTAACTGCTGCGGGTAGATGTAACGTCGTTCTTTTCATGTCCAAATCTTATTTGGTCTTCTCTTCCATTACGGTACATGTGGTGCGCGATGCTGCGGCCACTCCACGGCAAGTCTCTCGTGTGTGAACGTATCGTTAAAAAGTAGAAGTCCGTGGGCGCCGTATAAAACTGATGCCAGTGCGTTTCCGCGGGCCAGTGTGGACGGCGATCGTCACCGTGCGCGAGACGAGTCCCCCGGTTGTGAATCGAGTGCCTAATACGGATATCTTCTTCGACGACTCGTCCTCTCCGAGATTTACGGCTGTTCGTGCACGTGTATTTGGCTACATTCGAGCACCGGTATAATATACCTGTGAACTGCAACGCTGTGTTCGGTACCGATTATAAATCGGTTCGAGACATCGCGATGATTAGCTTTAGGGGTATCGCGACGCTCGCGTTTCTCGCGGCGTTCGCAACAATTACCACCCTCTCCCTCACCCTCGACGAAGGTACGATTTCAACATTTATTACATTATCGTTATTACCGCCATTGAAGATACGTATGACATATGAAATTGATTGAACTAACGATTGAATGCTGACACTTATAAGCTACAACTGTTAAATCCCACTATTTTTGTATCCATATATTGACCACTTTCTACCATACTAATAATTTACGTTAATCACTATTTGTATTTAAGTTTTTTTTTTAAGTTTACTCTTCCGGTTATCAATATTAGCATTTCTTCACCGTGTAATTATTATCTGGACGATTTCAAAGATTTTGTGATACTTCTTATTTGAAAAGATGAAACTCTACTTTGCTGTTCTTGAAAGTAATAATATGCCTGTCTCCGAAAATCGGCAAAAGAAATCCAAATTCGAAGTGAAACTATTTTCCATACATTTACTAAGGGATACATTTAGCATCGACTGATAAGCTATCGTTGATTAAGATCATATTTAAAAATATGACTCAAAAATCTATGAACAATATGTCCCATCGTTAATTAACGTAAACTGAATTACTCTTATGGAAATTGGTTGCCCCACTTTTTTTTAGAATTCAGATTCATCTTTTTTTTTACTAGTTTTCTGCAATAATTGATATCTCGGTATTGGATTGACTGTACGGTCAATACCTCCGTGAGATTCAATACTCGAAGCAGACACGTGGTGAAAATAATTACAAATGTGGCAATCATTTGGAACAATTGTAAAATAATCTTTTGAACCTCGAACCAGAGTCTCGTGGATATCCATTGAAACTCATCTTCCAGTTTGCACACCAAAGTACCGTTTCTTTCTTAAGAACGACCAAAGACTCGTGATAACTCATTACCCGCGGGTCACACTGGGGGATAAGATATCTACGAAAACGTGATGAATCAGACACATGCATTTCTTTGAGGCTGTCTTTATTATTCTGTGACGGATTTGAATCGCTTCGTATTCTTTCACAGAACCTAATCACCCAACATAAATTATGTAACACTATTTAAAAATGAAACTGTAAGTTACTCGTGTGCGATAAGATATCCGCTTCGCTATATGAAGAAATCCACTTTGATGAAAACTATGGTGTTTCTCAAGCGGTCGAAATCACCCTCCCTATTCTTTGACACTGGTTATGATCTGTTGTCGCGAAATGATGAATAACAATTTTCTATCCGTGTAATAAATTTAATTGCTAAAAAGATGAAAAACATGTGAATTTTCTACCCCATGATATTCGAATTCAACCTGTTGTTTACTTATTACAGAAATAATTTCACATGTGATTATATTTTTTTTTTGGAAATTTCGAAAAAATTTCGGAAAATCGAAAAAAAAAAAAACAAAAATAAATATATAGATCTCAAAACATAGATATATTTATAATGCTATCATCAAATCAGAATTAATTGAAATTGATAGAATGCAAAAAATTGCAGTCTGATACTTTTGTCATTGTTACGTTAAAAAAGAGAAAAAGTATTTGATGTTTGACACTAGTTGAATTAAAAAAAAAAGTGATAAAATAACACTTTTATAAAATCCGTTTTTGGGAGCATTTGCTAGAAAATGTGTTTTAATTCTTCATGAATTAAAAAAAGTCGGATGTATTACCAATGGGATTTTAATGTTGGTGATTTTCTTAGGATATATGGGCAACATTATTTTTAAGGTCTGAAAAATAGCTGTGCCTCCAAAGGCAGAAAATATGCGAGATTGGCAGTCAAAGGGTAACTTGGGTTTTCATACATTTTTAATCATTATTCGATGACTTTCTCAAAAAAATGAATATCCAATTATTTATTAGATGAGAAATAAGGCGAATACGAAATTAATAAGACGTTTCCGGACTTGGTTCACAATACCGATTTGTCAAAAGAAACTAATATTGACATACTTCCACGCTGAGCGTTCGTCAAATTTATTGGATTCCTCGTTTCGTTCGACTGCTCGTTCGTCTATGTCCGCAGTTACCTCTTTAGTCATTGATGACCACCAGCACAGTTTACCACAGAAACACATACATACATGTATACAAAAAGTACGTCGCATTACACTCTACACTGAAACCTGTCCAGCTGGAGTTGCGGGCGCAACAAAAACCCCGGCACTGAAGGGAAACCGGTGGTATTCCAGCAGGGTCAGTAAACTTCGTCACATGCTATTGTTTCGTTTGGAATTCCAGATTAAAAGTACACAAAACGGTAGAGTTTCTGTTGTCATTTCATTTTCCACGTCCACAGACCTGGGTTGGGTAAAATAATACTAAAAGCCACGCTGTGATTCAAGTTCTCGACAAAATAATGAATTCGCGAACTGTGAAATAAAAAATAAAAACGATGACCAAAATCTTGCGATTAAAAAAAAATCATTGGCTTAAAAGATACTTTGTTTTAAGTGCATGAGCTTCCGGAATTACAAGCCTCGTGAGGTGTCGTTTTTTTCTTCCATCTCGTCTATGATGTTAAAACACCGGAAGTTCACGGCCTTCGCTTACAATAGGCGTATAAATCGCAATTGCCATCTATATTGACTCCGTTTGCCCTACAAACGACACTAGGGATTCCGAAATAGAAGAAATTCGAAATTTTTTCAGACTCAAATATGCGTTCGAACAGTTACTATGATATTTACAATTGCAGTACCGGATACGAAGCTTCTCTTAATTTTAGAAATAAAAATAAATATTTGGAAGACACAAAGCGCTTGAAGTTAGTTCTCCGAGCTAATTAGTAACAATACTTTTAGTATGCACGACTTTGTAAGTGATAGCACAAGTAAAAAAAAATTACTTAACAAAAAATATTCAGAGATATATTACAATTATCCAATATTATAAAAATACTTTAGAGGATACTAAAATAACTTATTTACTGCTGTAAGATCGTTCCAAAACTGGCACATGTAACGAAGTAACGGGACCCCGTTAAAAAAATGTTGTTACCGTTTTATCGATTTTAACGTTTGATTAACTTCATTTTTCATCATTGTAAAGTTCAATTGTGCCATTATTTAAAAAAAAATTGTGACGCATTTTGTATCTCCACCATTGTTGCAAATTAAGAGTCGTGTACGCATTTGGTCCTGAAAATTAATTCCACTTGTGTGTCTTTACAAATTTCCTCGTGCAAAACGAGAAAACAAAGTTGTTAATTAAGCAATATTCCAAGGTAGCAGTGCAAAATTCACCTTTACATTAGAAAAGTGATCTGAATATATGCAGAAAGTTTCAAAATTATAGGAATTTATTCCAATTTAACGTTCCTATTCACAGGCTTAAGAGTGATCATGTTTCAGTGCGTTACCACAACCTTGGCTCATTTTTACCACACAAAGTTCTAACACTTCTATCACTTTCAAATTCAGTTCTATTACTTAAAGTTTCTTAGTGTCTTACCTTAGCCACATCACATTTAGGTACTCATTCTAATTCTTTGTGTTTACCTGAGGTACAATTGGCTAACTTCTAGTCTTCGTAATTTCTCCCCGCAAATGTAACACGCACAAGTAACTTTTTCCGTTCTTGATCGAAAGCTTTACCCTTTTATACCAACAACACTTCTGCAAAGCTTCGTAATATCCTTTTACCAATAATTAATACGCCCACGTCCACCATTGCTCTGATTCTACTGTAATTGAGGTTGACCGGAAGCGTTTCGGCGCTTATTGCGGCGTTAATAATGGGATTAACATCGCGTTGCGCTCAAAATTTCCGTTTTAGCGTGACATACAATTGTCGCGCTTACGACATTTTTTTCATCAGCATCAAAAAGTTTGATCAGGGTAAAGATTAAGTACTTTTTGTAAAAAAATAACGTCCTTTTAGAAATGTATTAAAAAACCTTTAAACATTTTTTCATTGAAGTCTTTAAAACTATGAAAGGATAGACATTTATTAAAAATGAATAAAACATGAAATTAACTCCTGTTGATTAATTGATTCTTGGAAAATCCGATTAGTTGGATCAACCAGAACGGCGATGATCGAACATGCACTTTGCGCTTTGTATAATATTTTACCCCACGCTGAATCTGAGATGATGCATGCCACAGAAGAATAACCAACTAACAGCAAGAGCATAAACCGACTCTCCCTTAGGAATATTGCCAATCAACAGAGAGTGGGTATTCCCAGCACTGCTTCAACCTACATTGTAAACCGATAAACTGCAGACAATGTGGTAAATGGAAACAAAATTATCTTATTTTTCTCCATGGTCGAAGAGAAACGTCAATTTAAAAAATTAGGTATCTTTAAAGTACTTTTGAAACATGCACATTATTTTGAGGTTGTTTGGCCCCAAAAACTTTGGAATATCTGAGCATTTTATTTATTTTTCACTGGTACATCCAAGAATAGAGCAAAAAATTGTGTAAGACTTACAAATAACTATTATGCAAAAAGGACATTCTTGACGAATGTTGAGCCCTCGTGGAAATTAAGTATATTTGAGGTATACACGCGGATATAAAATTTATATGCGTGTATACATACACAGCAAAACGTTCTATATCCTTTGAATACCTGACAATAAGATATATCTGATATCATCAGATATATTTTACTATCTATAAATATTTAAAGGTGCAAAATAGGTACATGATACCCTCTTTAAAAAAAAAACATGACACGTCGAAAGGCGAAATATCGAAAACTGAGGCCTATTTTTAAACAATCTGATTGATCGTCGATGGTTTTGACGTAGAGTCAACTTCAGACTGTTATAATCAATTCGGGAATACAATACATTTTTTCTTCCTGTAAAAAAAAAAGACAGCACATGGAAACTCGAAATCATACTCTCAACAGTTAATTACGTATATAATCGAACATTTTACCTTTACTGGTAAAATGTTGGAATTTTGATAGCCCATATATCTATAACCGTATAAATGTATGTATTTTAATTAAATCTTTGACGTTTCGTTCCTGTCATTTTTTTTACGTTGGATTTTTTCACAATGGAGTTTATTTTAAACGTTCTATCTGTGAACTTTTTCACGGGGATATTTTTGTCGACTACCGATCAATTCACAAGCTTCAGCAGTTGTCACGAAAACAAACGATCCTCATAATTTAAAGGGAACTCGCAGTAGAGGCTCCAACTAGTAAAAAGCGTTCCGGCATGTAGACCGTAGGACGTGTAAAGCTTCAAGAAGGTGCAAACCCTCCATAGAACCTCTGTTATATAGGATTCGAACGTGCATTCCTCGCTGCTTTGCCTCTTGAATAACAATACTCTCTCTTCTTTTGCCTTAAGTCCTGACTGATAACCTCGAGGAAGCGTTGCACGATGATGAATTCGCCATCGTCGTGACACATATTAGACCGAAGAAGACGAGCTCCGCCGAAACACTACTTGCGACGCAGTTCACAAAACCGAAAACTAAATTCATCATGATGCTCGATCGGCACTCTAAGCGAAGTAAGTAACACCCGGAATAATCATACAACCATTTATAAAAAAGAAAACAATCGTTTTTTTTCCAATCTGTAGTAGTTAATTAGTTAAGTAGTTCCAATCTGTAGTTTTTTTTCCACAGTTCATTTGCTATTTTCGAAAAACACATGAACAATATTAGATTGATAGTATAGTACAGATTTTGTTGCTTTAGGCAGCAAAATTTTTGATCGAGCGGCACTTTTTTTGCGGTTCATATTAACTTCTTAATTTGAAAGAAAGTTTATTTTTATTTTTATTGTATACAACCATTTTTCTAAAAAATGTACAGTGAAATCTGTCACATCTTACTTTCACTTATTTCACAAAGTCTGGGGTAATCCGAGTGTTCCCATTATAACACGTTAGTACAGATACTGCTTCACGTTCGTAATTCGCCCTTCAGAAGGGAAACGACGTTATGTTCGATGCGAGAGATTTCACCACTTTAATATTTACATTAAAAAATAGAATACATCTCTTGTGGATTAGTCGAAAAAATCTTACAAGAAAATTAGAAGGTGGAAAAAACCATAACTCATTTCGATGATTTTTCTCCAAATTTTCCAATGGGTTTTGTTGAAAGTAAATTCCTTTTTAATTTAAATACAGATCGAATACATTTTTAAAATGGTTAAATATTTTGAAAAAAAAAAACAAAACATAGTATAAAATTATTCATCGAATAATTAAACAAGATCGGTAGGAAAAAAATAAAATGGTCACAGCTCCGATTATGGACATGTTGACGAATGAAGAAATTACTGACACAACACATTTGATTAGAATAAGGAAATGATTTTTGTACGTACATTTGCAGTCATGATGGAAACAGTGGAACGTGACAATCAACGCATGGAACACCTCGTGGTCGACACGATGAATGTTTCCATTCCGATCAAGAACATCATCTTCTATGTTCGTCAGCAACAGCCATCGCCTCAAATAGACGTTTACGTAGACTGTATTCTCCAAGGTTCGATTCCATTGAAACAAACGTTCCGGGATATCGCGGGTTGGGACCTGGAGGACTCACCGGTCGAAGTGGTAATTTTTTTGCATCTATCAAATAATATAGTACATCGTGACTGTAATAACTCGTCATAAAATATTACTACCGGTTTGGTATAAGACTTCAATTTTTTTTCATTTACTTTTTTGTCTGAGAATGCGTTTAATATGAGTTGATTATCCGTCGTATATTTTCAAAAATGAGATTCAAAATAATATCAATTGCCATGATTTCAATTTGGAGAATATTCTAATCCCAAGGCGCAGCCACTATTAGTTATACGTCAAGAGGAACTTGATAATTGTTGCTCTGTGAACCATTAACAAAACTAAAGGTACCTATTGTTGACTTCATAACCTGATAAGGTATCAATAGTCGCGGTAGCGACTCGACGCCAAGTTAATTAGATTATTCCAAATAAATACTTCACCATGGCACGAAAATTTTTTTTTCCTAAGATATTTTGTGACGATGAAATTATGGTCGCTACAGAATGTGTCGACGTCACAAATCATTTCAGTAACACTTGAGAAAACGCCTAAAAATATGAAGTCCCGTTGGTTATTCTATATTTTTGTTAAAATGGTGTTGAATAAAAAAAAATAGTTTCATCTTGAAATAAACTTTAATCTTTCACTTGAGTGTAGGCGAAGCTAGTTTCACGACAGCATAATAAAAGAAGAAGAAAAAAATGCAACGCGTGGAGAATGATACGAGGTGCTCAATGGATATTTGAGTAGCGTCACGTCTTCCCACGTAATTGATAACTTACCTAGAAATCTAGATTTCATCATGGCACCCGCCCAGCTCATGCCGATCAACTGTGTCATTGTGCCTACACATTACCAAATGCATATACATACTACGTTTTACAAACAATCTTTAGCTCGGAGATTCATTAGATTTCTCTTCAGGCTTGATCTACTCCGCATGTCGATCTCGCATGCACTACCTATATCGTTCTCCACGTAACCGTACGAATACCCACACCGGAGGCATTACGATTTTATTTATACGTATACTATGTCGTCGGGCACTGTGGGCTGCTGAAGTCTCTCCCAATATGGCCAGCAAGACATATACCTCTTGCATTGAAAGCGGGACTAAGAGCTAACAGCTTGTCCAACCAGTCAACAAGCTCGCGAGTTTACCAGTTAGGAGATCCGTTCTGTGATCATTAAGCCATGGACCAGGAAGATTTTATCTTAAGGGGGCTCCGCCGGTTCACCGGTGATGAAAACATCTACCAAAAATAAATGTCGAAGGAAGCTGCCCATTTTTAACGAAGCACTGTTTTGACGGTGTAAATATATAATGCGCTGAAATGAACACAGAAAAACGTTTGGCTTTCCCGGTAAAAGGAATTTATACAAGCATCCATTTTTTAAATAACAACTTGCATATTTTTTCTTTATAGAGTTTGGAAAAATAAATAAAAAATAATGAGCAACGCGCACTTTGCATCGTTGATTTGAAGAAATTTTAAAAACTGAAGTTCAACGAAATTGTAGTCGTCAAGAAATGATAATCCCGATACTGAACTGATAAAAAAATGTTCACCTGATATTTTCGTGATTGCGCGTAGTTGAACTCGTAATTTGGTTTTTGTTGTACATTTCTCGGATGTGCTCAATTTCAGTTCAAAGAGAGAAAGTATCGCACGAAGATATACAAAACGAAGGAAGTCGGAGAAGCCCTCAGACGCGAGCAATGCCCTACTAATCTTATGGATCTCGAAGATGCGAACGTCGGTCAAACCACACCGTCCTACAGCACCAGAATCCGGAGGCGGGGAGACATGAGCCCCGTGGACTTGCCGCCAGGTGCGTTCCCGATAAACGGATTTACTTTGAACGCAAAATAAACACTATGAAAAACCCAGATACCGATAATCTTGAATTAAGAGGGACGAGTCAGTCAAAAAAGTTTTTTTTTTTCATCATAAGCACAACGTTGCCCTTTTTTTGTAAATGGACCAAGCGGCTGCTGTAAAACTAAATTTATGAGTTTCACACTCCGTGCAAGGCCTCCGCTGGTTCACATTCTCTTCGCAGTTACAGTGCACACAATCAGTAACCGACAACGTGTTAACCACATTTGTTCTTCAATAATTTCAAAATTCAAAAATAAATACAAAATTTTCATATTTATAACATGATCGATAAGTTAGATAATAATGAGTAGTAAGAATTAGGTGATAATAATGGGAGTAATCAAATTGTAACACTTAATGATTTTATACAAAGAAGAACTTATTTTCAGCTAACCTTTCAGAGTTAGCCTATCCGAATAAGCTTTTCACCTGGTTCATTGTCAACAGACCCTTAGGAGACTTAATATCCAACAACCCTTTCGCTGTTTTACAGATTGCGCTGAGGAGCTTAAAATCTCGAAGCTCCTGAAAGAATTGATGAATATGACCATAGAAATCCGCCAAGAGAACCGTGACAACGTGAGTTGCTATATGCTACGTCTAAGCTGATGTTAGCCTGTCCGAAATGGTTCAAAGTGGTTATACTTTCTATCACTGAAAACGTTAAGTTTGCAGGAAACAAAAAATAATCAATATCCCTTTCTCTCTTTTTTCACCACAGAGACGGGAGCTTCAGTACATTCGAAACCTGTTGGAGCAATGCACAGCCTGCCGTGCTGAGTGCGCACCGAGTAAGTTGAAACCCAATCGAACAAGTTGGGAAGGCAAGGGAAGCATCCACGTCCCGAGCTTATGAGCTTTCACACAATCTTTTTCATCGACTTTCGAGCACGTTTGGATATAGTAAAGACAACAAAAATTTGGATTCTCTACAGGCACTCCAGCCCCACCGCCAGTTCCCACGTGCAGAACTAGCTCACCTTGTCATCCAGACGCTGAATGTCGGGACACTTCCGTTGGAATACGCTGCTATTGTCGCCCCGGTTACACCGGCGATGGATACAATTGTATGAGAATTAATCCCTGCGATAGCAGACCATGCCAACATGGGGCAATATGTCATCCCCTCTCAAACGGACGGCACACGTGAGCATATTTTCCCACATTAAATGTATTTCGACATACAACATTCAACAAAAATAAGGACAGCAACCTCGATTTAATAGGATTAGGTTCTGAGGATGCTTTTCACTTTTCTGAATCCACTTAGTTGCTGGTGCTTGGTTTAGATAATTTCAAAGCATTCAAAGGGTTGAATTAAGGGCATTGATTGAACGATTAACTGATCCGGATATGTAACTTCAAGGTTCAACTGTAGTATTGTTCATGGCTGTTGGTTTTACTCGAGCAGTCCATCTGATTTTAGTATTAACAAATAGTTGTGTTTACAAGGAGAATTTGTGCTTTCCCGGATGAGTTTTGTTTAGTTGCTTAGGTGAGAATTTGTGCTTTCCCGAATGAGTTTTGTTTAGTTGCTTAGGTGAGAAGAGATATGTCCCGTAGAATCGAGGTGCTGCCAAAATAAAACCATGAGCCTGTATGTTCAAAATTGCTTTATAATGATGTACCGTGTTTACCTTCACAATCAAAAGTTTGAATCGATCAGGATTTGATTAGTTTACGGAAAGAGAAAAATCCGGATGTCATTATTTTCCATTTTCACAAAGCTACTTCTATGAGACACGTGGGTCGATCAATTTTGGCTTCCTCGTGGAAGAAGCTCTAGAAAAATTGAAGAATAATGAGGGAAGCAATGGACATGGCTCTACTTTGTATCCTTGTTTAAAAAAAAAATTCTTTTGGAACTGAAAGTTAACGAATGCATAATTATATGCATAAATATTATTTTATTAATCCATAACAAATTTCAAGTTGAATTTTCAATAAAATTTTTTGATAAAAGGACATACTTTTCGTATTCGAATGGCAATATTTCTATTGAGAAAGAGTAATGAGAACTTATGAATTACAGATGCGAGTGTCAACCTGGCTATCGTAAAAAAGATGAAATTTGTGTTAAAATCTGCGATCCATCTGACAGCCCGTGTTTCGGAAATGTCCCGTGTTATCCAGTGCGAGACCGTCCGTACTTCAGATGCGGAAAGTGTCCTGCGGGTTACACGGGTAACGGACAGCGCTGCACACAGCTCAGAATTGACGTGTGTGATCTGCAGAATCCCTGTTCTCCTACGGAGCAGTGCATGCACCAGGACGAGGCCCCAGGATACAGGTGCGCACCCGTTGACGAAATCCTGTATAGATAATACATACAATACTACGTCGGATCGTTCAATTGAATGATCGGTTTTTTTTTTTCATAATAATAATGAAAATAAATAAAAAAAATTAATATTACAATAGTGATTAGATCTGCTTTGCAAGAAAACCCAGCGTGCGGGTCCATTTGTGCCTTTCGCATCAATGTATCTATATCAACTTATCGTCATTAACACTCAAACGTTTCGCTGCAAAAAAAGCATCCTTTCTGTAGCACGAATAGACCGTTTTTTTTTAAAGCCCACATTTCTTTCTATAAATACACATGGCATGTAAAACGAGAAAGGAAGAAATACATACCAAAATCACAATTTCTACCGAAAAGTACAAAAGTATTGGCAAATCATTTTACCACTAACCGACGAGGGAAAATGTTTTAACCGACTGATAGTGAGTCTCCCAAAATCTTTCGTCGCTATTTTCGAATTAATTTCTGCCTGGCGAAATATTTAATCGCGCTTTAGTTGCATTGGGATAATAATATTTCGGAGAGTTTCAAAAAATTTAATTAAGCAGTTCTTGTACAAAATGAAACAGGGTGAATATCTTCACTTACACAGTCGGTTACTCATCATGTTCACTCTTCAATTTCCTGTAGAAGGCTCCACGTATGTGAAGAGTTAAGATGATTAAAACACATTCCCGAAAAATCTATCTTTACACTTAATCCTTTTCCGCCATTCATGGCAATTTCCTTCGCTCCATCCTTCCTCAACACTTATCACACGTATCTTCTCTGTTTCTTCGCATCAAGAGTGCTTGAAGATATATTTGCATAAAGAATCGGAATTTTTATTGCGAAGAATCAACGACAATACAAGGTACAAAAAAGGGAAGAATGTCCATATAAAAACAAAGAACGAATCGAATCACTTTCACAAATTCAGCATGTTCTTCCTGTGTATGCCTTTTCATTTGAATGACATGCGAGCGTAGGTGAGATACCTCGTTACAGGGACAAAACATTTTTACTGTAACGAGGGGAAGGCGGATCGAGAGAGAATAATGTTGGACGATCCAATACTTTTTTTGGGTAAATTCCCGATGTTTACCCGCCGTTCCGGTAATGTCCATCATCAGATGCAAACAATGCCCATTGGGATATGCCGTTCCACCCACCGGTAGAGACAAGGGAAGGTGCGTCGACGTCAATGAATGCGAGGACGGTCGAAATGGTGGATGCGTTCCAAATTCCATCTGTACCAACACCGACGTGAGTTCTTCATCGAATTTACGATTATTTTACGAAATTTTCGACCTTGTTGTCGTTCGGAATTCATAACAAAAATTATCATCATTATCTTGACAACGGTCGAAAATATATAAAACTTGCTTTGTTCAAAAATAATATCGATAACACATCAGACTAACATGCAAATGTTCTGAATTACTTGGCTATGGCAAGCACTCTTAAAGGGAGTCCCGAGGGATAAAACGAGTGGAGGTATGAGGGAAATCCAGAAATATAAATCCTCGGAGGGGTTGAAAGACAATAAAGCATTGATCGTTGTCAATTGTAATGTTGTTGCGGTACATCACACCATTCAAATCGTAGCATATTTTTTTCCAACGATTCATCATTAATCATCGTAACTAAAAAGTTTAGTTGAAATTTAAACCAATTTACATCACATGCTTGTTTTAATATGAAATGCGGGTTTAAAGGCGTATCACTTTGTGAAAAGTAAAAAATATTGAAATTATGCCAGTAAATTATTGATCTATTAATTGAATTATTAATAGTAATTCAATTTGTGTGTTATGCAAACTCTCGAAGACTTTGAAAAATATACTTCCAGGGGTCCTACATTTGTGGTCCGTGTAAAATTGGATATTCCGGCAACCAAACCGTCGGATGTAGTCAAACTCACACGGTATGTCCCGATCACAAAACCGCCTGCAGTAAGCACGGATATTGCTATTGCATCGGAGTCAATGAATACGTTTGTCGGGTAAATATCAAGAGATATGAAACAAAAATGTTGGATGGAGAAGCGGACGATCAGTGATTATTAAAATTGATTTTTAGTGCAACGTGGGCTACGCCGGTAACGGTCATATTTGCGTTACTGATTCCGACTTAGATGGCCATCCTGACCGACCGGTGATCGACAGTGAGAACCAACAACGAATTCCCCAAGACAATTGTCCGTCTACGCCGAACAGTGGTCAAGAAGATGCCGATGGCGATGGAATTGGAGACGCCTGTGATCCCGACTCCGATAATGACAAAGTCCTCAATCTGTCGGACAATTGTCCTCTGGTGTACAATCCTGGACAGGACGACTCGGATGTCGATGGTCCCGATGGATTCGGTGATGTTTGTGACAATTGCCCAACTGTGTACAATCCATCGCAGAAAGACACCGATATGGATGGAAGGGGAGACGCTTGCGATAACGACAGCGATAATGACGGTATTTATTTATTTATTTTTTACATATTATCACAAAAGTCCTTGCGATAAATCCTTTAATACTCTATGCGACCTCGGCAAACGATGAAAGAACGGGCGTGGAAACAATCCATCACTCAGTCTCAAAATTGAACGAGCGAACAATTACAAAATGTATTATTCATCTGATGAATAATAATTCATCCTTATCCATCCTCACCGTGTGATTCTTTTCTTGGTCAGTGACCGATAAGTAACTTCAGTCGAGTCCTTCACAGTTTTTATTACACGTTCTTCAGTCCTTTATGAAGTGGATAATGGACTAATACTGTCGAGCTTCATTTTTTAAATCATTATGTCTACTAGGCTGTGAGTTTAAACTCGGTATTAATCATTACCATGAATCGAAATAGGTATTGCGAATAATGAGGACAATTGTCCAACCGTGCAAAACGAGGATCAAGACGATAGGGATGGAGACGGAGTTGGCGACGCGTGTGATAACTGTCCCGACACCCCGAATTCAAATCAAAATGACACGGATCGGGACAGAGTCGGCGATGCTTGCGACAATAATCGTGACAGGGATCGAGATGGTATCCAGGATGACGTGGACAACTGTCCTGACCATCCGAATGCTGCTCAATTGGATACGGATGGTGACGGTGAAGGTGACGCTTGTGACAACGATATTGACGGAGACGGTGTCGTCAATCATTGTGACAATTGTCCGTATGTGCCGAATAGAGATCAAGAACTCAAAAAAGGTAACGTGAACTTTGAATCCCTCGTGGTGTTATCGTAATTTGTACAGATACAATGGAAATATGTGTAAACACAGTGTTTTATCACTATTGCAGATGGTCAGTACGGCCACACCTGCTTTGAAGACTTTGACAACGATACCATAATCAATCGTTATGACAATTGCCCAAACAACAGTCACGTCTGGACAACCGATTTCCGTAGTTACGAAACGATTCCTCTGGATCCAAGAGGCGATGCACAGAAAGATCCTAACTGGCAGGTTCATCACAATGGTTCAGAAATGTTGCAAACGGAAAATTGCGATCCCGGTATTGCTGTCGGTTAGTACTGCCATGATTTTTAGTTGATTCGGAATACTGTTGGTATCTAATTCGTGTCAAGAGCGAGTATCTGCTCCGTTAGTTTTCCAAAGTTATCGATCAATCCAGAAATCAATATAAATATCCAGATTTCTTAGCTTATTTTACCAAAAAATATATCTTATATATTATAAAAAACTATTTATATCTCAGGGAAGAAAGACAATGTGACTAAGAGGTAAAATTAGTCGAAGAACCTTTAATAAATTAGGACCAGGTTACACTGCATGTAAAAGTGCATCAATTAGTAACATCATTAATTGATTAACTATTGGATGTTCGTTATTTCAACTGTCTTTTTTTGCCCAACGTCCATTCGAAGATGAAAAATGACGCTAACAGTAAATGGTCATAAAAGTAAAAGTATATGGCAACAATTATTTGAACCGATATAGTATTTTCAGGATTGCCGGAGTACTAATGACTGTTCGGTTAATAATTTGAGGTATTCTCATTGAATACAGGTTGGGTATCCTTCAATGGTGTTGATTTCGAAGGAACGGTCTTCGTCAACACGAACTTTGACGACGATTACGTTGGCTTTGTGTTCGGCTACCAAAATACCCATAAATTCTACGCAGTCATGTGGAAGAAGGTCATGCAAACGTATTGGGTTCCTAGTCCCTTCCGGGCGACGGCTGATCCTGGAATTCAGTTAAAGGTCGTGGACTCGATAACCGGGCCTGGTGAAATATTGAGAAACAGTCTCTGGAATACCGATGGCCGACAACACGAGGTTAAGCTTTTATGGAAAGACCCGAGAAACGTTGGCTGGGTGTCGATGACTTCCTACCGCTGGAAACTTCTTCACAGACCGGCAGTCGGTCTAATCAGGCTTTCTATTTACGAGGGGCCTCGATTGGTCGCTGATTCCGGTAACATCTTCGATTCAACTCACAAAGGTGGCAGACTTGGCCTGTTCGTCTTTTCCCAAGAGCAAGTCATTTGGTCAGATTTGCTCTACAAGTGCACAGGTGGGTAACAAAAAAATCGATCAGATCTGGGCAAGATAAAGGTTTTTAAATATCTATCTGAAATATGAAATACTGAACTATTATCACGTACTTAAAATACTAAAAATAGTATACCCGCAGTTTACTTTTTGAAGTGTTGTACTTTAAGTGTCTGGTAAAAAAATATGCAGAACACAAAAAAAAATCTGAAAATTTGTATTCCAAATATGAAATTCTACAACGAATTGTATTTTAGATCCGCCCAGATCCGTAATTCATTATCATCATCGCCAAGGCGTTTTTTAAGTTGTCAGCATTGTTAATACTTTTTATTTTATTTCGTTTTCAGAAAACGTCCCCGAGTCAGTTTATCGCGAATTGCCAGCGGACGTACAGAGAAAGATTGAAGTCGAAACGGGCGAACATCGCCGATATACGCCGTCCAAACTTCCGCCAGAGTGTTACACCGTCTGAGGAACGATTAGCTGCAAGTCACCGGCCATTCATGAGTGTAGTTGATTCCAATAAACAAGCCTTTCTTTATTACTCGTTGCGATGTTTGCGAATAACATCAAAACACCGGTCATTGCGTAGTAGACCAGTAATAATTACGGCTGTTACTACTTGCTGATCATATCTTTCTCTCTAGTCACCCCGATATTTTTCGAGTGTTAGGGACATCCGAGGATGAAATAACTCGTGAATAAGACTAGAAACACTCGGATCGCAGAAGCGAGTCCTAAAATGTGCAGCTAAAACAATATTCTTCTTACATTAAGTGACTACAGTAAAGAAAATAATAATAACAACAAGAGGTTTGTGGTTTGGTATGTATAGTAATAAACTTGAATTTTATTTATGCCATTAAATTGATGAATTATCGTGATTTATATCTTGCTCTCTCTTTCGCTCACTCAGTCGTTTCTAACTTAATAAACCTTATTGAAATTGACGTAAGCAGTCTTCTTACAACGCTTGCTCCCTCGCAGCTTCGCAATATTTGAATGAAATACAGAAATCAGTCGCCCTACCACATTAGGTATCATAATAATCTGCAGTTCGGACAATCCGCTAACAACTGTAGTCCATTATTTATTCACGTTCTATTTGTTCTTTTTGTTTTAATTTATTAAACCTCGTCTTTTTCATAAATTATCATCTACTCAATCTCGTTTATCTTCGTTTAAATCATACAACATATAAATATCTCCTAGCTACAATAAATTAATAGTTTTTTGTTTAAACCTGCTTAACTATGTACACTAAATTCATTTTGAGTAATTCGAATAAAGATCAACATCGATGAGTTTTTTTCATCACTCTCTCTCTCTCTCTTTCTCTCTCTCTCCCTATCATTTCTTCCTACAAGAACAAGGTTTTGAGTATAGCTAGATGTCGCGCGTTTGTGGCAGTGGTTGCTCAGAACTCTTGTACATATTTGTGTGTTTGTTGTTTCTTTGTCTTAAATTTCTTCTTTTCTTATTAAGGCAGTTGGGCACCCTTAGACGAGGGATTATAAGACGTTTGCGTAAGGACAGAAACATTTTTCTTCATTATATTTTGTTCCCTGTTTCACAACTTCTTCATTGACATTTATTTCTTCAGTGCGTCCCTCATTGTCACGGTGCGAGCCTCTTCGAGGATCCAACGTGTCGATCTCTCTTTTTTTATTTCAAGTTGACAGTGTTATTAATTATTTCTTTGTCTTTGCGGAAGACGAATCAAGTTTTAGTTACGCGAAGGAGTGCGGGAACGTCCAGTGAGTCCTACCCGCGATTTAGCGACTCGATCGACAGTTCGACATACGACTGATGTAGTTTTCTCAAATATGTGTGTACATGATCCTCTCGATGAATGAGCTGGGCATCCACACTCGTAGAATCGTAACTAAACTCGGTGAGATGGAGATAAAGCTCTTCCTCGACTAGAGCAACGTTTTTTTTTTTACCACATGCTGAGTATCCAACCACCTTAATGTTGTCTCTTCGCTCTTGCGCCACAGTTGGACGTTTCAGTGGCGTTCAGCTGATGACTGTCGTTTGGTGAGACTTTAGGTGGAGGATCGGGTCACCAAGCCTCTGTGTACCGAACATCGAATTCCTGAAGAGCCGGCAATCGTTTCTTCAAGGACTCGAAGGTCTGGGCCGAAAGTTTCGTACTGTTCAAATTCAGTTTCCTTAGGCTTGTGAGAGCTGCAATAATAATGAGCGTTAGATTGAACTTCTTTTGAATGTACAGTAAGATGTGGTGAAAATGATGGAAACTTACAGGCCAGAGTCGAGATTCCCTTGTCAGAAACGGGAGTCTCGCACAAATTCAAAACCTGCAGTTTCTGCAGATGCTCGCTTATCATTTGTAGGCCCGCGTCACCAAACTGTGTCGCCCAGAGATTCAGATATCGCAGTGCAGGCAGTTTGATGAGTTGTTCGGCGCATGCGGATGTAACAGAGGTGAATGCTAGAGTGAGACACTCGAGATTACCGAGAGCCCCACCGCCGAGTATCACTGCCACATCTGCGTCCGTCGCACGGGCTGGCAGAGTCAGCTTCCTCGGTCCACCTTTCTGTTGCTATTTCGTGTTTGAAATATTATAGTCGAAGCATTAAGAAGCTAAATCCTAGCGACTAAATGCCCAGGGAAGTGGACTTTGGGTAGGACGAACTGACGAATTACAGAAATACAAGGTTTTGAAACACAGATCAAGCTCTCACAATGTAGCTTCCCCCATTTCAACCGTTCCCAGAATTTAACTCGTTATCATGGCAACTAATTCTCTCAATTGAACTTCCGCTTTCGTGAATTATTAACCGTGTGGGCAGTTAAATTGTTGGAGCTTGAATTGCCAAGGTAAAAAAGTAGTAGTGATGCAATATTGAGAATGATTAAAACTAAATCAATGCACAAAAGTCATAAACATCTCTTACCAACTCTTGTAAATTCCTTTGACGCTGACAAAGCGTGGCGTAACGATCTTTTCCCGATTGCGTCGATTGAAGAGCCGATACAACTTGCAACCTGTGTTCCTCGTTGGGCAGTAGACGCCACTCCAGCATCAGACAAAGAGCCTCTTGGGCAGCTTCGCAACCCCTAACGCCGAGCAGCATGCATGCACGCCACGTCTGCTTCACCAGCGAGGCGATAAATCTCTTTCTGCGACAGCAGCAGCCCAGAAGCGTCGTCAGCTATAAAAGTGGATGAGACGCTCATTATTTGTGCTTCAATAAAAAAGTTAAAGAAAAACTTTAAACGCATACGTAACAGCGTTACAGAACGTTCGATATGAAGGTTGACAAAAGTGTATGCAGGCGTTTCAATATCACGCAACGTTCAATATCTGTATTCATGATTACTAAAGCTTGCAACATTGAATGCCTAACACTTAAGAATGACTCGAACAACGGAGTTACTACACCGTTACGAAATGAGTTCTCATTGTCAATTGCTGATTTCATCAAAATATATTCAAGCATTGTATTCTCAGAATATTTAGACTTCTTCAAGTCGCTACTTTGGTTACGTTTGATTTTATAGAATTGAAACATGGTTAAACTTTGCACAATGCTCCCCCATTATTTCCCATTTCTCGCGTCACTTCTTCAAGACGGAGCCTAAATTTCATCAATATACTTCTTTACAAGAGGCTTTGTGATAAATAACAATTGTGAAAAAGCAACGTGCAACGTTCAGATTAATATATGTTTTCAATATAACCAATGATTAAAAGGTCCACGGGAAAAAGCAGGTCATACGAGATACGTAAAAGCTATAGTTATATTTTCATTTCCCTATCTTAAAAACCAAGCATGTTTTGCTTGGCCTCTTTTGCTATGAACATGCAATCGATCAACGCTGTCATCTTTGCCGAACGGCCTTGCTGAATTTCTCGCTTGCACTTATACAACAAAACACATCGTACAGTCTAGTCTCCTCATTTTTCGAGGAACGAATATGGAATATGAATTAAGGGAATGGACGTCGCTTCTATTATCAATCATCCGGTCATTTCTTTACCATTTCCCCAAAGAGCGCACCCTCGTCAGGACAGGCGTCATTGGAGGATGGCGCGGCGAGGTGAATCCATCCGGGTCTTGGCTCTCGAACAGGCAGGAGAACTTGGTGAACAGAACATCTGGAATCCGAAGCCAGACGTCGCATCACGTACAGCATAACTGCTTCCTGAACCTCTTTGTCGGCCAGTGCTCGTTCCGGAAAAGGCACAGGCTGTAAAAGAGACCCCAGGCCTGGCCTCCAGTCTGCGTATTCGGACCTGAAATTCAAGGATTTCATTCGTTTTTTTTTACCACTGAATTGTATACTCAGAGAAAAATGTATCGTCCCATGAAGTGATGGCAATTTATTTACAATCCATGCAACTATTTTTGTTTATATTTAAGATAACCATAAAATAGTTGCCGCAACTAAAAAAATATAATTAGAACCATTTTCTTTGCTACCGTAGCTACCAAAAGAAAACGGCATGGATAAAAACTGTTAAACTGTCGCGTTGTAGTTGCCAGAGCTTCCACACTATCTCTCAGTGTATTTAATAAGATAGAAGGGAACGTTCAATTTATCTTCTAGAAAAAAATTAACTCAAATAAAGGCGATGCACAGAAAAAGGCGACCGCACAAGTGTTTCATACGTACGCTACTTTCAAAACCAGTAGATAACACCGTAGTGGCGGAGGGAATTCGGCATCGCCGGCGTTCGATGGTTTGCGAGTCGCTACTTCGAACCTAAAAGTAATGAGAAGCGTTTCCATGATTCTTCCTAGATTCATTAACATCATAAAATTCACAGCAAGTGTTCTATACCGGAGGATCAAAATAAATTTTTCAAAGTACGCTGTAAAATTTGATTTAACAAGTTCCGGAAAATTTGACGAATGGTGGAATGCCATTAAAAATGCATCCTGATTTTTATTTCCATAAAATAAAAACGCATTTACAAACAAAAACTTAAAATGGGTTTGTTTGCATGACAGAATCGCATTTTTCATCATTTTTTTTAGAGCACTTGTGGAAATGTACGGAATTTTCTTAGTGGAGCTTGCACGGTTAAAATTTCAGAGAAATATATTTTACCTATGAAATATAGCAGCTACGCAAATCGAAACCAAATTCGGTAGGACCCGAGGATGCGGACAATCACTACCAGGGCCATGGACCGATCCAATGTAGTCTCTGATCGCTTGTTCGCCATCATTGTTTTCATACAGGGCAGCCACGAAGACTTGAAGTAACTTTCTCATGTCCGGCGATTTGCCAAAATCCACGGTATGCTTCAAACATCGCGTAATTGCAGGGCTCAGAGCCATAACAAGAGGGGATCGAGGATGTCGTTGGGCTAGTCTTGCGAGGGCACGTGCGAGAGCTGGAGGTGGTGCAGCCTTTTCCAGAAGCGGCGCAGCCGCGCTCAGCACAGCTTCAGCCCAACTTCTCCGGTCGCTTCGCCCACGAGCTTCTTCTATCTCGATTGCTTTTTTGTCGTCCTTCACATTCGTCTCCACGACGATTGGATCTTCCAAAAGCTTAGCCACAGCCTCCAATGGAGCTCCGTTGACTCTTTCATCCTGAAGCGGCGTCCACAGTGCGAAATCAACCATAGCCTTCAGTTCCCTCAATATTATTTCTTCCCTCGTATTAACCGACACGAGATGTTGGTATTTGAAGATACTTTTCTGGAAAAATTCGTTTTGTGCATTTCAGAAACTACGATTTTTTTTAGGACTGTTTTTTTCAATGCTGCAATATTATGTAGTGAAATTAGGAGGATATTCTATAAGATGTATGGGTAACCGTACCGTATGGTTGTACCATACCCATCATGTTTCCCCGAGGAAAAACCAAAGATTTTAGGGGTCATCAGAAAAATAAATGATGTAGCCAAAAACTGAATAATCTCACAGATAAATATTTGTTTAGTGTTAGAGTCGAATTTATAGTACCAAGATTAAACTTAAGTTTTGACTAACGGGTGAAATAACATAGATAGAATTATTTACTAAGATACAAACTTCAGGTCTAATTTGGGACTGTAAATTTGACCCGTCGTATATTCAGTGAATTTTGTTCTGAACGTCACAATAATTTCCCACAATTGGTCAGATTTTGAGTGTTCTTTATGTGAATAAATTTGCATTTAAGAAAAAATGTTTAGCCTGCAGAGCAAAAAACACAAACAAAACGCACGGTAAACCATGTATATTTCGAAATTAAATAAAAAATGCAACTTCAAATTTGCATAGAAACTAATACTTTTTTTATGATCGATATAATCAATGTTTCTTCTGCAATCTTTTGCTATTAAAATATCAATGGCTTACAAAAAAATGTAACTTCTTAATTGGACAGATGATCATCTAGAAAAATCCATGCAAAGTTCTTAAGTAGCTAATTTTGTGAACCATCTCGGTGATTCATCAGAGATATATCAGAAGGAAGATCTTTTGATTGTAAATTTTATTCATGAGAAATAGTTCACCTTCCACAGAATGGAATGATACCACTGGTCCCGGGTGTACGCGTTGCTCGCCTGCAGAAGCAAAGATCCATCCGGCAGAACGATTCTCAGGCAATACTTATACGTAGGATCCCATCTCGCTACAGCGTAGACTTCCGACATACTGCTATATGGCACTGGTTGTTGCAAAAATCCTGTAAGCTGAAATTAGAAAAATAATGTATTATTGAAAAGTGGGAATCGATGTGCAAGGTTTTAATTTGATCACTTTTGAGCTTATTACGTTATTTAATTTAGTTCTTCATGTTATGTATCGTTATTTCGAACATAACGCGTTATTCCTTTAATTGTCCGCTGCTCCGAAGATAATTTTCGATGTTTTCGAAGATAAATCGTTCATGCACCATTGGTATCAATTATAATCGATCATTTCAACGTCGATGTTCTTTTTTACAACATCGAATATTACTACTTCATTTTCCGATTTATAATCGAATAAACTGAACTATGATTTTCATTGTTGAATTTGAGTATTTCGGTCACGTATTACTTTTTTTTTTTTTGGTGCGACACTAATTTAACTAAAATAACAACGCACCACCCACTGCGCCAATCAATTTCTTACACTTCTAGCCTGCTGATAACCTCCCTACTTTTTTACATTTCTTCTGGCAGGAATGTAGCGATTTGAGATAAAGGTACAATTCGCAAAATACTATAGACTCGAGTGTTGATATGGAAAATTATTTTCATAAAAGAATAATAACTTTGGGAATGGTAAGAGAATTATAGCTACATTTATATCAAACGAATACTTATTATATAGAATTGAGCAAATTTCGGGAATTTCGGGTTCACTCGTTTATTTTTGAAAAAGTTAAAACCCCATAATTTCCCAATAGCTCATTTGCAATAATTACATGTTTTTAGCATCGAGCAAAAAACCATATATATTTTTCGCGAATTTAATTAACTTTGATTTAGTACTTTGATTTATTGCGAGCATATCGATTAAAACCCGCGATAGGGAGAAAAATAAAATTCAACATTTCGCACACAGCACACAATGCTCCATTCGCGCAATGAGCTTCGCTCTTCCATCTCCGCCAACATTCAAGTCCAAAAAAAAAATGGATGCAAAGTAGAACCTTACACATTGCTTCCTCATTTAATTTTGCTCTTTACATAGCAACCTCTACGAGGAAGTATTGTAACTGATTCTGGTTTCCTCATCGAGGAAGCTTTGTTTTCATGAAACATTTTTTTTTCGAGATTTTCATGTCAGTATGCTTAGAATCACCTAGAACGTCGAGAAAAGTGGTTTAGAAAATGTGTCCGTATATGTGTATGTGTGTGTTTCAAGGACCGAAAATTCAATCGTCGATAGCTCGCGAATGGCACGATCGATCGAGCTCAAATTTGGCACGCAAGTAGAGTATTAATTCCTCTTCAATTGCTGTAATTTTTGAGAAAATATATCTATGTATACTGATTTTATAGAATTTATACATAGCAAAATGAATTAAAAGTTTCGACGCAAAGTGTCAAATAGTGCCTAACTTTAACAGCTCGACGTTTTCGTTGAGCCGACATTAAAAGTAAAAATGTTTGCATCGCAAAGTTCGCCGTGCGCCACATTCACGCAATGAGCTCCACTCTTCCGGCGCTTCCACAAAAATCTAGGTCCGAGAAAAATGTGTTGAAAGTTTCGAGGTGGAGTGTCGATATTGAGCCTAGCCTTAATAGCTCGACGTCCCTCTTCCTTTCCTCACCCTTCTCACTTTCTTATATGCTTTTAGCTCTTGCACGAAAGCCACAGCGAAATGTGACCGCAATGAGAGAAGAGAGTGGGTTTGCCATCAGTCCACCAAGCCTGCTATCAGGATTAGCAGCCCCTTTTCGCCACACAAACAGAAGAAGAAGAAGAAAAAGGCTTTCCCTCATTTCCGCGCATTGTACACACTCCCGTGGTTATAATGGAGCTGCACTAACACCTGAAAGAAGGTTGGCCATCAAAGCAAAGGTATAGTGCAGAGCTCCACAGCATATAGCCCTAGTCCGGAGAAGGTAGGGCGCGCTTGTGTGTGATGACTGTGAATGACGTCAGAGGTAAATCTAGGCCGCGGGTTGAACGACTCTTCGAGCGGGCTCGTGACCTAATCTAGCTAGCTCCGCTGCTGGTGCTGCTGTTGCTGCGAGCTTCCGCTGCTGTGGTGCATCCCCCTCAATGGACGCGGGCAAATACCCGAGCCAAAAGCCACGGCATCGCTTTTAGCATATCTCGTGCTACGCCAGCAATTTGCACCCTACATTTTCGACACTGGTAATTATAATAACATAATTATTTGGCGTTGTCCTTAATGCTTACATTCTGGACCAACGATGGGCGATAGTCGACTATAATTGTGTGCAAATAACATTTCGGTCTGGTGAGAAGCTATTGGTATAATTGCAAGAACATTGGATGCACGAAAGTGTTATAATTTTCTTGGAAAACACAAAGGAAATTAAATTCTTTCGATTACTTGAATATTCTCCATCCCTCCTGGACTACAGTCCAATATTTTTACATCTTTGACATTTTTCTTCCACCCCTTTTCGCAGTCTCATAGAGCAAGTTTTGTCATGGTGACATTGTTTTTGCCGGATTTTCAATGGTGCGTAGATGAGTCGCCAAAAAAAAATGGAAAATGTAATTGCGATATTTTTTTGTCCTAGCGGTGCCTAGGATTGATAAAGAGGATTATATTTTCAAGTGTCTTCTGCAATTTCAAGAGAGAAAGGGAACATGTTTCATTAACAAATTCAATTGACATCGTTCTATTTTTAATTTTCCTTCGATGAAACGTTTGTTCGAATACACTTTTTTTGAGATTCATCTAACATTTTCTTACTGCAATTTCTTTGATTTTTTACTTATTACGATTATTTTAATTGAGGAATACAAATTTATACATCTTTGCAATAATTTTGAATGCTTTAAACTTATTCTTCTCTTGCTGTTAATGATTATCGTAGGCTTAATAATCTATAGTAAAAATAAATAAAATGGGGACCATCGCTTATGGGTACAATGGGTAGAACATTGCTTAATAAAATTTAGGAGACAATACAATGTTACTAAGAAAATATTCAAAATAATGTATTAAGTAGGTTAGTAAGTGGGATATGAAAAAATTGTCTTTACGCAAAAAAGTGACGTATTGGTTACACATAAGTATCCGTGACCTGACGTCGGTTCGGCTCGATATTCCCTCATAATGCATATGTATATATCGCATATTTTAGAAAATGATTTACCGAACGAAAGTGCGTCAAATCTGTCAACGTATGGATCTGACGTTAATCGAGTATGTAAACAGCTCAAGAACGAGATTGGTCCCGAGCAGAGTGAAGACGGATTATGAACTCTCGCCTATAGCGAATACCTGTCGGCTCGCTGTTTTTTCAAGCGTACGCTCGGCGAACGCGCAAGCTCTCGTGTTTTCTCAGCACACACTAAATATCTGAAGAAACGATGAAAGTATACAAGTGCCTACTACGAGTTCTACTATACGATATTAAAAGCACGGGATATTGTTAGCCACGAGACGTACTCGAGACGAAATCGACGCCCTGGTTCTGGACATGTGTCCAATTTATTATCTAACATGTGTTTTAATCAGGAAAGCAAAGAAAGAGTTACGAAATAATATCGTGTACCTTTTTGCTTCCAGTCTTTGATTTAATTTAATTATTTTCTTCCGGATTTTTATGTCAGAACACTGAGATTAAAAATGGTATAGTTTGGAACATCGAGAAATGTCCTTTAAAAATCGGGCGTGTCGCATGCGGTCAAGAGTTCGAAAGTTCAATCATCTATAAATCAAGGGCCTGGAATTTGGCACTCGAATAAAGCAGCGGCCCGTCTTTGATCGTTGTTTCGACAAAATGTATGCAGAAGTTTTAATTATGATTATATAGCATTTTAATTTTTTTCATTTGATGAGTTATTTGATGATAAATTGGCAAAAATGGAGAAAGCGTTTTGAATTTTGTACGTAAACGAAAGAATATTATTTATTAATACTACATACATAATTTGGTAGAGATCGATAAAAGGGTTCGTATCGTATAGAAATTTGAACGATCCGTTATTATTTCTTGACGATTAATCAATCATAAGCTGAAAGATCGTGCCAGTGGCGACTTTATGTTTTGATAACCGGTGGTCGACCGAAAACGTTTTTTTATACCCAGATCGAAAATACGTATTGACATTTTCGTCCAACAAACCGAGAAATACCCTTAATATGGAATTATAATTAATTGTAAATTTCAATTCGACGTACGCATTACTAGTCATTATGTGCGTTTAGTTAGCAAATATTGTGTTTTCGACGCCAATTCTATTTAAACGGAAGGACTCTTGCACGTGATAATGCCATTCGGGTTAACGGGTATATCAACACATCTTCTCTCTCGCTCTCTCTCTCTCTCTCTCTCTCTCTTGCACACAGGCGTATCTCGTGATGCTGCCTCCATCTGCCTGATTCGATTTCCGGTGATGTTAAGCCTCGCCTTCAGCGAACTGCGAATACTGCTCTAAAATCAATGCTAACTGGACTTTCGCTGGCACCAACCGACGGAGTTACGTATGAGGGCTTGCAACAAAGCTGTAAGCTAGACTAGGCTTGGCAAACTAATGCGTGGGTGCGGACTGCACCCGACAGTGATTCTGTCATTGGAATTTTGCAAATATTGTTGCCGTGATATAGGGAATAAAGCATCTTCTAGAAATTGTCGTGTCAGTGGGAAAAACACCCATAGCTCATTAAAGAGGAGACCTGACTTGTAATGCGAAAAAAGTACTGTCATTTTACAGCTCACTTGCATTTGAAATTTGTTATCTCGGTTTCTGTATATAATCTTATGAATTTTGGGAATTGACATACAAATTGACGGACAATCGGTGGCAACTGGTCTTCCTTAAGAAATAGTCATTTCTTTTTCAGCAAAATAGTAATCGCATTTTAGTTTTTTTCTGAATTCAGAGATGTTCATTTCTGAAATTTTGCTTTTCATGATAATTGAAGCAGCTCTTCGAAAAAATCGATATAAGAATCTAAGCAAAACTGGTTTTGCTTATGGATGAATACCAGTTCGATAAAATTCACTCCGAAACCTGTGATATATATATGTCCCTTTTTAATTTAAATATTCATAAGTCGGTATTAAATTTACACGAAAACATTTAGGTGTTATTCTTACCTCATATAGAATTGTAAGCATTAGGAATCTAGGTGTAATGATTAGTTGTGGTAGTCCATGACAGAATTTTTTAATCAATTACGTTCTTTCCATTAGTATCGGAAATACCATTACACAATCATCATGAAGACGATTGGGAGCTTATTATAAAAACAAAAACATGTTAGATAACAGCCTAGGCAGTAATAATCACCCAATTAGGCCCAATCAGTTATTGATGAACGAACAAGATGTTAATCAAGTTTATTCAATGGTGACGTACAAAAGATTCCTATCAATCATTATGTCTACCTTGAATTTTCCTACATATGTTGTTGACAACTATATAATAGCCTAGAAGACATTCCAGAAATGGTGTCGCTGATTATATTCACTGACCAGAACTAGATTTCCAACAATCACAGCAACCTTTAATTCACCTTTTAATTCGAAGGGCAAAAATGAGTGAAAACTAAAAACCTGCGGTTTAATTTGTTTACTCATTATTCAGATTTTTTTTTTTTTAAACTACGTAGCAAGTTCATGAATAGTGTTGCTGTAAATAGCCGCTTTACGGGACGACTAGTGAAAAGTAAAGTTACGAATTTTCGTCCCAAGGAACAATAATTAGTATCTCAAATAAATTACCGGACCTCCTATAAAGGGTGCAATTATAAAAATCTGTTTAGCTCAACAGCAGAAAATATAACGAATCACGAACTTTTTATAATATATTTTGACGTCACAAAATCTTAAAAATTATAATTACTCCTATAGATAGAAATCAAATCACGCAAATGAGAATGAATGCTTCGCTTGTGTAGGAATAAAATTTCAGATTAGTGCTTCACACAATTTCATGAAACCCAACGTTAAAATGTTAAAAAAAAAGAAGAAATTACAAAAACAAAGTTTCCTGCGATGAAGCAAAAGTACTATTTTTTCCCAAAATGTCTTTCCAAACTTGGACTACACAGTACACGAAATAAAAAAGTCAATTTCGATGCGCAAGGGTTTTAAAGGGAAGCCGGGAAAAGTATTCGAGAAAACTGTTGTTTGTTCGTTGATACGAACTAAATAGGTCAAGATAACGATTTTACACCGAAAGCTTTCTGTGAGGAAGCAAAAATTCTCTTTTTCACAAAAATGTCTTTAACTTCCGAATATTCATAGCACACTACACTAAATAAAACAAAATCAATTTCGACGTGCACGAAAAGTGTTCAAGAAAAAGGATGTCAATCGGTGATTGATTAAGTTGAAGATACGAGCTGAATGGGTTAAGGTGATGCGCCGGGAAGGCTGCAGTCGCGTGCCTAATGGAGCCAAACTTGCCGCAATACCGATCATCTCGGCAACGAGCGTTTGTACGTAAGGCGAACGAACGTGCCCAACGGGAAAACGTATGAGAACGAGAGCGAACGCTCGTGCGCGTATATCGGAAGCAAGCATCGATGACAGGTACGGAAACGCGTATCCAGGGTCAGCGTTGACGTCAATAGGAACACGCAAGGCCCCGTAGCAGAGCACTCACGGCGCGTATAATATACAGCAATGCCAGCTGCATTTCCATGATACTGAGTGAGCTGTACCGCGCCAATTGCTTTCATATCGCATCTGGCTCTATCATTGATCGCATATGTACTTCTGACACGCCTTTTCCCACCTCCGAGGCTTCGGCACCTGTTTTGTCAAAGGACTTTCTTGTTCGCTTCTCCAAAAAATACGAAAAAAATACATTAGTCTCTATTCAAATTTCATGGATTTAATAAAGAGAGAAGCGATCAATCGGCACAGTCACGTTTATCGTTGAATATGAAGATGATATAAAAATAATCTGGTGGAGTCAATGACTGCCTGGTCTTATTTCTTCTCAAATACGGTCAATCCTAGAATATGACTCTTCCGTATCTGAGCAGTGGGTACGTTCATGTACATTGAACACGATTGACACGACTATATCGGTATAAGCTATGGCTATTTATTGAAAGCGCAATCTAACTCAGTTTAAGCACAAATAAAGTTTACTAGCGTTTAATTAATGTATAATATTTAATTAATAATGTATACAATTAATGGCCTACCTACGCCACAGTCTCTGGCACTTGTTTTGTCAACGGACTTTCTTGTTCGCTTTTCCAAAAAAACAAAAAAATATATTAATCCCTACAGCAATTCAAATTTCACAGCTACGTTCTGTGGAGTCAATGACTGCCTATTCTTCTTTCTTCTCCAATACGGTCAATCCTAGAATATGACACTTCCCTATCTGAGCAGTGGGTACGTTGATGTTCACTGAGAGAAATCATTTGAAATTTAACAGTCGCAAGGAGAGAAAAAAGTTGTTGGACACACCAAAGAAGTGGTTGTACGGACTCACTTGTCGTCAGTTCATAGATCCACAAATTTTGTGAGTTAAGACGACCACTTTTCGTTACTTCCATAGTTTGTATACCGGGGACCACCTATTGCACACACATCGTAAAAACGAATTGTAAAAACGAAACCCCACGGGTATCTTTTGAAAGGGCAATCTACCTCAGTTTAAATGCAAGTAAAGGGTACTGACGTTTAATTAATAATATATAATTAATAATGTATAAAATTAATTGCCCACCTACGCCGCATTAGTCAAATACGATGATTATATATAGTTGATGAATGAAGTGGAATGAACATATAACACACAGTTGGCACAATTAATGCGGCTTGAGGTTATGTCGAACATCATGAATTTCTGCTTCCTTGTAAACGCGAGCTCACTGGAGAGTTGGAAGAACTCACTGTTTCAATTGCATCCAGAATTGATTCCCAATCAGATTCCAGTTCTAAATGGCAAACAGTATTACCGCGAATCGGGAACCCATTCGTGGAGAACTAATTTTATTTCGAAGGATCAGCTTTGAACGACGGCAACGCTTTGCGATGTGTTGGAAATGCAATTTCTAACGCCAAAGACATCGAGATACGCGATCGGATCCCAATCTGAAGTTACTCTACTGATTGGCACAAGAATATCCCGGAAAAAAAGGCTGATTAATTTGTCATTCACCGGGAATCAACCCGCCGGCTTTGTACTCTGAATTGCAGAGCTCAACATCTGTGCTTTAACTCGCTGGATTATCCAGATATTAGAAAATGTTAATCCTAATTCAATACTCAATCCGGTATTGATGAAGACTCGCAGTTTGATATACAGCGAGTTTAATGGAAAGAGAGATACTGCATCGTTCCGACTCAAAATAGCGAAAAAAAAGTTATTACAATTCTCGTTGGAAGCATTTGGTTGGTAAAAATAATTAATCGACCAGCGCTGGACCACTTACCCAACGAGATGAATTATATTGCCGATTAACGCATAAAAGGTGCTAATCAACTATGCATTAGCAAGCATTATAGAATGTTTAAATAACTAATTCTGAAATAGTTAATTACTAATTTAATCGTTAACTGTTATTAATTCAGTCAATCATTTGAGAATTTATCCAAAATTTGTATATCGATAACGAATTTGATGATTTTATGAGAAACTGACAGTTTGATGACAATCGTTTTTCAAATAGTAATTAACAAGAAGTAATCAGCCATTAGCTAAGAATTCTTAATCAGTAAGAGGTACAGGTTGAAATTAGTAAGTTTTGAAATTTAAATCCAGCTGGACAACTCTTCCAAGGACAACTCACTTCGGGATTCATTGAAATTTTTGCAGTTAGGCCGATAACAGATTTTACTTTCTAAACTGGGTTACATATTGGGTTCGTATTAGGTATGAGGAAACACGTCGCAGGAATTCCCTAGTGAATCCCAATTGGGATTTCTTCGGACACGAGGACTCCCCGAATAATTTCTGAATGGGAACTCCGGAACCGAATGTCGGCACAGTTATCAACATACGTTGCGGTCATAGTCGAGCTCCGATTGTCGATCGTCGACTTGATGTCATCGTGTACCCGAGCTCCAAATGTTTTTCAAATATCGAACTAGCGAACCTGAGGGTTTATACGATTTTAGGTGGATTTCGTAACGCCGAAGATGGCAGAGAGAGAGTTACGTAGAAAAATCCATAGCTGCTGGCGTTAGCAACACACCACACCCTTCTGCAATCAGACGATAAGTCCAATAATTGACTAAACGAAATCCGCGAAGTGTCAGCGTGAGAAATTGCGTTAATCCAAGTAAACAAAATTTATTTCGTTTTTATTCAAGGATGAGAATGATTATCGATTGGGAGAGCAAGGCTTTATTGCTCGAGGCTCCTTCGTTTCAATCACAAACCAAATTTATGACTTAATCCACTTACATCGACCCTGTAAACTAGTTTTTTTAGCTTCCGTTTTAAAACGGGTAGTCTCAAATGCCAAACGAATGTTGGTTCGACTACACCCACAAAATGGAGTGATGGATTGGTTTAGATTGACGGGTTTGCACAGCTGTGAAATCAATCATCGAAAATTAGTTTTCGTATATAACCACTTTCTTACGCTATATTGGTCTATGAAACTTTGTTGCCACCAATTCGATACACCTTCTACTGAATTTTTGACGTTGTAGGAAACATACGCCAGATAATAACTAATTAATAATAACTACTGAATTTTTGACGTGGTAGGAAATATACGTCAGATAATAACTAGTTTGAACCAACAGTTTGGACATTTCCGTACTTCGATCCGTATTTCGATCAACGAAGCGAATTATTCAAGCTACCATCTGTCTACCCAAATGATATTGGTTTATGTGACTGGAAAATCGGGAGTCGCATATATAACCATAACAATTGGTATAAACCACAATTCGTGTGTATATGTTAACCAGATTTTGTGGTTGTGGTTGTAATAATATGAGAAGAAGAGCCGGTTCGCGAGTGGTCAACGAAGACTGCAATATACGAAGAGCTGCTCGGGACATATAAATGTCAATCGGGTGACCCTGCGCGGTATTCCAACGAAAAAGCGGTGCAAAAACTATCGAGGAAATAAAATAGTGTCTACATGGCATACAGTGCACCATGTTTTACATCTGTTGCCATATTCTGCCTCTGTACCTGTCCCACTCTTCCTCACTAGTGGGACCCACTGTGATATGACGCACAATATTTTTTTATTTAATTATTTTGATTACTTCGACCCATTTATTCGATTGATTGCAGCCTTTTTGTATGCCCGAAGGCTCAAGGAAACCAATTACAAGTGGACATTTTTTATTACATTATTCTAACGAATGTAAAAAATTATGTAGAAAACAGTTTCACACTGTGTACTCTCTCCTATTTCAATGTCTATGGGTGTTGTGAAACATTGCGTTAGCCTGAATATAAAACATCAAAGTGACGTTTTTTATTTGTTTAGTTTTAAAAAGTCTGTATTGCAGCATTGGCTACGGTACTCGGGTTCCCAGTAGTAAGTTTCAAGTTCTGGACTGCAGAAGAAGTTGTAACCGGAGCCTGCCTCGGAGTAGACCAGGGCAACGAGACCCTGAAAAGCGTGGTTTTGCGTGTGCTATACGTGCGCAATAAATGTATGAAGCTGCCTCTGCAATGTAAGCCGAGAAGTTGGAGACTGAAGAAAGAAAGGATTTTGAGAATGGGTTTCGACAGAGATCAACATGTGTGCTAACCGGAAATATCAAAATAGTACTGTTGCGGAATCAGGATGGAAGATTTCGAAAGCCGATGATCAGGTATACATAAAATTAATGATCTTTTAATGAATGGACTAGTTAGTTGGCGATCTTGATTGCTGAAGTCTTATAATCATATGCAGAATTTTAATATCAACCCATGAAGCATAGTCAAACATGGCGAATGGTCGGGCCGAAACTCGACGACGAGGTGATAAAAGTGCCTTGGAGTCTTGGATGATAAGTGCGGCTCGATATTGGCAGCCAATACTTTTTCTATATTGAATTATGAGAAACGACCAATATAAAATAATAGCAAATAATTTGTTTTTTAAATTCCTAGGCACGTCTATTTTAAGCTTTTATATTTCGGTTGCCGATACCAATAATAAATAATCAATAATTTTTCATGTAAAATTGATAAGAATTCTCTACAATCTATATCGAAATACATTTCCCGCTTTTATTTAGACTCACATAGTCGTGAACCTGATTTCTCATTGGGACCCCAAATTCTCGAATACCGGAATGTATTTCTCCAGAACTCTGGAGGAAAAATCAGCGTACGCTTTTCGTATTATTCAACATCCACGAATTTAGCCCAAGCGATTGTTCATTGACGCACGAGCTTAACCAAGAATACCACGGGCATTGATGACGCGCGGTTAGCCCCCTGTGAGCGCGTACCTTCTCCCCCTTTCCCATCGATTTCGTCGACATTCGACAACCTCGCGACACGCCGAAACGCGCGATCCGATACACATTTGTCATCTCTGTTTTTGGCCTTTTTGCAATACTGAATTATTAAAGACCGACAGTCGGATAAAAATCACTGATATTCATCAATGAATATCGGACGTGGTTAACTGATGTCGTTATATTGAAAATCTGTGGTGTGGCGAATAATTTTTTTTTTTTTTGCGATCCGTGCATAAAAAGCAGTGCGATTCATATCAGTTTTCAGGGACAAAACTTTTGAAGATAAATCGGGGTATGCGCGGTTCCCTATTGCCTCTGCTTCGTCCCTAGAAACGAAAATTTGTAATTTTACTTTCCTCTGGTCGTTCTACAAAATAACTTTTAATGCACTCGTAAAAATAATAGAGTGCAACATGGGTCAAAATTGACGTTAGCAACTTTGGCGATTGGAGTCCTTGCTTCGTTCGGGCAACAAAAATGCCATCACCAACTTTCGATTCTTGTTGCACAAAATTTTCCTTTCTGGTTGTTAAGCGACATCTGATTGCAGTGGATCATCTATATTAATTTTTCTTTTCTATTCTTTCACGCTCAGCACAATTTAATTTTTTTAAACTGTTACGCCACATATTTCCAAATAATTGTCAGCTGCGCGTAAGACGTACCCTCCCTAGTGTAATAGAAGTGTAATCCTTCGTTTTTAGTTGCGAAGTTATTTTTAAAAAACCTGGTTTTGAGTCTCTGGTATTCACTCAATTTCGCCTATATCTCAAAACATTCGTCGTCCAACTGACAATTATGAAAACATATTTTTTTGTTTTTATGGCCTGTGTATGCACAAATCAAACCAGTTACATTGAAACACTCCTTTTTTCACCTAGTTACTTTAAGACACTCTTTTTAGTTGAATTAAAAGACTTAGTGTCGATAAAATTATTTCGCAAGGCTACGAAAAAAAAGAATACTGGAAATTACATTTGAAGATGTAAACTTTTTGAATGAATCTCAAAAAATGTCTCGGTATTATCGAAACTTGGGACAATTTTGTTTAAATGTGGTGATTTTTGGGCAATCTAGTCTACCTGACGGTAAATTGCGATATTTATTTTTACCGCACCCTGGTACAACACATTTATTTCACGCAATTTCATTCGTTAAAAAAAAGTGTTTTCCATCATCCAGTAATGGTTGACATTGCATTTGAAATATCGGAAAATGTTCATGAAGATATATAACGACGACGATTGCGAAGAACTATTAGAAAGATAAGGAACGAAGAAAACGCATTGTTAGGTGTGTGGGGAAAAAAAAATTGTCATACTGGTGAGTTTGATGCATCATCAGTACGACGATAACACGATATGAAAGAATAATAAATAGTGTCGATTATTATTAAGTACGTCATAGCAAGCATATCGATGGATGACTAGCACTGATGACGATATACGCGCGGCAAGTCACACACCTTATTATTACATTTTTTAGTCCAACTGAATTGATAATTCTAAAAAAACGACTGCAAATCAAATTTGCACATTCTTGGCTCATTAGTGCCCATATATCTCGAATCGTACAGATGGAGAAATGCTTTTGGTTACGTTCGGCGTAACCGACGTTCATATCTTAATGTAAATCGTCTCTGATTTAATTACGTCAATGAATGAGTTCATGCGAATATTTTTAATTAGTGAAGCACTTGAATATTTACGACATCAAATTATAAAAATGAATTATTGGGCTAAATTAAAAAATGTAAGCTTTTGCAAAAACTGTTTATAGCTTGGAGTAATATCTTTATTACTAATCTTAGTATTCCGTAGTTTCAAAATTCAACGTTGTGCATTTTTTCTCAAATAAAACATTTCGCAACTTTCCGCAACTCCGACCCCACAAACTGCAACCTCCAAAGCTGGAACTTCGGTTCCGAACGGTTGCAGTTCCGGGGTCGGAATGTAGCTTAAAACCTTTTTCGTGACTACATTTGGAAAGAAAAAGTGAATCCGAAAGTTTGTAACGTGTACGAATTAGCATTTCACTTTTTTTTAAAGAAAAAGAAAACTGTTAAGTCTCAATTGCATATTTGCATTGGAGGAGAAAGTTTTCTTAACAATTTCTTGGATTTTCAATTCAAAGAACTGTAGAAAACTAGGCAAAAGTTCGAGCTCACGAAGAAAAAAAAGTAATTGTTTTTATAAGTCCATTCAACCATGGATTTTGTGAATTGAGGCAACTCCTGTTTGTTAGTTGTAAAGGTTTGGTTGCAGTGTCCACGTATTATGGTTGTGTGCAACCCATCGATTAGTTAGCACGTCTGGCATACCAAACAGAGCGAGATTGACACGACTATCAGTGGAAATTGTTTTAAAAAACACGATGCACTAACATGTAGTTGATGAACGAATGAGGTTTTAGGGTTTGATGAACTTAATGTAGCCTCAGGTTACAGTTGATAAAATGGATGCGGTTTGAGGTTGTAACACCAGACCAATTGGTCGCATGACCTCACTGATTAGCTGGGCGAACTAAGTGAGAGTCAAAATAGTGAATGGCTAAAATGGCGAATTAAAAAATAATGAAAGTCAGAGTCTAAAATGGCCATCATTATGAAATCCGCAATTTCAGTCATTCGCTACTTTGCCTCCCCATTTTTCTAAAAGGCAATCAAAATAATGAACGACTAAAATAGCGAATTTCATACACAATTCGTAACACGCTTGGTTCTTACAGTGTAATGATGGCCATTCTAAATTTAGACGTTCATTATTTTGAAATACGCTATTTTAGCCATTCGCTATTTTAACCCCCACTTCAAATACACGAAAAAAAAATCTACATGTAAAAACTTTGAAATCCAATTTTTCCACAATTTATATCAACACCAAAAGTTTCCGATTTTCCGGAATTTTTTTTTTCAGCGCCATTTTTGGCTAGGGGTTAATTATAAGTAACTTTTTCATTGGTATAGTTCATTTTCAAAAATCATTCGCGGTCCTTCCAATCAAATTTTTTTCGATTATTGCCCATCTCAAATATTCGTAAAGGTATTCGCAATAGTTTTTTGTGTGAATTACAACCTCAGTCCATATATTGTTGCAGTAAACAGGGAAAGAGCGCAATTACTCCAGGAACAACAGCAGCGATAACAATTAGAAGTTGTAATGAAAATCGAACGGACATTTAGACCACGGTTTCGTATACCTCGGACAGTCACGCATAAACTATTGCGGGGCATTGGACACGATTACTACACCACCGGTTGACTGTCCCCACGAGGGAGCCAACGAACTCTCTGAGGTATATGTATAATCCACGAATACCCTGCTGTAGAGCAATCTGGCCGAAACGCTGAAAATTTAATCTGTTTTCTTATTTACTCGAGTCATAACATTACCACTGATAAATTAATCCCTCGAAATCTCATAACGTTTAACGAGATTTTCTGTCTTAAGGGGAGGTTCCTCTATAATTGACCGACAAATTACACTAAGTTCAGAAATTAATTGTGGATGAACAACAAGACGTAATAAGGTGTTTTTTTTTAAACCTTCATTTATGCTTCAATTGTAATAAAACATTTTTTTTTTTTTTTCAAAATGACGTCCAAGATGGCGGCTGATACATGAAGCGCCCTCCGGTTCCATGCAAAACTGCGTGCATTCCTCACTCGTCGATTTTCAATCTAGAATCATGAAACAAGTTTCATTTTAAAACTGAATAAGTACAGAATAGAATGAACCTAAGAAGTCGAAAAAATATTGAAAAATTACGAAATGGCGGACATGTGAGTGAAAAAAAACACCGAAAAAACGAACTTTCAAGTTCACATGTCCGTCATTTTTTCATTTTTCAATATTTTTTCGATTTCTTAGGTTCGTTCTATTCTGTATTTATTCAGTTTTAAAATGAAACTTGTTTCATCATTCTAGATTGAAAATTGATCTAAATAATAGTTTTTGGGATGCACTCATCTTAAGCATCGACTTTAAGAAATAAATGCACTCTGATTATAAAAGACAGCATCAGAAGTTTTAAATATGATCGAGGAGGGTCAGGGTTTCGGGCCATTTGCATAAGCATAAGCGTACTATTATTAAAATTCTATATAGAGAATGTAGAAAACGATTATTTCAATAACGAGAACTTTTTTGTCAGAAGTGTTTGTACATTAACCGGTATATTAAATTAAATAATAAATCTAATATAAAAGTCCGATCTGAAATTAATGTACAGTACAAGAAAAACGTTAAAAAATAAATGTTCAATATAACATTACTGTAATATACATAATTGTCCTTCAAATTTAATGCCCCGGCTTATACATAAAAACGTCGAACAAATGTGTATTGATTTTCGCAAGGTTTTAAACTACCCAAATATATGAGAAAAAAAATAATTCTAAGACATTCGAAAGTTACAGTTCGTTAAAAAATCCACTAGTGTGTCGGGTTTCGAAACAGTATCGCTTATATAACGTTCATCGATCTATATCTACTTGAAAAGACAATGCTAGCTGAAGAAGTTGTATCACGCTGTGAAACACACTTGCTTAACAACTTCACTTGCATTGGCAGAGTATTGTAACTCTTTCTTCTCGAGGTATAAAGCGGATGTCTACGTAATATACATACGCAACATAATAGTACGTATGTACGTGGTATGTACGTGCAACCGTAGGTGCAGTGGTGGCTCGTTGTCCTTGTCATTAGCATCGACGGCACCGGTAAGTATCCTAGACACGCGAAACAATGAATTACGAGGCATTCCGAATGAATCGGCGTACGAATAAACGGTTCAATTGCCCCCAGCACCTTAGTGCCGTCCCGGCCATAGTCCGAAATTCATCGGCAGGAAGGCATTAACTTCTCGGCCAGTACAAAGCAGGTGTGAAGTAATCGCGCTAAAGGCCAACACACTATTCATCCAACCCAATACATCCTTGAATCCTACGTCACAAAACTGTTTTTCATTTAACCCCGTCATGTTCAGGCACAGGAACGTACAATTTGCATTCAAAATATAATCTGATTCGAATAACTTGAAATCACTTCAAAGGTGTTATTAATTTTGACGAATCGAGAGGTAATTAGATTGAAAAAATTTAGGATTCGCGGGGTCATTTTGCAGAAAAGTAATTATTTACAATTGTTCAAACTGAAAAGTATCACAAACATAATCTTATTAGATCGTAATTTTTGGTTTGTTCGTCTTTCCGAATTCGATAAGGGCAAAACCGAAATAATGTGATTTAGGGCTTGAAATTTGTGAGGCCTGAAACGAAAACGTTAGAGCTGTCCATAATTATAAAATGTTGGGGATCCTGCCGAAATCTATACGACGACTATTCTAGAGGTATTTGAATCCTTCGTCTGCAGTAATTCTGCAGTGCTGTCTGCACTAATACTAACCAACATCACTAGGAGAATCATTTTTCCGAGGTTCCTTGCGTTTTTCATGATAAACAGCAGATTTACACGTCGTGCCGACGTAAATGAAAATTTTATAGGCGCGGAAATTGAAAGAGATCATCATGAGTCCGAAAATAATGATGATGATGTTGCGAAGATGTCTAATACAATTATTCCATCAAAGCAATCCGAAGTGATCCCTAAAGAAATTTTAGTAATGATTTTTTTTTTGGGCTGTCTGCATTGATCTGAACTATAACCATTAGATAAATTATTTGGAAGTCCTCTTAATTTCTATAGTTATGTTTGGAAATTTGTACTAAACCTCAGGTAGACAAGGGTCTATAAGCTGAAAAAAATTAACGAACCCACTAACAGAGAGAAAAAAATTGAACCCTCAAAAGCATCCCTAAAAAAACCCCTGCTGTTTGTATGTTTAATATATCATAATCATCTGATAACCTAATAAATAAATCAACTCTAAGGAGCCTTCACTGAGAGAATTTTTCAAAAATGTTACTGGGTTACCATACTTGAAATCAAATGTATTTTGAGCCAATTTGTCTTAGTCAATGCTTGATTTAATTGCATGACATGACAGACTCAAATCACGTTGTTAGTTTTGTCGTATCTAATCTCGCCATAAAATTGATCCTCCATCCCGTTGGCTCAATGCCCAGGTTTATCAGGTTACCTAAAAATAAATTTGCTTTTCTCGAAGAAACTCGGGGTTGGGAAATTTTTTAAAAATTCTCTCATTGTAAGATCATATTTGTACGAAAGGAAGGGAAGCAATGAATTCCTCACTGGTCTTACCGTTTTCGATGAAAGACAAGCGTCGTTGAGATACAGGTGATGAGTCTCCCATCTCCGCAGAAATTTGCTCGAAAGTATCTTGCTGACAAGTGTCCTGGTATGATTCAGATAGCACACTTGTATATCTCCTTCTTCGAGTGGTTTGAACCTGGGACCAGCAGGTCCTGGACTGGGGCTGGGACTGGATGATCCACTAGCGGAGGAGCAGCCTGCGCTCTGTTGTTCGAGATTAGGACAGGACCTTGCAGCAGGTAGACAGCTCGTAGCATCGAGGGATTCAGGCTTGAGACTCATTCCCACAACGACTGGGCACTCGCCGATAAGCAGTCCTGTATCGCTCGCCAGAGGAGAAGCTATCCCCGAGCTGACAGTTCCTGACGACAATTGTGGGGAGCTGGTGCTGGTAGTTTCCTGACGCATAGCGCCTCCGTTAACGGACAGAAATCCGTAATAAGTGGTAACCGGTGGTGTAACAGTGGCAAGTGCTGCGGAAGAAGCGACTGCAGCTGGACTGGACGGTAACGACGAACCCTCTTCGGTCTCAGTCTCCCCGCAACGTTCCAAATCGTCCTCGTCCTCAGGTTCGCTGAACCCGTTCTCGAACGACGGTATATCGTTTACCGAACAGGTCAATATGCACGGTGACTTCGGGGCGCAATTTTCCAGACTACAAGATCCCTCCTTCTCCTCTTCGTCCCCTTCGGCTTGGGCTATGAGCGTCGGGGGTATATCCCTCCGTCGCGTGGACAACGTCACCTCGGTCGAGCCTCTTTCGTCCTGAACCTTTCCCAATCTCTCCTTATTCTGTACTTGATTATTGTAGTTATTATTATGAGTATGATAATTGTTTCTAGAGGACGAGGACCTCGTGCTAGTTGAGTTATCGCTGCTGCTAACAGGGGAGGGTGAGGGCGAGGTCGAGCACGCCTCGCCGTTGCTCGAATTCGACGAGTCCGATGAACGAAGGCGCAGCAGCAGCTTTCTGCGCCACCTGCCACCACCTACACTACCTCCACCCCCACCTGTGCCACTGCCACTTCCACCGCTGTTGGTCGTACACTTTGTCAACGATCCCGTTGAATTTTGCTGCGTGAAAATCGGCAGTGATACGTCATCGACACGAATATTGGTCGTTGATGGTGATACCGATGAGGGGCCATTTGTCTGATGAGGCGGGAGATTTATGGCCGAATCATTAGCCCCTTCGGAGGCTCTGTTTGAGGGGCTTAATTTGGTCTTTGGTGACTTTGTACCAGGACCAGGAGACAGAGGATCGGCATCCAAATAATCAGCACGAATCCCTGGCAATGTGTCGGTGCTGCTGCCCTCAGAAATCGATACCTGATCGATGAATCTGATGGAAGATGAACCGGAACCCTCGCTTATTGCTTCGGATCCTCGTCGTTTACCGTCCGACAATCTAATCGCTGTTGCAACTGCGGCTGTTGTGGCCGTTGCTGCCAATGCAGATGCAGCGGGGCTTTTCGTCGTCTGACCAGCCAAGATACCGCCGGGGGACGACGGAGCTCCGGTTGGCGCCGTCGTCTCCACAGGCACCCTTGACGTTCGTGTGAATGGACTCTGGAAGCAAAACATGACGAGCCTTTCTGTTTTCTCGGATGGCTGACGTATTTGCTATGAACAATTGGTCTTTCCTTGTTCCTTCCCTCAAATCAAACGCACGGTTCTTCTATTTGTTTTGAGCTTTCCTCGCGAGTATTTGCCGGGAAAACAAAAATACCAATTTTGCCACAAACGTTGATAACAATGCCAGTCTTCACGACTCTGGTCCTCGTGTATATGCGACTTTGGAGATGAGAAATATTCTTCCTATACGAGTAAGATGAGACCCACTATGATACAAATTGTCTTTCCAGTAGTTTTGATGATTTTGCTTATGCGGCAGAGTTACCTTTGCAATAGTTTATCGAACAAACACAGACTGACGATTTTGTGGGGCTAAGGGTCAACTGCAGATCGCAATTTGGTCCGGTGGTGATAATCAGTTATATCCAGAACTCCGGATTACGACGTGTCAGTCAAAGTTGGTGTGTCCACTCTTCACATTTACGGTTTTAGGCTCGCTACGTATTTTTTCAGTTAAGAAAAACAGAAGGAGCAGTGTATTAAAAAAAATGGCCTTCGCGATATTTCCGGTAGTTTTTTCTTTCGCTTGAGTTTCTTCTTGAAACAACAGGTCAAAAATAAAACAACAGAATAACGATCTGATGACGTGTGGTGGAAACGAGCTTCGCAGTTTGGTCCAGAGGTGATCAGTTATATCGAGAAACGTTGATTACGATGTGTCAGTCAACCTGCACGCCTCCTTCTCGTTTTTATGGATTTAGGGGCTATAGGAATATTTCCTCTGAGGAAAAACACTCCTTCCGGAGTATGATGAATAGTCTTCTAGGTCTTTTCGGTGGTTTTTCCGTTTACGTGCGTCTTTTCTTCCGACTTATTTGACGACCAAACACAAATGGAGATTTTAATGACGTGAAGTGGAATTGACGTCGCTTGTAATGCGCAAGAGAAGAGATAGTTGCCTCAGAGGTAATGAATAATATCCAGAAACGTTGATTACGGTGTGTCAGTCAACCGCCTTGTATTTATGTTTTGGGACTTGAAAAATATTTCCCCAGTGAGGAAAACACTTTTTTTAGTGTAGTATAAATTGTCTTCTCGGTTTGCAACTCACTGAAGCAACACGCCGTGGATTAATGGACGCATAATCAAGTCCACTGATACACCTACAACCTTTTATATGCCTCGCTGTGATCTCATGCTGTAACGACCGTACCTCGAGACTCTTTAATCGAGGTTAGGAGGATATATGTCGTCGGAGTCGTTGATGGAACGTAGCACTATTGTACCAGCGGAAAGAGACGTCCCGGCCAGATCTTCCCCATCAAGGGGCTGCACTTAGCCTCGACGAACCCTCTTATCATCGTCAATTCTTCAACCAACCCTCATTCTCGTTACTATCTAACGACAATCATATTTTTTTCGAGCTCGCCGGAAGGAATCGCGAAACATCTTCTCGGTTCCTTCTTATTTTCTTCTTTTGCTCTTCTTTTTTACAACCACCAACAGAGAATATTGTACGAAAAATTCGAACGAGGTTTCACAAATATTCTTCACTTTTATTAAATACTATTTTAATGTCCTTTAAGGGTCCTGTGGTTTGAAGCACGGCGTTTGCATTGAAAAAAATGCCATTGCCCTGCCCTAATCAACTTTAGTCCCGAATAATATAAATATTAAGGATTTTCCTTACATGATCCCGATACTCTTGAAATTAGATGATTTTTAGCTTTCGAACTTCACAGCGCGCACGTAACTTCTTGAATAACACGCCTTTAAAATGAACATTGAAAAGAGAAGAAATTAGTTCCTTGTATTTATGGTAGCATTTCCAAAAAAAACAATTGCTTTTACACTTTTCCCGGTGTTTTTTATTTCTCTCTTCTTTTTGTGACTCAAGAAATAAAAATATTCGTGTCTCGTGGTTAAACGCGCGGTCGGTGTCTTCAAGAGAAACGCCACTGCCCTACCCTAAACACTTTCAGTCTCGAATACGAATTTGCGTCACTTTTCGTTAAGCTTCCACGCCGTTCTCGAACAGCGAATTTTTTCATTCACCGCACGCACTTTTCTCCCGTGGCTTTTAAATAAAATATTGGAATGTGAATAGAAACGAATTTTCATTCGTATGTGGCGAAAAAAATTCGTGGGCTCCGCTCGACAATCTCGAAAGGTCGTTGCACGCACTTCGCTTCGTTTTTAACCCTTTTTTTGGTTGTTGCTTTGTCGTTAATGGAAAGTGACGATTTTGAGGATTGAACGCGTTGCCAATTGCAGAACGTCGCTCGAAACCGCGTGAACTCTAGCGGTGACCTCCCGGGGGTGATGGACGTTAGCTTCCGAACCGTTGAACGTGACGAAGCTATCGAAGGTGACGATAAAAGGGCACGGAGTGCGCGTTCCGATGTCGTTGCACGTTCGTCAGATTTGTGTTTCCGACACGCGGCGTAATAGAGTCTCGAGGAAAACGGGCGTCAGGTATTATGGGCAGCGGCAACGTCGACGGCAGAGCGCGTACGGGGGTGAGGAAGAAACGTCGCGCCGCGCACAGCGTCTGTCCGCAGCCCAGCGATCGATCCGCGGCATTCCACGCTTGTATGTGGTGTGTATATCCGCACGTGTAGTTGGTAGCCCGCTGCTCGAGGAGTCTACAGCCGTTCCTTCGCTTTGTCGTTGCTTTTCGCCGCTCCGTACGCCGCAATATTGGCTCGAAGCTTGGCTAATGACCGCGCACTTGTTGCCTTACCAAAAATTTTCTCTTTCGGCTAAATTCTCATGAGCAGTAAGATTTTTTTTTCTCAATAATCATTTCTCCTCAATCGTTTTAAAAAAAAAATTATCGAAGCTCAAGTACATTCCTTTGAGGACTCGTGTACTTCATATCGACGTCATTTTATCCATTCGGCCAATTTCTTCAATAAATAACAAATTGGTCCTCAAGCACGTTCGTCTCAATGACTCTTAGAAAAATACTGCGTAAACTTATATGCGTCTCTCAACGGGCACTTCCATTTGTGGAAACGCAGACTGCACTAATAGCTCACTTTGCTACACACTGCTGCACTAAATCGTCACGTGAATCGCGAAGAATTTACGAATTAAGAGCACGGAGCGTTAAACCGCACTTTTCTGGTGTTTCTAGCAGAGACCTTGACAACGATGCTGATGATGATGATGATGATGATGGAACTGAAAAAAAAAAAAAATTAAGACTTGACATTGGAAATGGCGGTATTCCCAGAATAATTGTTTTTGCACTCTCAAATATATGTACTGGTAAAAATATAAATATTGCCACGGTGAGCTTTCTAAGCTATCCGTCTCAGGAAATACCTACAATATCATATTTCTGAAATTCGCGACGCGTTTCTACATGAACTTCATAGTCACCAGCCAATAAATTTAGCTCCTCTGGACTTGACCAAATTTATAGTACAATTAATGACTTTTTTCCAGTTCATCGAAGAAACCAGACGTCACATTTTCAGGGAAACACGATATATTAACGAACGCGCATTATTTATCATCCAACAATTTTCTTAGAAATTTGATAACCCAGCGGACCAAGATAATGTATTATTTTAGGAGTAGTAACTTTGTTCATTGGCAATACATTCGACTTATGACGTGTTTACAAAATAAGAATTCTCGTTCTGTTCTTAAATATTCGTATTGCCAATAGGTCGTCGGCTCTATATTATTTTATTCTCTTTTATAGAGTTTATGGTGACAATAATTTCAGTAACAATTAACTCTTTTCTTTAAACAACAACTCAGCTTAAAATAAATAGTAAGTGAAGATTCTGCAATTTATAAACTGTAAGTCAAGAACATGAGAATCTAAAGCCATTGAAAATTCACTTGCATTCTTGAAATAAACATACTAATTAATCGCAATGGAATTTTAAGAAAAAAGATTTAAACATTTTTCTATTCCCGTTTCTTTCTCAACTTCTACGCGATTTCATTCTGAGTTGCACTTAAATTTATTTGCAACGACCCATTAGGACAACATTAATAATAATCCTAAATTTCGAGCGTGATAATTGACTCCGCACATTATCAATTATCGCTACAATGCCATCGCACTATCAGCACAAAGATACTAGCGGATATACGAAGCGCTCGATCGGGAACAGCAGAATTCGACATATGCCGGGGATGAAGTATATTACCTGAGTGTACATTGCAATAATATAGCGAGTTTATAGCGAGGGCAATTTGCGATACTGCGTCTACTGATAGCAAAGTGTATATTGTAACGCGCAGTAGCAGAAGTGCCAGAGCAGCCGGCTAAGCACAACCCGTGCGCAAGTACAACTGTACATCAAACTACAGCTCTGCACCGTTAAAAATATTTGGACAATTAATCAAGAGCCGCGTGTCTTAACAGAAATTTTGAAAAAGTAAAGAAAGACCATTGATAACTTTACATATCATATCCATTATTTAAAATATTATTAATATTCATATATTTTCAGTTGAAAATCCGTATTTATATATAGAGCAATATTAGAGAACTTGCATATTATTACGTCTATTCGACGTGTTTTCGACGTCAGTAAATCATCACTATTTTCCCTAGTTTCCATTATTATTCTTGTACTTTTTATTTTTCTTATGAAAAAAAAAACAATCTATGTGAAAACATTTTTGTGTTTCTTTTTATTTGAACGTTTAGAGCGGTATAGTATCATGATAATAAATCGATATCCAATTATTGATTGTAATTGATTGTATTGATTGTAAAAGAAATATTGAAAAACCAAATATATCGGGCAAATCCTTATTATCATTATTTTATATACATCATTATCGGTTATTGTTTGTTGCACGACAATTTAAAAGGTATCTGTAAATATATTTGTACACTTTATTACCAATATCATTCAATATTAAGGGGGAAAGAATAATTCCATATTCACAATCAAGTCCTCAAAGTGAGCGTCTAAGTCTGCATATCTAATTTGATGTCATACTCGTGAGTTAAATTTAATGGAGCCGATTTCTGCACGGAAAATTCATAAACAAATAATTTAAATTTATTAAAGTCATTTCTCAGAGCACGTGGTCTATATTACCACTGGAAATTGGTGGGTGGAGGGGGGAGGGGGGCCAAAGCTATTGAGCTTCTTCATCTATTCACCTTTTTTGCACTGCAACTGTGTAAGCACTCTGCGCGCTTTAAATTGCCGCAAAAGAGTCGGAGATACTTTTGCGGCTCTTAAGGTAGACGCACTTTATTAACTGAGCACTGTTGGAACATATATTAATCGCGCAATTTATTAGCCTTTGAATTTTAGGTCGCGTATGGCGATGAATTAATTTCTTTTTTTCGCGCGATTAATATTAACGTCGCACACACTTTGGCGGTGTTCACAAAGTAGCTCACGGTTTGCACACCTTCGTGCACATAACGCGCCGAGCACACTGATGATCGTAACGATCTGAGAAGCGAGCGAACCGCGCGGGGCCTCGAGCTACTCACGACGACGGTATAAGTACTATCCCGCGGCACGCGCGCCAGAACAAGCAGAGCAGTTTCGGAATGATATACGCCTTGCTATACGCGCCGTACACATATCGTCATTGCTCTTTCATCTTTTCCATACATTATCGATATCACAAATTCGAGCAGCTTCTTCGTCACATGACAAATTAACATACCATTTTTTAAATCTCGATCGAACTATCGTTCAGTATTCATCAACGATATTTTTTTAATGACTATTTAAATGTCGTTTACTCTTCAATATTCATATGAACATTGAAATTCTATTGATCTCGCGTATGGTTTCATTGAAACTATTGAATATCCGGATTCATATGAAATAATTCGATTTTTTTTTTTTTTTAAGATTCGCTCATGCATTTTTTAAGTGACTTTTATTATTATATACGAACTGAACTTATTGTTGTCCTTCATTCAACGCTTACATACATTACCGATATTATGCATTCTCTTCGTCACGATACAATATAATATGAAACCACTTTTGCTTCCTCGTGGAGAAGACTTTATCTCCGCGCGATATTTGGAATGAAAATGGTCGTCGAGGGAAATGATCTAGAAACAAATTATGGATGGTTGTCCGTGTGGGTGCGTATGTGATCGGTATTCAAAAATTAAACTTGCAAATCTCAAGAATGGCTTTAACAATCGGACTAAATTTTGGGATAAATGGGTAATTTTTAAAAACTCAAAAATACTAAATAATTTTATTTAACGAAAAAAATATTTTTTTCTCCTGCGAATTTGTGGTTATAGAGCTATATAATTCTTTATGAAAAAAAAATTATTACGAGAGGATCGGTATCGAATTTAGAATGAATCAGTAAATATTCCGATTTTTACCGGATTATAAATTTTTTTAAATTTACGTTTTGCTCTTTACTTTTAATTCAATTCAGTTTTGCGCTTTTGAATTCAATATTCATGCCAAAATTGAGCTGATGTTGCATAAAGTTTTACTATAGCGATCGAACTTCAAGGTTCAGATGAATTTATTAATGTAAAAAAATATAGGGTGGATGTACTGTTTGTGACGACACAAATAATTCATACATTAATTCATCATTATTTCAATTTATTCAAATCATCAAATGACATTATTTTACTTGAACCAAAGCAAAGTTTACATTGAATGTGCAATGCTTAAAATACCTACTTGTTCAACGAATGATGTTCAAAGACCTTTGCACCATTTGTCACCATCAGCGTCATTTATATGCAACAGATATGGCCAAAAATGGATCAAGTTGATGGCTACAAGCGTTACTTCCAGCGTAGACAGTCATTCTAAATTTTAATCAAACCACACGGGTTGAAAAAAGCACACAAAGAAATGACGACGGAACCGATTAAGATAAAAACGAGCGCTCTGTGATTCGAAGCGATTAAAAAATAATAGACTAAACCTTGCACATACACCGTAAAAAGAATCTCCTTGAAATTTAATGTACATGTACTGCTAATTTTCATTTATAAACTATTATACTAAATTTACTATAAAAGTGCGATGTTAGATTTATTTTTGGTATAGTAATTTTTGTAATTTGCTCTAATTTCATTGCAAAAATACCATAATTTTATATCACAATTGTACATTAAATTTAATTGACGAGTTTATCAATAAAAACTTCCAGTCTTTTTTTGCAGTGCGGTGCAATAAAATAGTTCATCTTTCGAGACTGTCGATCATTTTTTACGATGTCACCATTTGCAGTGTATGTTACAGAATCGTCATATATAAAGCGCACCTTATTATTCATGTTTAAAAAATACTAATAGAATTGAAAAAGTGCAGCCAACCGACGTCAGTCCTTCTTTAAAAAAAGACTGCGAAGCTGCCTTGGCATTTCGCATCTATTGAGCTATTTGCATCATATTTTGAGTCTACCGTTACTTTAAATCTGCATAAACGTCAGAGCACACTATCTCTTAGCTGCTGACGTATGAGTACGAAGTGAAAATGTTGATAATATAAAAAACAAGGATACGAAGTAAAAATTTGCATATTCCTTCCTCATTAAGTTTCATTTTTCACGAAGTCAGCTTTATGACGAAGTCTGTTGATCCAGTCGGTTTTTCTCGTAGAGACAACTGTCTAATAAATGGATGATAATGGTACAGCCATATGCAATATTTACTTTGAATTGTTGATTAGAAAAATGTTACAAGTAAATTTGAAAAAGTTAAACTAAATTAGGAATCTTCAATATATTTCATAATTGATATTTAATACTGAGAACTTATGCCATATCTTTTATTTCCATCCTTCAAATCATATTTAAGCCTTTGGCCTTTCATTTTGCGAAGTAAAACAATCCTATAATATTTGAATAACCGTCAACAATTTTTTTTCTTCAAATGTCTAATCGAATAATTTAAAACGTTAACAAATCTGAACTGTATCACCGACCTTATCCAAAGTTAGTATCGAACGCGGTGAAATAGTACTTCGCTTTTGTACAAAACAGAAGTCGCAAAAATAAATTAAAATTGAGCAAAGTTCGCAAGATTATGACAATCGAATACTTCGAATTCGATTTCCATAATTTTGACTTGTAATTATAAGGATTTATTTTATTCAGCAGCCAATATTTTCCGGAAATGAGTCCCATCACGAACATTAAATTTTTGTTTGAGTTGTAAAATCTCAATTATTGCATTTATTCTTACCAAGTTCACAAGATCGAACATTGAGTTACTGCTTTCCGTGCGTCCAAACTTTAGCTAGACTGCTTCATCCGTGTTCAAGATATAAACGTTTACATTTCATAAACGCAGTACAAAAATAACTAGTTTTGAACGATTCCTCATACAAACTTGCACTGCTTCACCCATTTTTCCGAAATTCAATTCCAAAGGTCGAAGTATTTCAGTAAATTTTCGTACTAAATTTAAAATCGGTCGGGCACTTTTCAAAGCCTTTACATGGAATCAAAATTCTTGAATCAAATTTTATAATACGTATTCGAAAGTATAATACGTATAATAAGTATAATACGTATGTCTCATATATTTGCGTTAATTCGCGCCCATGCATACAAACAAACATTTTTGTCCTAACCCGCTTTTCTGAATTTTTCACACCATTTTGAGTATGTTGAAAAAAGTCATGAGAATTCTGAAAAAAAGTTGTTTTCATGAACACAACGCTTCCTCCACGAAGAAGTAAACAAGAAAGAAAAAAAAACAGAAAATATACGAGCTTCTATACACAAATTGCGTTTCGCTGATATACGTTGTCGTCGCTGTCGACAAGTTGGGAAAATGGTGTTTACTAATAGATACACCGTGGGTAAACCTGAATTATTCAACAGCGAACATATTATTCAGCCTGCAATAATTTCTAACAATTGCCCTAATCACGGACAACAAAAAAGACAAACAAAATTCCATAAACTTTCAACGATCCCTTTAATTTTGGATTCCATTTGGCAGGCTCAGCACGCGATTACTTTCGAACGTTTTTCTAATTTCACGCTCATTTCAATGATTAAGAAAATTGTCGAATGTCCAGACATTGAAATTTTTGAAAAAAATTATAGAAAAATGAAAAATACAAATCACACTCTGCGAAGAAACGAAAAACAAAATGAGTTCTTTCCCACTAACTGACTTTTCGTTATGTACACCTATGTCCCCAGCGTCGAGAAGTCGAGAAGGTGCAACGCGCTAGTAGATAGAACGTGGGTATACAATCGCATTTGCGTCAAGAAGTCGAATGCGAAGTCGTGAAAATTGCACGCTCACGAGTCATGTGTCTGTATACACACAAATCGCATAGCAGGGTCGGCTTCGGAGGCGTATAACTCTACCCTTGTAATTCGCAACACGCGTTACTCTCACAAACATAATGCTGAAGTGAGCGTAGCACTCTCATTACTCCTTTTAACTTATTCCGGCGAGGCGAAGGCGGCCCTGCAAGCGCGTATGGCTCTTTTTCTTCTGTCTCGTGGCACACCCGCGTACGAGTCACCGATCCGCTATGAATACGTACCGGCGTCTCGGTGTATAGATGGTATATTTTTAAATACGAGTCTTAAAACGTTCTCGTTGATCGGACTGGGTCATGCATCGTCTCCTTCGCTCTTGTTTGATTTTATATTGCGCCGTTGCACTCGCACCTAAGAGTTCCTCTAGTCCAGCTGTATCCGAAAGCGCTCTTCATCGTTTACGATGCGAGACGCAGGTTGCCTACCGTAGATCCTATATATAAACTGAATCGTCAACGCGGTCTCTGTTAACGATGTCTTCCCCAAATCGCGAAGCAGGAAGTTTTCACGAAACCGCATTTGAATTGCCAAAATTCAGTAGTTTGTCTGGTTTTCCTAAGTTTTATTACTGAAAACAGGAAGTTTCTTTTGAGGAAGCTGAGTTTTTTTAAAAAAAGTCATAAGAAGTAAAATCTGTAAGTGATATACTGTGTATTTTTTTAAATCCCATTTAAATCTCGCAAAGTATATATCAAGCTGATTCCGCAATTTTGTAAAAACATACAGGGCACCATGATGGTGTGAGTTAAAAGGTTATCATCTACAGATTTTTTTTTTCTGATAACTTTTTTTAGGTGACGGGGTTCCCTTAAATTTTTCCGGCTTTAGATTAAATTTACGTATTAATGTTTCCCTATTGTTCGGAGAATTTCACGCCTATTTTGTTTTCCTGTGTCGAGGAAATCGCTTCGCGAAGTCGGCTTTTAACTATCCACAGTATGAGCAGGAAGTACGGGGTCCCTGACCATTGTGGAATTTCCGTATTCTGAAACCACAATCAGAGCATTGCAATGCAACGATAAGACTTATCACGGTGTAGTAATTTCTGTGAAGAAAAAAAAACATAAATACAGAATCTGAATGAATGGTTGTAAAAAATGTATTCTGAGATTTTGATATTACAGCGTTTTATATTACATTGCATTGTAATCTCATTGTATAACATTGAATAAAAAAATAATTGTATCACGTTTGTGTCCAGCGGAAGATTTTAGATTAGGAATGTTCGAAGGACGATAGAGACTTGGCTGCTCGCTCCTGGGGCAAAGGTTCGCCGCTTTTACCGGCGGCCATCCATTCTTCGATCTCTTCAACCCTTCAGAACAGATTTAAAAAATGTATCAACCTTTTGACGAATTCTAATAGTTCGCTAGACGAGAAAATACTGTAAATAATGAACACTACGAGAAATATTGAGAATATTCATTTCAGATAATAATGGCAATTTAAAAAAGTTATTAATACATTGGGATGGATGAAAAATTTAGGAAACATTTTCAAAAGTTTAAGAACGGTTCTCCATAATACATCAGAAAATTCAAGTTCATTGAACAGACTATGCAGATGCGATTCAACGTTCGTTTTATTTTTATTGAATGTCAATAAAGGCGGTTACTTAGAAACTTCCTAAGAAATATGATACCATCATCCAATTTTTGCTAGTTTAGATCTGGCACCAGGAAATATTAATTTGTCGCTGTCGAAAATTTCAACTGAACTGGTCATAAATATACTTAAGTTTAGGTATGAATCTGTATTTTTCATAAAAATCAGAACCTTATAAAATTCGATTTTCTTTAGATTCGACTCAAAGTTTAGCCATATAATTTGCCGTTATTTAAAAAATTGCTTCTCTATTAAGGGGAAGCTGGAGTACATTTAGTTACCGATGTTTCCTATGTAAAAAGTGCTATTTCGTAAATACATTACATGTCGTTAATACAATACGTACGTAGCTGAAATTTGAGTAAAAACTCAATTACGTAAGATAAAACATCTGACCTAAAAAGAACAAACCGCGCAACCGTAGAAGACACTATACGCGGATTTCGTTGATGTAATCGACATTTCGCGGGTACTGGAATATAGAAAAAACTTCAAAGGATTGAAGTACAGTTTAATTTGACAAGTTTGAATTCCTGAACCGATTATATCTTGCAGCAAAGGCTCTATTGACGTTTCGAGCAGCCATATTGGTTTTGAGAGGTTCAGGAATATACGATTTTTTACATTTTCTATCAATTTTTCACTGAAATTCGAGCTGACTGCAATTCACTAATATTCACATAACATCTCCCTAAAATTTCAACTACGTATGTAGTGTATTAACGACGTATAGTGTGTTCTACGAAATAGCACTTTTTACATAGGAAACGTCGGTAACTAAATCTACTCCAGCTTCCCCTTAACGGAATAAATTTATCGATTGCGTAGTCGATCATGAAAAATGTATCTAAATGCCAATTCAAATGTCACTTTACTTACGTGCGAGGAACGAAAGTGAAATTTTCAACTCCGTTCTCGGTTATCAAAACATCATCTTCAATTCTCACGCCTCCGAAACCTCGGAACGAAGCTAATCTCTCCGGTACGATGAACTTTCTCTGAGCCGGGTTAGCAAGAGCCTCGTCCAATAGCTGAAATGTTCGAGTGTCGATTGATTGGCGGTTTCAGGAAAGTCGTGAGATAAAAGAGATGCGGATACTCACGTAATCGATGAAGTAACACCCCGGTTCTATCGTGAGAAACATGCCGGCCTCTAAAGTCCTGGCAGTTCTTAATCTCCTGATTCCTGGCTGATCAGGACGTTCAGGATTTCCCGACAAGTAGCCTCCAACATCGTGGACATCCAGACCCAGCAGATGACCCAGACCGTGAGGCTGGAATATCTCGTTCAAACCCGATTTCATCATATCTTCAACCTCGCCTTGCAAGAGTCCACCATCCTTCAGCGATTTCAACAAACTCCGGTTCGCCAACAGGTGCATATCAGTCCATTTGACTCCGGGTTTCGCTGCGTTTATCACGGCGTCACGCGATTGCAATACCGCGTTGTAAATAAGTTTTTGATTTTCCGTGAACTTGCCGTTCGCTGGAAAACTGCAGGTAATATCGGCTGCGTATCCACAGTAATTTCCACCCATATCGAATAGACTGAATCAGAAAATAAAAAGAAGACCATTAAAATTGACGAGTAACGATGTACACCGGGAAACATAAAGCAACACATTGGAAACAATAGAAAATAGCGCATTTGAATAATCACTGTACATTTCACGCGTGAATACAGTTTTATTTCATGACATTAAATGCAGAATTGATTTTGCTCACGATGTGTGGCTGGTTCTCTAGTTTTTTGAGAATTGCAAGATATCGTTTTTGTTTGAAACGTTTGGAAAGTAGCCAATCTTCTGAGGCAACAAATATGCTACACTGATAATTGAGAGATTGAACGATTTCATGTCGTTGTCTAAAACTTGGCGGCACGGAACTTTTTGAAATCAGTGAGTTGACTTTGAAATATTTTTATGTTCCTAGTGTATCAATTTTTTTTCTATATAATAAATGGATTAAACTTCTGCTTACCACATATCACCATCTCTTATAATTTTGTTGTTAGGAGCACCAGCGTGGCCGTAATGTAAGTAAGAGCCGTTATGGCCAGTACCACAGATGCAGGTATATGAGACATGTCTGCATCCACCGATCGAATAAACGTAATGTTTGAATAAAGACTCGGCTTGGAATTCCGTGAAACCATCACGCACGGCTTGCATTACAACCTTGTGGGCATCGGAGCTGACTTTAGCCACGTATCGAAGTACCTCAAGTTCCTCCGGTGTTTTGATAACACGGCTGTAACATAATAACACGTGCACATAGTCACTACATATTGTTATAAAGATTACACATGTTACAATGTATTAACAATGTGTTTGAAAGATAAGGTGTCAGTCAAACGATTTAAATATCAGTAACAAATGAAAAAAGAAAATATTTCTCGACTTAAAACATCTCGCTGATGTTATCACTCATTTCAGCGGAAATTCGTCTCTCGTTGTTGGAAGTTGTGTGAAAAATAAAAATCGAGGAGAATGTACAATGTTCATCTGTGCACCGTTTAAAAAAAAGTAGCTCAATGAAAGCTCCAGGAAATTCACTTGACCAAGAACGAGTTACAAATTGGAAATTCTCTAAAATCTTATTAAATATATTTAAACTGGTTCCGTAGTCGATTATAGAAATCTTAACTCCTGTGGCAAGTTCCAGTTCAATTGCTCAAATAATTCTCAAATTATACTCCTTCCAAATTAGCAGTTATAACTTAAATTTTAACTCCTTTCTTGACAACTTTTACACGAAACATTCCTCAATTTCATTATGTATGTACTCAAAGTTTAAACTCGACTTCTTAAACTTATTAAAAGTTACGAAAGTGACATTAGAAAATTTTCAAAAATGCGAATCTAACGATTTTGAGCATCAAAACTCAAATATCCAATACCATTAAAATTCGCTGACGATAATGAACATTCCAAGGATCGAATGAGTCTTCGCGAAATTTTAAGTTTCCATAAAATCGCAACGTTTTCTACAATTTTGGACGAATTCTATATTAGGCAACCTCGAGAATTTCTGCAGTTTCCAAAAACAATTTGCCGCAATAATCAACACTTTGCGGAAGTTACACCGATAACACGCATTCTTCGTGAAAGAAAATATGCAATACAGAAGTCTAAAATGTTAAATTTATTTTTACGAAAACTACAAACCTCAAAGTAGACCTATTGCTTCATAGAGTGCCAGATTTCAATTCCATTGATCTATTCATTTACAGTATGCAAACATTGAAACCACGAAAAAAAGTGATTCATAAAAACAAATCTTACAGTACGGAGAGACGACAAGTGTACATATTGATTTACAAATAAATATCTTGAGTAATTTCAAGCCTCTCAATGACGTAATCCCTAGTTCTAGAAAAAACGTGTCTCAGTTTCCGTAGCATTTTCCAATTCAATGCATTCACGTAAGCCTAATATTTGGAGTATAAAGATGATAAAAAGATGCGAGTATGTCCAAAGTAATTAGCTAAATGTCTTGAGCATGTCGAAGTCTCTTGACGAGGTAATCTCTCATTTCGTCAGGAATGCGTCTTAGTCTTAGTAGCATCTTGTAATTCAGCGTCATTACGTGAAAGCCTAATTTTTTAAGATGACGTATACGCATCGTTTGAGGTCCCGTTAAATTCATGGTATTCCTACAATAGTGCTCCGGTAAATGAATAAGAACAGCAGTTTTAATTTCAGTATTCTTCTCTGTGCGGAGTGAAAAAATCGGGGAATTTACGGGCGTCGAATGAATGAGAAGATCCATCGTATACAAATCTATCGACGATAGCTGTCCTAATATCACACTTTTACTCAGCTTATCCTCGCCTCCCACAGCAGAAGCTAAATCTCGATAAATAAGATTCACAATTCTCTTCATTCTGGCTTTCAACATAACATTTTTGGCGAATTCGGTCCCCGGAGCCATTCGGCAAATGTATCGATCGCATTCCAACGCCATCGCAGTATCAAAAAGGCGCAACTTGTCTCTCAAATATCTAACGCTCGTTGGATCTGTTTTCGAATGCATTTTGTCGATGAAATTGTACGTAAACAATTGGTCGACAAAATTTAGGGGTAAACGTCGTAGATAAACGAAAGAGAGAAGAATATTCAAGGCATCGTTTGTATCCAAGTACAAAAATTTCGCCGCTAGTGCTTGTTCGAATTTCTTCCAAAATTCTTCACCGTTCGATGGCCTATAATTCAGGAATCCGAAGGGAACAAATAATGGAGCCAGCAAAGATGATGGCAAGTTCATCGCATGCTTTGTCAAATATTCGCCGCAAGTTTCGAGTATCAGTGGATTTCTTATACGTCGATTGCCGCAATAATTCATTATTTGCGCTATTAAAGCTGGATCTTTTGTCTGGAGGCCCTTTCTCCCCATATATTTGGCCAATGCCTTTTCTATCGACTCTTCTGTGCTTCTAACTTTACTCAAACTGTTAATAAAATCATACAACTCGCTCTCATCCGCTGTATTCACATGCAGCTTTGCCCATTTCCTTGCACAAATCAAAGCAGTCGTTTTGCCAGCATCTTGCTGCACAACGTTGAGTATTTCTGCCATTTGCGAGCCTGATAGTCTCCACCATTGGGATGATAATTTTTTGTCCAATATCATCTTCACGATCTCTTTACTAGTTCGGAAACGCGGCAGTATTTTGAAAAGTGCAGCTAGATTATTCTCGGAAATATCTTGTTCACGTATTTTTATTCCAATCCACAGGGCGTCAACGATTTCTCGATATTTTGGGTCTTCATATTTCGAAACTGTTTTGACGAATCCGATTAATTGCATCAAAGTGAGTTGACCTTGTGTAGCACGAATTAAAGCCTCGTCGCATAAACGATTTTTGTATAGATTTCTTGGTAAACTTATTCGATCTCTATCTAATAGTATAAGGCCCTGAAGTATCATTTCGCTGTCTCGTGTTTTTGAAATCATTTCTGTCAATTGATTTAAAACTCTGTCTCTACCAGTCGTATTTCGCGATAGTGATAGCTCTGAATGGGTTCCTTTCGATCTTGTGCTTCTTCTGGACACTTCGCTGCCCTCCAATGCCATAATTTCTTTAACAGCTTCGAGAGCTACTCGACAATTTATTTCTTCGGTAATCATGTTTTCGATAATTGGGCCAACCGATGATGATTGAGAATTGAGATTGTCGAAATTTTCTTCGTCATCTGAACTTCTCAAAAGATTCGGATCAGCACTGAAAAGAATTGCCGTTCCTTCTGAAGTTTCGATGTGGATTTGCTTCGATTCTCTATCTTGCGTTGATGTTTTTACTATATCTTCATCGTTGCTGTGGGTACCTTCTTTTATTGGAAAAAGGGCGTCGATTTCACGAGTTTTTTTAACGATAAATGGTACTTCGTATATGTGGGAACCTTCCTGCATTAAAATACTCGTACGGAGTAATGGTTCTAATTTTTTGGTTCTTCGGCGATGAGTATTGATGTTTCTTCTGATGTATGTCGGCAACGAAGAAGCGAGACGCGACGACCGCGAAAGAACTCTTCCGAACATTATGCGCTCTAAGATTTTGCGTCAAGGTTATTGACATATTTATACTTTTATAATATATTTACGAGTTATATAGCATTTCGCGCGTCACATTCGATAGAATTTGGATACCTATCTGTTTAGCACGCGTGCGGTGCAGCAACCTGAAGTCTGTTGATACGAAAATTATTCATCTTTTGTTACGAGAGTTTTAAGTTTAATTTTTGATTACTGGATTGAGGGCGAGAGATGAAAAGAATATTTCATCTGCTCCGGTGCTGCTAATATAAGAAAATATATAATCAAGGAATATTCTCTTAAAATCGATATTTATATTGTTTGAAAATCGAAACCGCTAAACAAATGTGGAATTCTTGAACGAATATCGGCAATTTTAACTTGACTCACTCCGTTTGATTTCGAGAAATTAATACATTTTTTTGTTAGTCAGAAATGCGAATGCAAAATGCGAAAACTTACCACTCGCAGATCACCGGGAACAATATTTCGTTGTTTACTTTGAATCTGGAAATAAAAAATTCGTTTTAATCATAACGGAACTTCATAAAATTAGATTACGTCGGATTATTCGAACATCAGTGGATTTTGTGATTGTGTTTTATCCGTCCGATAAGGAGGCCGTATCATGATAGTCATATCATCCGACTACAACATTACAAAATTAACAGTTTCTTAGGTAAAAAAAATCTATGAACAAAACTCACTAACATAACGTAATTAATTATCTCACTTGAAAATCTGAAAACCGTCAAATAATTTCACAATTTTGTATTTGTCCATTAGCAGTCTTAACAGAAAACTGATTTTGCCCTTTATCAGATGATTAAATACTCCAATCAAAGTGAATTGCACAATTAAACATACATACTGATTGATTCCATCAAACGTTGCTTCACGGCTGATAAGCTTGCTGTCGCTGTTTTGACCACGCTGTGCGCCAGAAAAAAATCACAATAACATTTTAAATGATTTCAAAAAATATATATATTTTTTTTTAATCTTTCGACTGTACCCACCAGCGTCAACAGTAATTTAGCTTTCAGTTTCGACAAAACTTCTGATATTTCGTTGGTGTAATAAACTTTATCCACGCCGTATATCTTCTGGAACTCCTCGGTTCTCTTCAGCTTTCCGCACCAAATTTCGTACTCCTTTGGCAATTGTGGAACAAAAAGAATCGAGGATCCGGTAGTAATGTCCAAAGCTCCCATGCAGTCTGGCTCTTCCACACCAAAACACCATTGAAAAAATGATTCCTGTGAAAAATTAAACGACATTAATCATAAGAACCCCGAATTTTCAAATGAAAATCATATTTTTTAATATTTTTCAAACGCTCCTCAAAAGAGAATCATGCTTTCATAAATCTGAAGCTTAGTTTATTAAGAAAAAAAGCTCGAGCCTTGACGACCCTCACTAACTGAGAATCTCACTGAAATGTTCAAACAACTAGTTGAACAAAAATTCTCTGACTCATAAATGTTTTTTTTTTTACTTTTAAACGTACATAGCGCATATTTTTTATATTAGCGTATTATTTTCTGCAATACAATACAATTGAAGAGTAGACAAAGGGAAACTAAATTGTTTTTGTCTGACATTTTTATTAGACTTGTATAAAGTCATTCACAGTTTTTGATATAGACTGTAATTTCGAAACTTGTACCACATTACCTTAAAATGATCCGTTTTCAAACGGTATGAGTGTTCGCATTATAACAATTTTCTCACCTGTCTGAATTCATAATTAACATCGGTGTCATTGAATGGAACTTCCTCGCCACCTTGCAAAAGTACCACAGCACCGGAAGTCGGAACACCTGATGTTTTTCTCAAGTTCTCTACGAGTCTCTCGCGATTTTTACGAAACAGCGACATCGGTACCTTCAAAGTGTGGTCTCCTCTCACGTAATGCGACTCCATGCTGCTTCTGTAACCATTAGAAACATGTGATTTTTTTTAAGATCTCAGGTAATATTGTTAATATTAGAATTTGCTATTCCGATTTCGAGTTTCGAATTACCATTACGGAATTAGAATAAGACAATAATTAGGATGCGTCACATCTTCAGCGATTAATAAGTAAAGTAAACGTCCGGATAGCCGCATGCACCGCGTATACATAAGAGAGACGGTAATTTGATTTTCCGTGTATGTGTGGTGATTGTAATTTAATCTACTTAAAAGCAATTCATTTAAAGGGGGACCCTGCTTCAGAAGACTGAAAAATCTTCTGTTTGTGTCGATAGGTCATTTAGTTTTTTTTGCTATCACGCCCGCCAATTGGACACTATAGTGGCAAGGCGCTCACGGAACGGACTCATTACTCTGCGGTTTATTATTGTATCTACTTTTAAAAAATCATTTTTACACTTCAAATACATAAGAAAATATACCGCAAAGCTCGCTGGGCAAAGTTGTTTTCTTTCCTTCTAAAAAAAATCTCTACAAAAGCTACTTTTTAGCCTTCTAAAGAAGGATCCCCCCTTAATACGCGCAAACATGTCCCGATTATTTTTTTAAGTGTAACATTTTTTTCAGATCTCGAATGTAAAATGAAAGTCACGAAATCTACTTCTTCGTGCTAATACTTAATAATAATAAAATAGTAAGGATTTCCAGGATGTTTCCACTTTAGAAAATAAAAAGTCATGCAGGGACTAATAATTTCCGGAAAAGAAATGAAACACACGTACGTACGTGTAGGAAGATGTCGCGTAATGTCGAAAATCCGTTAACCAAGTTTTTTGGGTCCTAGTAATCAGTGTATTCGCCTTTTCAGTGATAACATATGGCAAAGAATATCGACGTAATTTCGAAATGGGCCAATTCCAAGCTTTTCCAGGGTATTTCAAAAGACCTCTACATACGATACGAGGATTCATCGTGCCTGATCGAAAACCAATCAACATTAGAAAAGCAACGCCAAAGTAATACTTGCAGCCTCGTTACTTCAGTTACGGTTTCCTAAATGTCTTTCACTTTTTTATTAAGGGAAGATGAAACTTGTACCGCATGACATGTGAGTATAAGAGAGATAACTGTAATTTCCAAACACCGGCATCCCGGAACTATTGTTTTTTTTTTGTTTTAGAAAAAATCAATATTCCACCGGGCGGAGAGTTAAATATCACTTCCGGCGACATATTTATTTTGCTAAAAATATCTACGCTTTCTTTTCTCCATACTATTGCATAGTTTTTCTTACCAACTGAGTAGATTTCGCCTCACCTTAACTTTTGACTGTTAAGTGACTATTTTAGGTTTAGCAGGGTAAATTACGTACATAGTAAACAAGTTTTTAAAAATGATGTTTTGCCAGTTTCAGGCGAGAGGCTGTTTTTCTGAGTTTTTAATGTCTTTTTATACAGTAGAAACTCAGTAAAAAAAATTTCTGTATTGACCAGATTTTCAGTGTGCCTTCCAGAACTTCTTTTGCACTAAGAAGAGTGACTGCACTTTAAGCGGATCTGTAAGAATGGAATGGGGAATAAAAAGAACGAATACAAAAAAAGGAATAGGCGAATCAGGAATACCATTGATAGAAAATCTATGCGTAACTTTCATAAAGGATAATAGAAGTATACTCTGAAAGCGTAGCCTAACTTTCATCGGTGGATCACTGATATTATAATTTAACAATGAATGCTTTTTTTAAGGACCATCAGCTTCAAAATAGAAGTCAACTCGTGAGCTAGTTGCGCTCTAATGGACTCTTTGGTGCCGTCTGAAATGAGAAAGCTAAAATTGAGAATAGCACTTCCTCGTGGAAGAGGCTTTGTGGATGACTGGCCAAAAGAATGAGAAAACAATGTGCAAACTTTTACTTTGCAACTTTTCATATACTTTTTTTTCCTCATAGGCGAAGCTTTTTTCGTAATTTTTATGTCAACATAGTCAAAATGGTCTGTAACATCAAGTAAAGTAGGTTATAAAAAATGGTTGGATCCACGTGGCTATACACCTGTATATCTCAAAAATGGCTTTAAAAGTCGAGCTGAAATTAAGCACACAAATAGAACATCTATGCGGGTTTGCTTGTACTTAAGTACACATTAATTGAACCAATTACTGATTTTACGAGACTGCATTTAAAAAAATAACGTCTATACGGAATCTAACTATCGGAATTTTTTAGCTAATGAACTAAATGGATTCTTAAATAGATTAATTATAGCAACGGTCTGTATTGAATTTGCGATAAGCATAACTATATAAAGCTGTTCGGATTTTACACAAGGTTTCCTTAACATATCGATGATAATTTCGGGAAAACAGATTTTATCGTGAATTACAGCGACAATTTTTGGAAAATTGGCATTGCGCCTCTAATCTACAAAAAAATTGGAAAACACGTACACTGAAAAAAAAAAATGTCATTGATCCAATGAATCCATCGTTTGCAGGCTGCCGAAAAATAGTTTTCTATTAACTCTAGTTCTTATTCGTTCAATCCCATTTAACATTGAAATAATAAAATGTTATTTTGCTTCTTTTAGAGTTGTTTCGATCTTGTATGGGACTATGAACAATTAGAATTCCAATTAAGTTGATAACGCTTGGTTTTGGCAGCCCGCAAATGATGGATTTATTGAATCAATGACATTTTTTTTCAGTGTAGGTACGTACTAATGTGATCGATTAATTTAATTATTTTAGTGAAAACCATCGAATTGTATAGGGCATTTTCACCATTACCAAGGTTTTGCCTATGGGAAAACGCAATTCGGTCAAGATAGAAGTCGCCGAGATAACCTTGTGACATTTCATACTTTGCACGAAATCATGGGACAATTGCAAAATACCTGGCTGTTTTTTTTTTCGCTCTTGATTCAACATTATATGATATGAAGAAAATATATTATGCAACTTAATGCGCGAACATATCTTTTACAATTTATCTTAAGAATGTGTTGTCTGAATGCCGACACCGATTAACCACCAGATATTATTTTTATGTGATAGTCCGGTTAACGCACTTCATGAATCGTGATAACGCAGTGCGATACCTTAGCTTTTCTTAATTCAAACGAAATACGAACAAAACATTCTATCGTCAAAAACATATTTTAAATGTCGAATATTTACTTTGTTTTTGATTTCAAGGCGATTTTTTTAACGATTCCTCAAAAATTTAGTCCGATTCCTAATTAGCAAGCAATATCGTTTTTTACATTGCTCCCGAATTCGTCATTTTATCAACGGATAAAATTTTCCTAACAAATGTATATTATGTGTCAAATGGTTTATGTGTTTACTATGATTTATTTACGTTTTATAAAAATCGTACCAAATGCTTAACTATTATAGAAATTCTTAGACTAAATTCTCTCAATAAAGTGAGACGAAAAACCTGCTCAGTCGGTAACAAAAACAATAGTTCGGAAAAGCCGTAGACATTTTGGGAAAACAATATATGTCACCGGAAGCGCAATGCAATTTCCCATCCGGTGGCATATTGCTTTTTTTCTAAAATAATAATAGGTTCTCTGCGACACTATTTAAAAATTACAGGTATCTCTATTGTACACATGTCACGTGATACATGTTTTACGTATCAGAGAAAAAATCCCATAAATCATGGATTGGTGTGTGGCAATCCCGCATATCCAAAATTCGTGCCGTTCTACAGATTTTTCAAAATTGAAAACAATAAAAAAATAATTTTCAAGAATTACAAGAAAGTCTGAAAAAATTCGTACCTACACTGAAAAAAACAACAATTCATTTTCATTTAAAAAATTCGTTAGACTGATGAGTAATTGTTGAGAAAAAAAACTTCTTGAATTTGGTACTAACATTTTGAATTGATAAATGTTAAATCAGTCTTTTGAGCTTCTTCTTCATGCTTGATTTTTTTATTAACATAAATCTCGTCGAGAAGTGATGATTGTAACTGTATATTTCTCTGAAGCCATATTTCGCGGGACTGTACCGCTCCTTAATGCATCCAACTTCACATAAATCATTGTGCACATTTATCATTAATGTGAGTCCTGTGAAAATAGTAGCCACCTTGAAACTGATGTTACGGCGATTTTCAACAGTACCTTTAAGGTGGTTAGAGCATTATTATAATCAAAGATTTACACTCATAAAAAAATGTGTGTTAAGATAGGATCTAGTGCGTGTTTACAAATTATTTCAGATTTTTTTACCATCCCGGGACTGAGATATTAGCTTCTAAATATGTGCCGTTTAACATGAACTCACATGGAGCAAGTCCAAAAAACGATTATTAAACCCAATTTAATTCAATATTTCCTAAAGATACAAGCTTGGAAAACGTGACTTCGTATTCCTTGAAACATTGTGAAAATTTCGAACGAAAAAAAATTTGCGTTAACCAGCGGATAACAAATATTTTCCGAGTAAAGTAACCGAAATGTATGTGAATCCGTCATTAATAATCCGCAAGTAGATATGTCAGATGGCAACGCTGCATCGGTAATATAACCGTTATCGTCCGCAGGAGGAAATTCACGAAGAAGTGACCGGTATCATATAAAGGCGGTAAATTTGAACGCTGTGAATCTGTCAGCGGCCTTGATTTGATTATTAACAATCGTACTTAGTCGTGATTTCAGTTTAATTGTGAAATATTATGAGAGTTTATTCGTCCCACATATCGGGGTGGTAAAAAAATCTGAAATAATTTGTAAACACGCACTAGATCCTCTCTTAACACATCTTTTTTTGACGAGTGTCAATCTTTGATTACAATAATGTTCCAACCTCCTTAACATAACTGAGGGAAATTAATTAAAAATTCAACGGTTTATTTGGTTCTTCGTGCAGCTACCAGTGATAATTGTGCTCACATTCTATCAACAGTAAAACTTAAATCAGTCCAATTTTTTTATTGAAATAATCAGCAGTATCTCACATTTCAAAGTTGGCATTGGCAAGAAAAGTTTCATTTTTAGTTAATTAAAATATGATAATGCATAATATCATGCTTCAATTACAGTTTTTAGTAGCCTAATCTTTTTTTTTTTCTTTTTTTTTTTTTTTTCGAAACCGTCAATTGACTCAACTGGACCGCTCCAACCTCCTTAACAATTAATAATAAAAAAACGATCCCCCACATAATTTCTATGACCATAAAACATTAGAAACATTCACCACACATTCAAATCTCATAAAGCGCAGTAGCGGACGGTCGTAAAATATAAAAATTTACGTCAACTTCCAACAACGCATTTATCTTCCATCGATAAAAAAAAACAACAATTCGCAGCATCGCACCGATTCTGGCGAGTGATGAATTGTCATGTAAACAGTCCTGAGAAAAAGGAAAAAAACATCATTCCTCGAAAAGAGGATGGAAATAATTCGGAAATTCCTCATTGTTATCGCAAACTTCGGTCGGAGTTTCCGGAGATAATGGAATTTCGTCGCAAGTCTCGATTGGTCAGTTTTCGTGACATTTTCGACGTGACACTGAATACAAATATTCTCTTTCTACGAAACCGCATATACACATTGCAAAGGATACATGATTTATGACCATGTAAAAGACACTGCTAGAAGAGTCTAATATTTTGAGGGCAACGGCAGGAAAAAAACGTGAATACGTACGTGTTTGATGCTCGAGTGGCGGCCATGTTAGTAGGACTCCCCGTTCGCTGCCAGATGTCAGCTGCGACTGCGTGAAAATCTTGGTGTTTGTTCGAGGATGTGCTTAGCGCGTAGGTAAGTATAAAAACCGAGCCCGTTTAGAGAGCAGTAGACCACGCAGGCAACTGAGTCTATCTTTTGTTTCTCCATTACGCATTGTAATTGTTTTCGCGCCCACCCCTCCCGACGTGCGAATCGGCTGCCACGCAGCAACTATAATCTCTTATCAATTAGCACTCCTGATAAAATGACAAAACAGCAAAGCTCGACTGTTGCCTTTGTACCAGCAACGATAACTACAATGCCTGTGCAGTATCGAATATTTGTAGGTTACATAAGAGCCTGTTCAATTGTTGTTATCGTTCCCTTTGTTGGACTTAGATTGAAAGATGTGTATTCCGTATCTGTGCACGAGTAACGAATGCATTTAAAAAACGTCCTCCCAGGTTAACCTCGATTAATATGGCTTCGCACACAGGGGGCGTATTAGCGCTGTTTACACAACTGTTTATGCAAACCAGAGAAGAAAAAAAAGGTTATAGTGCATCCATTGAGGATTGTTTACATACAGATTTCTACCAGGAAGTTCGATTTCATCGTTATTTTAGTACCCTGCGACGTGGAAAAAAGGCAAAAAACAATCATTGCCATTGGAAACGTTGAGAAGATTAATTTTTTACCATGTTGAAACATTATAAATAGCATTGTTTAGAGAATAATTCATTAACAATATATTTTAACTATAATTCACTTATGATTTTTTGAAATCCTAAGCGGGTAGAACGTGACTTCGGAGCTCTGTTTTGTTTTAAGTGGACAGATTTTATTTGCGTTTCTTCAAAATCGTCTTACTCTTCAGAATGGTACGCGTTTTTGGAAATTCTCTTCACTAAGTAGCACGGCGATGCGCTACTGCTCGATCGGTAACAAAAAATGTAAAGCGTTGTTTTTGGTCACGAATGCTGTTTGAGGCAAAATACGAGAAGTACTTACTGCGTTTTAGCACTTCTTGACTTTATTTTAAAAAATTGACCGTAGCGAAGAATAAAACTTCGGAAGTATTCAGTATTTCTCACCCGCACTTATGGCAATCTGAAAGAGACGGACGATATGTAGCACATTACCTTAACTAGATTTCCTTTTACGAAGCTGTTTAGACTTGGTGAAAGAGACTTTAGTATTCGTCACCTCGTGATCGGTGTGCATGAGTACAACATAACATAATGCATACTCTTTCCAAACAAAAAGGAAGCAGACGATTCACGTAACGCCGATGTTTGCCGACCTGAATAGAAAGCTCTTTGAACCGGTTGTATGCTGGTTACATTTTTAGCAACCGATACATCATGTACAAAAGAGAATACCTGAGCCGACGTATCATCGATTTCTAGTTCTAATAGCGGCCAGAACTTGTTCACTTTTGGTCTGACGCAATCCAATCAGCCGGCCTCTTAAGTTTTCGATTTCTTTTGCAATGATTGTGCACAAATGGAAGTGACTTTTAGAAACTTGATTTAATATTAAATAATCATGTGATAAGTGCTGCTGTCTAATAGATCGTTTCTAATAATCTTCGTGCAATTTACGCTCCTCGCTTCTTTCCACATTTATTTTATTGGTTGGGACCAAATACCCCATGACGCCTTGGAGACATTTCGCCTACGGCGATACAACGTTAAGTATAATGAGGGACGAGGTCAACATCAGTTCTCGTTTTCACAGGCACGGCAGCCGTTGGCGATGGCCTCAGCCGATATCTCGCACAATACCGCCAATAATTGTATTGAAGTTTGTCCTTTTCGCAGTGTTTTGTATTATTGTAAAATATGAATATGAATTTTTGTAAATTCAAGACAATTAACCAGTAGGGGTGAACGGGGTGATGGCATTTACTAAGAATTATCCATATTTTTTAAGCTAGAATACGTTGATATGGTTTGATGAAAATTTTGCGATTTAACATTTTTATCAAACCATATCAACCTCAACATTTCACTTTGCCCTTTCAGATCGACATGACATGGAAAATTAGCCGCTTATGTTACACTTACGGGAGCAGAGTGGTAAAATAGACAAAATAATGAATGGATTTTGTGAAATAGCGATAACCGGCATTGCCCCATGACCTTGATTCCCCATTTCTCCCCTATATTTTGATACGAATATAGTAAAACTCTTAGTGACGAGTGGAAGTTTTCAGCACGTATGTTCGTTCAAACATTTTTTTCACTGAACCTCGTTCATATTCTAATCTAATCACGAGCAAAATTTTCCTACTGTCGGAGACTAACATGCATAAGTTTTTACACCATTCTCTTTTTTAATTCATAGAACTGAAATTTACATACAAAAATTGTTTTTTTTTTTTGTAAATAATTAAATAACTATTTAATCAATGTGACATGTTTTCTTCTACTTAAAATTCCACAAAATTTAAAAAAGATAAAAACTTTCCTATTCAAAATTGCATGATATTGACATTCTGTATATTCTTTTGATTACGATATTAAATTTCGATACTGCCAAGATTTTTGAGGGATTTATAAAATGTAAGGGACGTTCAATTTTAAGGACATTAAGAGTGTCTCAGTGAACAAAACGAATCAATTTATATATATCCTTTAAAAAATTGATTTATCTCACTCACAATGCAAATTGCAATCTTCTTAATATAATAAATTCATGGATGACAAATGCGAAATTCATTTTTAGCGATCACTTAAGTTCATGCATTGAAATGTTTTGTTTATATCAAACGTCAAAACTGATATGAAGGGCTAATCCTAGTCTTGAAATAAAAATTTCATAATTACCTTAAAAACTTCATGAAAATATAACTTTTTCAACTTATACACTTTATTGCGAATTTTCCCTGCTAGTATGTAGAAGCTTAGAATGAAATAGAACGCATTCGGTTCTTTAGAATATACCCAAGAAAAGTTTGCATGAAATATTCTTACGTGTTTGAAAGATGAGTCTAATTATAGAAAACATTCGAGGGTTTCGCGAGAAGTGACTGAACTGATGGAGAATGCCTTAAGACGAAATTTCTTATGAATGAATAATAAATCGCTCTTGACTTGATTACGTTGAAGATATCTTCGCAATAATTTCAAAACAGCAAGATCGGCAACCGCAAAGTTCATTCGCCTCTGGCGTAATACGACCCCACGGTATTTCTAAAACATTTGAAGATACCGAGACCTTGAAGCCGCTGACCATGCACTTTTTTAATCTTACGGCGTTATATGCCTGGATGGCGAAATATTTGAACACCTGAAGTTGTTGTAACAGTCAGAAACCCCGAAAATGAGCATCGGCTGTTTATTACACAAAAAAAAAATTTAGCTCTGTTCGGCTGCGATGCTTCGGAAGTTAGGTTAGCTTAGCGAAGTGCGGGTATAGAGAGTGATAAAAAAAAGGGTGGGAAGGTCGATAAGGGACTATTGAAACTGTACCATGGAAAGAATTTAAAAAACCTCTTAAAAACAACAACAAAAATCTATTTAATTTTTATAAATGTGCGTGTTATATATCTGGGGCTAATCATTTCGATTACTTGACGTCAGAAATAGAAAAAAAAGTAGAAAAGTCGTGTAAACTGAAGAGAATTAATTTTCACGTGATCGCAGTAGGTGCGCGTGACCCCACGGGCAAAACTTACGTATTCCGTCGTAAGGTATATTTAACCTACTGTCATTGAAGAAAAGACGCGTCTGTGACTGACATAATTTTCTAGTATTCTTAAAATAAAGTTTTCTGTCGGAGCCGCGAAGATCCGAGTACTCCACGTGCCGGGACATTTTGTCTTTTGAATATTTGTTTTTTGGTCACCTACATTAGAAAGAAAACGGAAAGAGTTTTTCGAAGCAAAATTGTAATTGGATATTGATATTTTGATTTTTTGTTTTCGAAATTTATGTTTTTGAAAACAATCGCGTACTTCCTGTTCCTCATAGCGAAAGCTTTGTTGCGGTTGAAACATTTGTTTTCAAGATTTTCCGGGAAACATACTCAAGATAGTCTAAAAAATTTGCGAGAAATGGTTTTGAAATAAATGTCTGAAATCTAAACGTATGATTTGTGAAGTAAGCTTTTTTTTCTGTTCCTTTGTGCAGTTTTCGTTTTTACCGCTATACCTACTACATTTTTTTCATCCCATGCTAGGAGAAAATATATTATGTCACATGCGGTACAAATGATGTATACCCTCGAATCAGAGGCCTTCTCAGCATATATATGATACAGACATAAGCATACATTTTTTTATGGTGCGAATTTTGCGAAATTTTCTGTAAGTTACTTGAAATATTTTCCTTGCTTACATACTTTGCATGCCATCAAAAAGTTAGAAAATTACGATAATACATTTTTATTATTGCCCCTGACTAACCCTTTAGCATTGATTTTCGAAAACACCGTATTGTAGTAAATTGAAAAATCCTATAACAACAAAATTTACATAAATGGATAAAATAGCATTCCCTCCAAATGCATTTTTTAAAGTAAAACAAATTTGAACAGAAAAAGAAACAAAATAATATGTACCACGAATAATTTACGCTTCAGTTTACGGCTACGATGCATTAAAACAGTCAGTTTTATCGGGCATTCAATGTTTCTAAATTATAAAAAAGCGTTTTGATGCTAAATACGAATACATAAATTAGCTGTCCCGCCCATGTGTTGAGAGTAAGTGATACGCCCATTGGAATTTCGACGCCCAAGGTTAACACTTGTAATTCTGTAGGTTTCTCGCACATAACCTCAGTTTTAGTTTTTCGACCCCGTTAAAAAAACAGTTTAGAGTACCGCGGAGCCGGAAGCTTAGGTTATTTTTACTATGATTCTGCGAATTCTCTCAAAACTCTCTCTATTTACCAAGCCGTTTGGAAAAAAATTGTTTTTTCTCGCCTTTGTTAAAATAGTCGAATCGTCCTTCCTAAACACTTACTACCGGATCATCGAATTGTGGTGCAATAGTGATGCGAAATAGTAATTGCTGCTATCAGAATATTCGTTTATGTTCAGGCGAATCAGTTGTAAATAAAATTGTATCGTATTCAGGCTTTTTATTTTTGTCTGTAAGTAGCAATGTTTTAGTGGCCTAGCAATGTAAATTTTAACAATCCAATGTAAACTCAAAAAATCCCGATTATTAGTTCTGTATGCAATCCTAGCGAAGTTAAAAGTCAAGATCATAAGACGTTCGCTTGGATTTGAGCTAAATGCTAACAAGGGAATTCAATGCTTGAGTTATTCAGTTCCTGAAATTTTTGCATTAACTTTTGTGTATGCCAACTAGAGCCATAATCAATACACAGCATGCCTTCCCATTCAGCTCTGCACCAAAGCAATTATGAGTGCTTCGTCCCGTCGGAAATCTATAATAATCAGCCATATTTACGAAACGTTCAAAACATTTGTGCACTTCGGTTAATCTTTATATTTGTAATGCAGATTCACAATAGCAAAGTGAGCTCGAAAAAGGAGGAATATATCGTTTTCCCAGAAAAAAAAACATCCCAAAATCTTACGTAAAGTGAAATAGTGAGTTTCAGCTTACACTGTGAATAAAAAATGTACTTAAAATGTAATGTACATGTACTGGAAGTTATTATGCATAAACTGGTGCACTGGTTTTAATAGTTAGGTGCGATGTCAATTTTATTTTTGGTTATTTGCTCTAATTTCATTTCGAAAGTACCTCAATTTAATATCACTATTATAAATTAAACTTAATTGACGAGTTTATGGAAAAAAAAACTTTCAAGCTTTTCTGACCGTTTAGTGTAAACCACTTCAAAGAGGTACAACCTCTTCGTGGACCTGTTTCCATAAGATTTTATGTTTTTTTCATACACGCTTTTATGTGTGCAGTGAAAATGCCATGCCGCGTATATTTATAGGTGGTTGAGAGCTTCTAGACATTACGGAGATGAATGCTATTCTCGTGTACCGTGAACCGACGACGACGAACTCGAGATGAGCCGTCACACTGGCACATCCATATGTCTATCTATATTTACACATATAGCGCACTGCTACAGTCACGGACGTTTCGTACACCGACACTATATTTACCTTCAGAAGTGGAAATTACCGGCCCCACCAATAGCGACAGATCGCAGAGAGTAGTCGGTGCGTCAAGAATCGAATGTCCTCTAACTTCACCACGTCGCACGACACACCAATCAAACGATCGAACAATGTGCGTCGCTGAAGAATGCTGGTGCGGTGTATAAATATATGAGAGAACTGATGCAAACGGTCGCATGACTCTAGTGTAACGCAGGCAACCAATCTGCATTTATATAAGTATACATTGCATTTTAACTGCTATAACGAAGGTATTACGACCTCAACGTTATCTCGTGGCCGGCATTCGCAAACTGCTCTCGGCAGTATATTTAAATTAGTCCTTCATCGCGCAACGCTTCTAGCATACGAAAAATTGCTAGAAAGCAGAAAGCCACTTTTTGGCAAAACAAAAAATCTGGCACAGCTGTTATCTAAATCGCCGAAGAAACGGTCACTTTCCTACGGTGAAAACATTTGGCTTTTATTCGTCGTTAAGAAAAAGTTCACAAACAAAAATATCCAGATTTCACAAACTGCCGACTGTGGAAAAAATATGATAATAAAAAGGCATGGATTCGAAAACAAATCGATTTGTTCAAAATAAATCTGCGAAATCTACAAAAATCCACGAACGATTTGTAGTGCGATGAGATGAAAATTTTTTTGAAATCTTCATTTTGCTTTTCGAAGTCTCGAAAATGGTCCCTTCAAGAAGAATACACATAATTTGTCGCTTTGATAAAACAATGCATTGCTGCGTAGTAATCAGGACCACCACAAATCCTCAGACTATTAATTATTATATAAGTGTAACATTTTTCTAAAAAAAATTTGTAAATTTGTTACGAGGGGAAGAATTTGCTCGTTGTTAATTTAAGAGGTCGTTAAAATTTTCGTAAATAAGCCGGCAGCGAAAAAAGATTCTTTTTTAAAGTCCCTAAATATAGATTTGTTCAAAATAAATCTGCGAAATCTACAAAAATCCACGAACGATTTATAGTGACATGAGATGAAAATTTTATTGAAATCTTCATTTTGCTTTTCGAAGTCTCGAAAATGGTCCCTCCAAGAAGAATACACATAATTTGTCGCTTTGATAAAACAATGCATTGCTGCGTAGTAATCAGGACCACCACAAATCCTCAGACTATTAATTATTATATAAGTGTAACATTTTTCTTAAAAAAATTTGTAAATTTGTTACGAGGGGAAGAATTTGCTCGTTGTTAATTTAAGAGGTCGTTAAAATTTTCGTAAATAAGTCTGCAGCGAAAAAAGATTCTTTTTTAAAGTCCCTTAAAAACGGACTGCGGCTTGGAACACGTGCGTCAGCGTCCGTCTCTGCTTTATGACTTACATAATTTCGAAGTAGGAGATAAAAATCTTTCCAGTGCAGATAACGTACTTATGTCACGAGACAATGTTTCTGAACAAAATTGTCTTATACATAACGCATACTCCGCGTCTAGAGCGCATGTTTCCAGGGACCTATAAAGAGCTTAGAATAATTTATACAGCGTTCTATAGACCACGATATAAGCTTTACGAAAATACAATGGTTTACTCACATCGGTTAGCTTTACGACGGTGACGCGGCAGCCCATCGATGCCCGATACTTTCTCTCAAACGTAAGCATTAGCATCACAGCACCATGAGTTTATACACGTACGCCTTTATGTACTGTGTATAACCGAATCACTTTTACATTTGCATTCGCGAAACTGAGAATAGGGAGAACTCGAGAGGATCTACGAAATTAAGGATTTATCACATACATACCAGGAACATACATAACAGGCAATAATACCATGAACTTGTATAGGCAAAATACTTTTCAGTCTAAATAATTTCGAAGAGTTCTTAACACAGAACAATAATAATATTTTTATAGATCAATCATTTTCAATTCTTTTTCACTTAACTCGAGAAGGAATCCATTATTTTAGCATTTTCCTATAATTTATCGCAGTTATTTAAACTAATAAGGATTTTGCATGATTCTCTATTAGGAATACGGATGACACATAACCGAACCAAAAGCATGATTATATTTTTATTTTCGTACTTTGCAATGAGAACAAAATAATAATATAAAAATTATAATTCTACATCCGGTGACGCCGCGGTGTCGGCATGCAAAAAAGCATGTATGTTTATGTGAATTTCTCTTAATGAATTAATTTGTTTAATTGATACTTTCCCGAAAATCGGCTCTGAAAATTTATACAACTCAATCGAAACCGGATAATTGAAGAAACCTCCAAAAGTTGAAGGTTCACATCTTTGCGAATATATGACGTCAATCAGATCGGAAAGAGAAAGAACATTGGAATTATAATCCTTGAAATAAATTATGAAGTGCAGGGCGATGTTATAAAGGACAAATTGTACAAGCCAAGCAATAATATCGATTGTGTTCGGGATGCGACGTTTATCAGGAGTATATTTACGTAAGCGATCAAAGGATGCATTCATGCCCTTACATATATTGACTCAAAAGGGTCACGAGACGCGAATGTGAATGGATAACCTAATGGATGACGTACCTAAGAATTTGTTGAAAATAAACGAAGCAGAGGAATTCACGTACATGATATCTTAGACTTTTCACACGTAATTATATTTTCGAATTAGAGTTACTGTGAAGTATTGTTAGCCCGTAAGGAAGAGTTACACCGGTGAAAATTTCTTCGCCCAATGTTAAACGCCTATAGGACTGTCTCTCTCTCGCACCTCACCCCACTTTTTGGTTTATCGATTCTCCTAAACATACGGCTTTGGATATCAAAAATCCCGAAGCTTAGCCCGATGGTGCAATACTTCCGCACATTATATCAAAATTTGAGCTATTTCTGCCGAGTATTTTGGGAGAAAAAAGGTTTCAAATTTTTTTAAAGTGCGCTGTCGTGTGTACCTTCGATTCTGCCCAATATGTGCTCCTAAGTGAGCGGGCAGTAAAGGGCGTAGTATAAGGGGATCATCATGCCGCAGCAACGCGACTGCGAAGAGGTCCCTACCAAGAAAACCGGTATTGGGGGAGTCGACCGTAGTACTATATACAAGGACGCTGTATACAGCTCGGAAATCCCACGCGCAATTTCAATCCGAGAATGGAGAAGAAATAAAGAACTCGCGAGGATACTCGACTGGACTCTGACGAACAAACTCGAGAATTATACCCGGATAGAGCCAGCGAAGGTTTCTCTCCTCTCTCTCTCTCTCTCTCTCTCTCCCAATAATGTTTCGTACATCGACTCTGTCCCGTCAGAATTTTTCATCCTCTTTCTCTTACCTTATGACAGAGCTCTAGGCAGAGCGGATATATTGCTGTCCAGTTTCCGCTCCTCGTGTTAAGGTTGTTCACCGATTTAATTTTACAAAGTGACCTTCAAATAGTAATACATTTATAGGCGAATTCTTAATAAACAGGACTACCCACCACTTAATAATTAATTATTTGTAATACTATACGGCTAGGAAGTATCTTCTAGCGGTGAATTCGTGCGTAACGACGATTGGGCACCGTGAGAAAAAAAGGGTTCTTGTATATAATGTCTCTCTTTCGCCATATGCTATCCCTCTCGCGCTCACGATACGATCTTTGTATCGTGCGACCTCGCCGCTGGAAGATTAGATGTTTTTCAGGGTGGGGGTCAAAATAGCGAACGGCTAAATTTCATAATCATAGCTATTCCTAGATTCCGACGTTAATTAGTTTGAAAATCGCCACCTTAGTCATTTATTATTTTGGTCATTTGCTATTTTGACCCCCACCAGCTCCAACAAAGTTTGCGAAATCGAGCCAAAACTTTGGACACATAAATAATACGATGAAAAAAATGTTTGAATTGTGAAGAGGTGAAAATTATAGTTTTTTTTTATGGATAGAAGATCGAACGAGAATTATGCTTGAGAGCGTATCAATTAATTTTGTTGATGTAATTGACTCTACTAATATAACAGTTCATTAATAAATTGGAGATATTTAGTAGAGCTTAAGACACTTTGATGAATATAGCAAAAACAATCGTGAGAACGAAGATACGACGAAGCTAAATTGGCTTGTGTCTTAAAATGTCAAAACTCTTTATGCTATTTCGACAGCGTGTAGTTGTACGTCTTCATTGTAGCGTTGACGACGATCCAGGTCCATGATAACAGGCTATTCAGTATTAACTACCGGCTGTTCGCATATTTGTTCCAACACGTAAACAAACGTTATCGAACGGAGTTGTATCATTATACAAGTTACGAAGTGTGTTTGACGGCATTTCGAGTCATCGATGAGGAAAGGGAATTGTTCCAGGTTGTAAAAGAAATAAAGCACACGACGACGGAACCTACTTTGAACTTTGAATAGTTTTTAATCTATAATTAGACATGTCGAACGGGCTTTCGCAGTGGCACGTCCAACGATCACAACGAGATATAGTTTTCCTTAACTCTTCTATAACGATGAACTAATTAAAAAAAAAAAATAATAAAGTAAACACTTGCCTCATAGAAAAAAAGGGTTCGATACGATAGTCGCAAACATTCTCATATAGTCGCGAATAAAAATAGAAGTTCGTTAAACATTCTTACATCACGTATTCTCGTCGAAGTACAATGATAGATTTTCAAGAGAAACGAAAAAAAAAAAAAAAAATATGTCTATTTATATAAAGTTTAGATTTCCGATAAAGGCGCAAAAATGTAAAAACGGTGTTTATAGTATGGACGAAAAGTGCGTAATCGCACAATTTTGCTTATTATCGTTACTATTTTTTTCTTCGTTTAAATTCAATTTGTCTCATGATTTATTACGAATATCGATTATTGCGCCAGCAGCGATTCACCGAATATTGTGTGAGCCTCGTCATTCTCAATTCTCTCTTATCATTCGGTTTGTGAATCATGAAGACGAGATTCCGTCACCTCTACAACTTGAAGAAATTGAGATTCTCCCATATCGCTAAGCGCCGTCATTGATACTCGCACGTTCACTCACTCACTCACACGCACACCCACATGCAAGCATACATACAGATCCTACCCACACATTTATTTCACAGGTGTATAATAACGTCATTAACGCGACGCATTGAACTGATCGATGCAAAGGTGGTATACATAAACTATGCACTAAAACATGCACAGCGTAATATGAAGCTACAATGTTTAACGCCTGTAAAACTCTTTCAAAACGTATCTCCAATAAACCTCTCGACATTATTTTGTTTTTTCTAAGTTTCACAGTTGGAAAGGGGCTTCATCGATTCCTCACCAAAAGATGTGCTCAATTTTTTTCCTCGGTAAAAAAGCATCGCAAAAAAACTCCCACGCGATTAATTATTCGTAAGGTTGTTTCTATGACCTACGAAAAATTGAATTAAAAAAATCGAAAACTTGTAAAGATGATTCCATTTTTCAAATACAAAAGATAAGGAAAACGATGTTATCTGAACTCCGTTACGAATAATCAATCGCTTGGTGTTTTTCATAAGATCTTTTTACTCTTAGAAAAAAATTCTCCTTGAACAATGTTCTCATTCTCTGAAAAAGAGAAAATCGTTCGATATTTGCAATCGTCGTGAAAAAGATTTACCGTTAAACATCATAGATTTACAATTGTATAATTAGCGAAATTAATTAAGTGAACTAAAGCGATGAAAATAGAAGTTAAATTACAGTGGAGCGTAAAGTCAGCGCTGAGACGGAATCGAACCAAGCGCTGCAAAAATCAGCAACTGCGGGGAAATGCTCCCGGAAAAAAAAAAAAAAACATCGAAATGAGATCACCGTCTTTCTCGCGTTCAAATTTTTATACATACAGCGTGTACGTTAATCGCCCAGCAGCTGATGTCAAAAAGTCGTATGCACAAGCGTGATCTTCAGTGCCAAAAGGGCCTAATTCTGTAGTTCCACGGAAATTATGGAAAATATATTGAACGAATAGTTGCTCGATCTGTTATGAAAATACCCCTTTGGTTTCCGGCGATTTGAAAGACAAACAGGAAAAAGTGGATTCAACGGCATTACGGCATCAGTAACGCGTTATATGTATAAATTAATAGTTGAATTGTCCCGCTTTTGGAGATTTTTTTTTGGATCAATCAATGCTCGTTTAGCGGGAAAAGTTTGAGCGTTAAACAACTTCGAGATGACATGTTCGGAGCTTGTTCGTGAAATAACTTCGGTACAGTATTATAGAATGCATGTTTCCGACACGGGACAGGCACCTCGAAAGTTGGAATAACGCTTAGGTACTATTTATCGATACTCGTGCTTCTTCTATCTGTTAAATTAATTTAATTAAACTGGAGGCTGGAAAAGCTTTTAACTAAAACGCGTGCGCTTATTACTCATTCGTCGAGTTCGAGATTACGCGACGCCGCCGCCAGTTACACGACCGCATTCGTTTCGTTCTCCCAAACGAGTTTTGACTCCTCACTCGCACACCTTCCATCTGTCCCTGAGTTAAGAACCCGAGTTTCCGTCTCCGAAGACGTCATAGGGCTCGAAAATAAAAATAATGGCTTGCTCTTCAAGATTCGACGAAATGCAAATTCGACGAACATCGAAATTCTTCGCAATCCAGAAACGTATTATTATTCAGAAAACCGTTTTGCTTTTTTGGATATCGATAAACAAAATGTGATTCACAACGGTATCATTGTCTTTTAACTCATTATTTTTGTTCATTCATTTGTTATTCGATAGATCTTTTTTGAGAACATGAGAAATTGAAGAAACATTTTTTTTTAACGAATAAGTATGTTTTTCCACAAAAATTCATTATGAATACCTAAATAATTTAAGTAGTGCATCGTTACTTTTAATTTTCACATTTGTAACAAATCTATCGGAAGAATATTTTGTTTAAAAAAAGGTTTGTGCATTTTATTACTAACGCACTAGGCTATTGTGAAAAATAATGAGTTTGAATGCATTTCCGAAAACAATTTTTTTAGGTAGTTTATGAAAATTATAGCTTTCAAAACAAACGCAAATTTCTCTAATATATCAGTATACAAATGCCACCAGGTACATTTAAATTTATCGTAACACAGTCAAGCATGAATATTTCACAGAGAGAACAAAAAAAAAAGCGCGATGTTTACGGAAGAGCGAAAACAAAGTATGAGCAGTTTCATATCTACGATCTATTATATAAACAGAATTTTTAATATGCATCTCGTGATAAAGCTATGCTTGACGACATTACTAATAGATTTTGCACTATTCAATAACTCTTTTAATCTGAGAATAGAACGCGTTTTGTGAAAAAGCCATAAATTTCAAAAAGAAATAAGAAATACCAAGATTACTCGAGTGACCAGACATTCAACTCGCACAGCCTCGTGTTTACCTCTTTATCTTCATTCCTAAATAGTTGCTCAACGGTTCTATGTACAACAATATAACGGTAAACACGAAAGCGGTGTGCGGCAGTGTACGATTATTGTGTGCGAGTGAGCGGCTTTAATCGCGGTGGGTAGCAAAACTTAGCGCGAGTAGCCTTGCACGATTACCGATTTGTCATTTACGTGTGCGTCGCGAGTCTGTATGTGAGCTCACGCGGCTCGAAAGGTGGCGTGTAATCGGGTTGGGCACCGGAGTCCACAGTCTCGAACTCTCGATGAGCACAGTTTCGAGCGTGTTGCGTCTCGCTCGTCGTCTCTTTCGCGTAGAGACTCCTCCCCGTGCTCCTCCGCTCGTTTGTTGTAATCGTTCGCTAGAATGACGAGGACGACGACAACGACGATCGTTGCCGAAGCCGCACGAACCCGAGGAGCTGACGACGAGTTGTGTCCGATACAGTCGAGTCGCGCTTCAAATAACAACACTCCATATTTACAAACACCGCCGTGTAAGGCGAGTTCCCGCCTAATTACGATGCGAATGCATACACGCGCTACGCTCCCTCGCTCGTCTCACGTACCTCCGCCCGCCCCCACCCCCCGCGCCCTATACCATTCTTTTCTTTTCGTCTTCACGGACGTACACGTGGCGTATGTAGGCAACCAACACAGCCGAGCCTCCATACAGTTTGTTCTCGCCGATCGTTCCTACTATGTTGCCTTACCCCTTCGTCGTCTCGCTCCCACACTACATACAGATATACAAGCAGCGTTGAGCGTGTCGTAAACTCGAACGAGAATACTTTCCAGTGAATTCTCAGAGACTCCGTTATTGTTTCTCATAATTTTCTACGGGCGCTGGCAACGAAGCGAGAAACGACGTAGCGACAAAAAACTAACTTCATTTATTTAAGGCACGGTACTTCCCGAAAATCATTGCCTAAGCAAATTCGTTAGATTGTAACATTGTAATAAACAATGACACAGTAATTGGGAAGTGAACAAAAATGATAATTTACGTCAATTTTATTCGTAACGAAATACCGGTAATTGAGCTTAAAAGTTTCGATTTTAATACTATGATGCCGAGAATTTTCGTTGAAAAGTGTCTGGTATATCGAGCGGAGATTGCGAGTATTTAGAAACCGCTCGCTCGTGTTTACCCAGTTAGAGGGAAAAATGCGCGAGGCTCGACGATTTGATAAACACACGGTAAACCCGAGCCGCGCGGCGTCGCTATCCGGCAAGCGTGGTTTTTTTTCTTTTTTTCGCACACAGCCGCAATTCGTCGACGAACTTTAGCCAAGCGAGCGTCCTGACTCAGAGTGTCGACCGGACAATCGTTTATTATGAAGGTACATAATAAAAACGAGAAGAAAAAAGAGAAAAAAAAAGAAAAACAACGCGCGGCCCTCGAGAGACCTGCGAGATATTTCGTCAGCTTTATTCCTCGAGGGCCGACGCGGTAAGCAAGAGAGTTTCGCGAACGGACTTTTGCCAACCGGATGCCCACGGTGGCGTGGGATATATACTATCGAGTCTAGAGTTTATATTTCGTATAGTATACACGCACGCGCGTAACCTCATTCAGATTTCAGTGTGTGTACGATCGTCACACGAGCGACCGTTTTCGCCAGCGATTCCATCCTCCGTTGCTAACGAGACTGAGCAGCTAGCGAGCAACGAACTTATATCACTATTTCCTCGAGGAAATTTCTCTTCGTTGTTTCATTAGTCATCTCGGACTCGGGGCGGGACAATCTTACGCATATTGCTCGCCGGCTTCAGCCTATTCCGATGTTACAACTTCCTATACATGCACATTTCGTATGTATAACAATATATCTACTCATATACATGGGTTGTTGTATACTTATAATAACGAATTCCAGTTCTTTGGGAGGGGCAGGGGGGGGGGGGCAACGGAAGAGGCATTATTAGCACCACCATCCGCTTCACAGTTCAAGCGGTTCGTAAGCTGGGGGCAAAGGTTCGTCCTCGGAATCGTAATAATAAGGTTTTCTTCTGTAGAATCTCTTCGAGTCCCGTAGCTGTTGTTGTTGCTGGCGTCTTCGTTGTCGGTCCTCGGTGCTCTCGTCGTCGTCCTCATCGTCCTCCAGCTCATCTTCCGAGTTATCGAAATCTTCGAGGTCCGTTTGAAGTCGCTTCACCGCTTCCTTGATGAGACCCCCTTCGCGCAGAAGTTCTTGCAGCAGTACGTAAGGATCATCTTCCCGTGTCGTTTGATTTCTCTTGTGATGAAGGTGATGGTGATGATGATGATGTCGGTGATCGTGAGTTCCGTTGTTGTTTCTCGTGCCGCATATTTCGCAGTTGCCGGGTTCTGCCCACGAGCGCGAAGGTACGCGGTATGGCGACGGTCGATTCTTGTGACTAACGCTCGATTTCGCTTTGAATCCCGAGAGTCTCAAATTCTCCTTTATCTGCGAGACGAGCAAATCAACGTCCCGCGTTATAAACTCCTGCGTCGTTTCCGGCATCACTTTGAACAAATACGTTGTCTCCTCGGCGCTCGGCATTTTCTCCACGACAAACAGGTTTTCTTTAAATTTGTTTGTCGTTTTGTGTTACGTTAATACGGCTTAATAAACGTGAATTCAAACTTGGCGATAAACAACGTTATACCGGTTGGTTTTCGATCTCCTATCGGGCGCTCATCGATCTCAGCGAGTGATAAACCGGGCAGGTGTTTTTTCTTCCTACCTGCCGGCGTTTATACACGGAAATATATCTCCTTCGAAACTCGGCAACACAACAACGAACCTCGCGGTCTCGTGAAGCGGTGAGCGAAGCCTGCGGCTCTCGCTACCATCGACCCTCTCTTTCTCTGTTATTCCAACGTCTCCGGCTTTCAAGCGTTTCTCAAATTGCGAGAAGAGCACTTTCTTCAGACGTGTATATATATATATACACGTTTGTAAGACCCTTAGGAGCTTACAATGAGCCACTGGAAAATCTCCGGTAATATTACTCCGAAACGTTGTTATATACACAACTTGTATACACCGTGTTTTCTCCTCGCACAGACACCACCGCACAAACACACGCGCACGGGTTAAATCCACGAGCACGGTCTGCAAACACACACGGACCACAAATGTACACACACAGGGATAAGCTCTGTCATGTGCGTGTGATACACAGAGGAGAAATGCGTAATCGGTAATCAACGAAGAGCGTGATTCACCCGGCGAAAAATCCGTAATAGATATATATATATATATATATATGGACACACTTGTCGTTTCGTGATTCGAGGCTCCGCAATATTGTTTTTTTCCACAATGCCGGGAGGACGTGCGCTCTGGTCTGAGACTACGGTCCTCTCTGTCTCGTGCTTCTCGTGGTACGTGGAAGTAACGGACGTTGCTTCTTCTCTGACGCTGACTACGATGGTAAGCGAAGATGAAGCGGAGAGAGAGAGAGACAGCGAAACGACAGTATATACTGGGGGGGGTTTTTTACACACAGTGAATGAGCGCCGCTTGGCGAACTACCACAGCGCGGCCGTTTCACTCGATTGGCACGCACTCCGTGGCATTGTTATTGTTTTGATGCCGATCTCACTCCCACCTCCTTCTTCTTTGTTGCACTTAATTGTTATTGTCAATCCGTTGATATCACAGCACTAGTTTTCTCTCTATTCGATCAAAGCACGGTATACGTATTGTAGTTATGTATATATATATATATATATCTATGTATATATTCAATACGAGTTCACTCCCGGAGAAATATTCCGTATCGTAAAGCGGTCACACATGTAGAATACACAACAATGAGAGTCATATGTTTATTATCACTGCCAAATGGTGCGGAAATAAACGTTCAAGTTGAATGCGTAACAAAGAGTGTCAGCGATAACTGATTCGCTTGGTTTTAGCAAGCGCGAGGGCTCGAGCTTGTTGGAATGTCGAGACGACGACGGTCACTGAGCAGTGAGTAAACAGCGGATACAACAGACTGTTACTAGCGCGCCGCGTTTCGTGCCGAGCAACCGCTGGTGCTGCCTGAGCGTGGAAGTGAATCTCGAGACAGAGCACGAAGCGAGTTTTGCACGAGCGAACGCGACGATATTTAGAAAGAGCGTTCGGTCGCTTGCTTTTACACGGTTAGCAAACTTTGTCCCTCGGCGGCTCGCCACAGGTCAGGAGACTTTGAGAATCGAGGGAACGCGAGACTGCCTGCTGCTGCTGCTGTTGCTGCTGCTGCTGGCAGCCATGAACCTTCTTTCTCTTACTCTGTTATTATTGTTTTGGCCGTACGGCGCATGCGCACATTTGCCTCGCTCTCATCGTGTAAACAAACCGTTAACTTAAGCCTCCGGACGAATCGATAATACACAACCCCGCGAGGCACATTGAGCGCGAGTTTAGACCCCGCGTGACGCCTTTTTTCTCGTAGGGGAGGGGTAATTTCAATTGGAAATGAAGCAGAGAAATCGCTGCCTCCGATGATTCTGTATTTTGCGCTCGGTCGATTGAATCGGTTATTAGAGATGGGATTTAACAAATGACCAAGCAAATAAGTCAGGCCTCTAACTCGACAATAACATTGCTACTTCATTTATTGACTTGACCTTCTTACAGCATAACAACATATCTTTCAATGTGTTCTCGTTTTTTTTTTTTTTTTTTTTCGAAACACCTGGCTATTATATTGTTGCCGAATGTAAACGTTTTGGGGGGCGGAGAAGGGGTAGGGCCAGCTCCGGCGCGTTTCGGCGAGCCGGACCCGTGGAAAGGGAACCGAGCGAGCATTAAAGGGCAAAGGGGAGGGGAGCTCGGATGTACGGATCAAGGTTACGCTCGCGCTCGTGATTCTCGTGCCTCTAGGCTCTAGTACGTCATCCTTCTCTGCGGGAAGAGTTTTCGTCATGCGCCGCAATATACCACCGCACGCCGCATTTCTTCTCTTTGCAGATATCATTGGCTGTTGCCACTCCGCGATATACGCGTGGTAAAGTTGTTACGATTTCATGGCCTATATAGCTCTATTAGAGTCCTAAGGCGGCGCGGTGACACTATTTATATTGACGGCGTTACCGGCTCTTCAAATCACCATCGTAGATCATTCCGCGAATTTCAATATTGAATTCTGCCGCTAAAGAGTTTTAGGTTTGAACTTTGATCGACTTAACAAACATTGCCAATTTTACTTTGACATTTTTGAAAATTCGTTACAACTCTAAGTTGAGTAAATCATACTAACTTTGGATATTTAGGGAATGGAGTTACGGCATGTTCAGTATTCGAATTTATAAAAATTGTTAGAGGTATTTGAATTTTATGGAACACTATATTTTTATTAGAAGATGTAGATTTAAACAGAAGAGGTCAGGTAACTCAAAAATGACCCGAGAAATTGAATAAAAATTTGGCACACCAGATACCAAATACGATGTTAATTTGGCCTATAAATTTCATGAAATTATATCCAAGTGATGGGTATCAGAGTAGTCCCATTTTTTAAAAACTTTTTGACAAAGTTTAATTCGTTTTGCTTCAGTTGTATTCTTACAACTCAAGAATACAGAATAATCTTTCAGCTTACTTTCCGATTTTTCAAATCTTCGTACAGCTTTCTCTAAAACGAATTCAAATTTAATCGAGATACTCATTGGATTCTCACACTTTGTGAAAATGAATAATGAAGAATAAAGATTTATATGCAAGGATCTACTTTTGGCTAAACTATAATTCGTGGCGCTCACGGAGTTACAAGACGAGGGACCCCCAGTCTTGTTATTGTCCAGGCATGTTCTTCACTTTTGAAAAGAAACGTTGCAATTTTTTACATCGACCACAGGTGCGTTACATTGTTGTAAGTACCGCAACTGCTTTTATATGCATTTTTTATGTCTCTTATGTATGTTCAAATGGTCTTATCGCAAAGCGTACGGGAACATTTTAAATAAAATATTTTGAAAGGTTTATTAATTTTTCAGCTGAGTTCCATAGCTTTCGATTATAGAAAGGTGAACGCACCGAATTTTGATAGATAGCTGAATATAATAGGGCCATGATTTATTGCAAAAAATGCTTAATTCTGTCGCTTGTTTTGCATTTTTTATGAGTACGTATCATTAGCTGATGCTACTGCCCGAAATAGGCTTGATAAGTTAAATATCGGATGGCCTATACGGTTAAAGACCAAAGTGTAGCCGGTTCGTCGATATTTCGAGCATTGTCTATGAATGAACTTGCGATCGTTTATTACTATAGTGTTGAAACAGTCGTTTAGCACATAACTGTTGACTGACCTTCTCATGGAATTGCAAGTTTCGTGGTATTCCGTTGATTGAGGGCGCCGCTCGGTCGGCGTAGTGATAAATAGATATATATATTTCTTAAACGTTTCATCCGACAAAATTTACTTACGGATTGCAGTTTTATTTCATTAACATTTTGATATAAAAACTAATATTTTGTGAACTACGAGTTTACTTTCACAGCCTAAATGTTCAGCAGTTTTGAGAATGTTTTTCCATTGACATAAGACCAGAACAATTAAATGGTTCACATACTGTAGGGGTGCAAGATATTAGTTCAGCCTTTAAAATATATATGGATATACATTGAATAACTGTAATTCTTAATTACTGTACCGATCTCAGTGGAACTAAAAGTAATTTTGCAATTTAAAAAATGGATAGATCGTATGCAAAGAATTGTTGTCGAAAATTCCACTTCCCTCGACAATATTTTGTCAACATGTGAATTTTGTCGAAATTTATATCTTAAACTAGGTTCAAAATTCCTAAGTTTCAACATAACAAATGAATTAGAGTTTCACCGAGACCTATATCCGCAGTGATTAAGAAATACAGCCCTTTTTTTTATTTTTGAACTGAAAGTTTGACAGTCATCGTAATATTTCCATGGTTCCATATTTGGTCGAAGAAATACTACGAAAAATAAAAAAGAAAAAAAGAAGTAAATTGGAATATGCCGACACAAAAAGCAACGCTTATTATATTCGCCGAAAAGAATCATCCACAAATTCGAGTATTATGCTTTGTTATACCGTTTGTTTCCTTATTAATCTACGCATGATGGCATCACTGGGTGATATAAAAAAATACAAAAATATTCGAATAATTTACGCGTCTAAAGAATCGGCGAAATGTGAACTTTCAACTTTCGCCTTAGCTTCCTCGTATTTCGACTGCAATTCGTCGGGATTCGCGAGGAAGAATTGCCAGAGAATAGCGACGTTCCGTTCGAAAGAATTGTCAGCAGTCCTCCTCTGTGAATTGAAAATTGCGTAAGGTGCGCACTTAACAGAGAAATACATTTTCATTATTAGGCTTGTTTAATTTGCTTACTTGCATGTCTTTGATTCGGGACCGGGTTTGTTGGATGCTATCTTGCATATCATTCACGCTCTTTTTGCTTTCGTCGAGACGCGACATTAGACGGTAGGGCGTCGGTTTGAAACTATTGGTTGGCCCATCTTCGACTTCACAATTGAATAAAGACATGACCTCGTGGTGTCTGGAAAGAATTAACACAATAATTTATTTAGTATCAAGAAAATGTAAGTCTAGGGTTATTTCAAAACATGCAATGTTGTGTAATTAATAATTAATTGTGCATTTTTGTGATCCACTTGTCAGGTTATCACGAATTTGATAACGCACTGTGTCATGACGCACTTGATGCGTCACTCGTACTTAAAGTATTAATAAGGGTTGAATACTAAACTAATTAAGTTAGTGAGTATTTTTTAAAGTGAAACTTTCGTCGGCGCAATTCGCTGCAAAGTTGCCAGCTAGTTTTTGGGTTGTAAATGATTCCGTTTTGCAGTTTTGTTTAAAAATACGGTACAGTTTGGATAGTAAACTATTATAATACAAAGCATGACTATTTGTGCATAAAAAATAGTTGCAAGATTTTCAAATGTTTTTGGCTTAGAAATTAAGTAAATTCAGCACTTGAAATACAACTTAACAGGAAATGAGGAAGAAAACACTTACAATTTTTCGATATTAGCAATTCGCGTATCAAGCTGGTCTCCCAAAAGCGAATTCATTCGTCTTTTATTTTCCATAACCAAATCGTCGTACTGTCGCATCGCGAGGGTCAGTTCATCGTTGTGAGTTTCCGTACCAAGCATGGAAAAAAAGATTTTGTTGAAAACGTTTTGCTCCCTCGGTAAAGCTTTTATGATCTCGTCGTACTTAGCTTGCTGCAGTCGCATAATTTCCTATTGACATGAAATATAGCTATTAGATATCCGTGAAATCGTTTGTCTTTATGGTAAGTATTTGAAAAACTTACGGATCGAACTGGAGAGAGATTGTATTCAGTGGCGAGGTAGTACCGACCGTAAGTTATAAATTCAATAATTTCTTTGAGTCGTTGGAGTTGGAGTTGCATCAACATGCAAAGTAAATCCGAGTGACCGTGGCCTTTTTCGTGGGCAAAGTGGCGAAGATTCTCCAACTTTTCTAAACGACATTTTCTTCGATCAGCCCGCGAATGACCGTCATCGACGAGAATTTTCGTTGTCACCAAACGAGCGTACTGTCTCACAACTTCGTCCAATTGTGTGTCTCGTATCAGTGCTGTGTTTTCTTCCAAAAAATCACGCCTCGCCGTCAAAGCAGCAATTTCTGCCCTGAATGAAGCAGTGTTATAAAAATATTTTATTAACATGATGTATTATACGTATATGACGTTCTCTCTCGCTTTACTGCAACGACCAATTTATCTTTAACTGCTGTACTGTTTTTCAAGTAAAATTGGACAATTAAAATTTTGTTGTTCTCTCATGATATTCCGTAACTGCGTAAAATCGCGTTTTGTCCAGATTAGAATCAATACTCAGACTTTCAAGTGAAGAAACCGATCAAACATTATTGGCACTAATATACATATTTTTTAAAATTAATTTTTACCTAAGTTGCGTATCCGATTGAGGCGTTCTCGGGCTTCCATCATTGTAAATTTCAACGGCATGTGCAGCCATAGCCGAACACACAGCTTCCTCGACTTTCACATTGATCTCATCGGTCTTCGAAGTTATTACACTGTAAAATTCGTTCATCTATATTATTAATATACATAGTGTTGAAAATCGTTTGCTCGTTTTTAAAAAACTTGAAAACTATAATTTCCTACAACTTGGAAAAATTCAGAGGAATCTTTTATAGCGCAACAGATTTTTCGAATGTTTTTTAGGTTTTTATAAAATAGTATTTTTCAAACTTTTAACAAAAAGAGTCTGAAATAATATTTTCTGATATCCTTTTAAAAAAATTGCTATGTGCTTTACAGCAAGTGCTTTTATATAAAAAATCGTGAAACAGTTTTGAGACATCTCTGCTAGACCACAATTGCGACGTCCCGGAATGCCCCATATATTTTTTTGTTCCGTTCGATTGTAAAGCTTCTTTATAATTTTGCAATCTTCGTCTTGCGTTAAAATATGGATAATTGCATACGATTAACTCAGTTACGTGTCAGGGATGAGCCATATTCGAATAAAATATTCAAAATACATTTCGGTCTGAATAACTATGAGTAATCGTTAGAATCTTGTATGATTAATATTTTTTTCTTAAATGACAAAAAATAAATTGAAGTCATTAGAGATTATAAATCGTATGGTCCTAGTTCGTATCGTCCGATTACAGATGATAATCGGTCCTAGTTAAGAATTATTAGCACTTATTCGAATGAAAAAATATCTATAACTGAGTGTTTTTCTGATATTGCCCATCTCTACTCCGTGTAACAGAACTGCTAAAACTTACTTTGTTTGGCAGTTCAATAATTCGTAAACCTTTTCATCGCTGCATCGTTCTTTATCCTCGTTGATAAGCTTTTCGTAACTTGAATCGTCCTGTTCGACTTGACCACCGAAATGTCTTTTAACATAAACACCGAGATAGTCATTGTGCATTTTCATTTGTTTGACAAAGAGATCTAGAGGAACTTGCGTCCATGTAACCGGTGGTCCTTTCTACAAAATTTCCATTATTACTTATTGTCGATAAAACCTTCGAAAGCTTTGCAATTTATTTTATATTCCGTATTATTACTTTTTCAGTAGCGTCTGAGTAAACTTTAACGAGCGTCTCGATATCTTCATGGAATTGACGATGGCTCATGTCGGATTCTTCAACTACGTTAAAACAATCCATATAAATTTGATCCACTTTTATACGATCCATTTGTAACTGCGTTTCTTCCGTCTCTATATCTTCGTCGAGCTTAATTTCAAGGTCCCTGTATGCGACAAATAAAAAAATTATGTTAGTACATGAATTCCAGAATAAACCCGGTCATTCATATATTGTAATTTTATATAAGTTATTCCACTAGTGTTTTACAGCAGTTCTCTATCTTTATAACAATAGGTGACCAAATCCATATTTTGAAGATTTTTCATAAACTCGGCCAACCTTGAACTTTCGGTGTTAATATTCAATTCTGATCAATTGCCGAATCCCTTTAGTTAATAGATATCGTACTTCAATTCAATTTGGATCTGAAGTTCTGAGATTGTATACGGTTTTTTGATTGAAGTTTTATCTGGAGTTTCATCTATACTCTGGACTTAAATTCGTTGCCTTGAATTCTGCTAAAAAAATCGTCCAGTAATCTTTTAGTATCCTTTAGTTAAAAGATAAAGAAGTATGTGCCTTTATTTATCAGTTTTTTTTGCGTGGATTTATTTGATTTTGAACTTAAGGTAAAATTTATAGTAGCAAACTTCAAATAAATCAAAAAGATCAAATACAGTGTAATAAAATGGAAAGAATTTAAAAGGGGCCCTATCCTCATCTTAACGTTTCATGCATTCAAAGTAAGGTGGAAGGTACGCAGTCTCTAAAATATTTATCGATTTGCATATTTTTACTTTAGACTCCTTAAGTTTTCTTCCAGTGTTTGCAGGGAATCCATATCTTTCCTGTATGCATCTTTTTCAGCCGCAAGTTCGTCAGATAATTTTGCACTATCCAATGCATCTATTCTTAAGAGTTCCATCAGTTTTGGACAATCTTTGGTTGCATCTGCGAGTGCTGCATCCAATTCTTCGCCTTCCAGCCATTCTCCTTTTTTTTGTATATGCTTCTTCCTGAAAAATCAAGGAATGAAAATTTCACTAAAATTGTTTGATTAGCATAAAAAGCAAATCAAACTATTTCATATTTCTGACAATAGAAACAATCTAATTAAAGAACAATTAAAATGTATAATTACATCGCTTACATTTCAACAGAATTTAATTGGTTGCTACTGCATTTTGTGAAGGAACAAAATTCACTTGGAAAAATGTCTTATAGAAATAGTTTTTTTTAAATTCATGTTACGAACAAGCACTTAGGTTCTCTAAATTTGATAATGATTCTGACAAGAAACAAATTATATTCTTTAATTAACTTTAACAGAATTGTTTACTGAACTCTTATGAGCATTGCCAATCATATTTTACATAAATCTAAGTGCATGAATAAAAAAGGACCCAAAATTCAGTTGCATTTTGATTGTTATCTTTAATGACACTAGTTTATGTATATCGCTATGTAACATATTACTATGTTAATTCATAAAAACCTATCCTTAGAACACTCACTTAAATTGTTTTTAAAAGCCAAATAGATGACAATTTATGCATAAATCTCAAATACAAAATAAATAATTACATTACACATAAATAACAGTTTTTACAGCAGACAATGCAGATTCTGACTATATTTGTGCAGCATATTTTTAAGAACATTTAGAGAATTATTGAACATTTTGTGTAAATGCAAAAAGCAAAGGAGTCTAATTAAAAGGAAAAATTGAAAGGTGGTTGAGATTTCAGTATCAGTATCTTACAATCGGATGTCTTCAGGAGTAAGAACGTTGTCTTGACTAAGACTCGAGCAGAACCACTTCAAAAACGGTTGAACTGCCGGATCGTCGCACGTCTTGTTTAATACTTCCGGTGTTAAGCTGGTCGAGAGCTCGGGCTTTAATTCCCGAACTTTTTTGTGAAGAATAGTGCCAGAAATATCCATTTTTCACTGGATAACCTCAAAAGATTCACTGGCGGTTACTTCATTTAAATCAAGTGTGAGGCTGAAGGTAAACAAAACTCTTTCCACCTGGCGTTCTGCTGTGTCCAATGTGCGCGCCGGCATGAGTAATGTGCGTTACAAGTGAAGACACTTGCCCATAGAGGGCCTAAGCGCGCCCACTATGTTTCAATATTACTACATAAGTAAAACGTTGAATTACTTAAGTTAATAATATTAAATAATGTCTGTACAATGTGCATGGAATAGTTGGGTAATTCTACAGGGTGTATTTTTACATGGAACTGCAAATAATCTATAAGATTTCTTTCTTTTATTTGCATGACACTATATACATGAATAGAGGTTTCTTAACCAGAAGTTTGTTAAACATTTTATTTACATAATATATCAGAATTTTTTTTTATGCAAGGAAATGAGGATGAAGGTGTGACTATCAGATGAAAAAGAAGAAAAATAACATTTTAATGCTTATGGTCTGGGTATTCCTGTTTCAATACGGATCCCATGCATATCTTTGATTTCATCTTTCAGAGTCTGCAAATAAAAAAACGGGCTTATAAAAAAATCCTTTATAGTTTAGTCGAGTCATCCAATCACCTCAAAAAGAAAGAAATAAAATCCTGTACATGATACTATTCGTTTAAAGGATCATTTAAACTACATTACATTTAAACTCTCTTAATTACATATCAAGGATTATAATTTTGTAATTTTGTAAAGGCATGCAGTGCACCAAAATGGTATGAAGTAAAAAGGAAACATTTTTTCTTCTTATAGCTTTTAGCCCAAACGGGTGAACAAATTTTAATGCTCAGTGTCTTATTTTATCTATTGAAGAGTACATTTTGGCTTGACTATTGGAATTTTAATTTGAGGCCTTTATTACAAAGTTATGATTTTAAGTATATAAATGAATCTTTCTTCATTAAAAACTCCCTAAATAATGCTTACAGTAAATCCAATTTCCACTGCACGAAGAATCGCTGTACTTAAACATTCTTAGACAGATAAAATGAGCCACCGAATATTGAAATTTGTTCACAGGTTTGGTCTGAAAGCTATGACAAGTTAAAAACTTGCAGGCTTTGAATGCTTGATATCTACTTAACGAGGTTTAAATGCAAGTTGTTTTGAAAGAAACATATCATCTACACAATAATTTAAACTTTTTTAGGTGATTCTGTTGTTTTAAGCTGCAAAAAGGTGCTTACATCATTTATTAATCTGTGTTGTTTTACTGTATTCAGTCCCTCAAATTCTGGAGCAATCACATTGACATGAAACATTGCCCCACATCCTCCTGGAATGACAATTGCATTTGCGTTACACAGACTAACGAGAAGGGAGAAAGCAGCCAAGCTGATTGTTATAAATTTACCCGAGACATCAGTAACTTCGATAACCTGTGCTTTTGGAAATTTGTTCCTGAGGATATCAGTCATCTTCTGTTCTGCCTGCTTGCCAGCAAGCACGCCGTTTGGCCCGCTCCAAACCCGTGAGAGAAGCTGTAAAACTTTAGCTTTACCTATCCTGCCCATTTTTCGACGTCGCAGGGTACGCAGAACATTCATCAGGTGGCATAAGGTTTGGGTGATAACAGATCCTTTAATTTTCAGTGATTTCGCAATAATGGACCAGAGAAGCCCGAGAATCCGCTTCTCTGGCTGTGCGAATTGCATGCATTCAATGACCAGACATTCATTCATCACAACACTCGGGAATATTTTACCTACCGATATATTACGAAAATTTGACTTGAACACACGACCGAACATAGCTGTTTGACGTAATATTTATCGGATCAGCTGTCAGAAACAAAAAGATCGACGATCTTCTGTCGTCGAGGAAGATTGTTGTCCCTCGAAAAAACGTTCCGCCTGAAGAGCTTCGAGGGTCACGTGCGATGTGCTTGTTTAGGTTATGTCGTGCTGTTTTCTTTATCAAGTGCTCGAAAAAAATTCTTATCAATGACAACGCGAGAATATTGGCTGATTACGCAGCTCCATCTGCAACTCACAAATAGTTCGAACAACGTACTTACTACATAAACATTTGGCTAAATGCAACAAGATGCAATAGCGGCGAGCACGAGAAATTGAGACCGAATGCCGGTTATGTGACCGTCACGTAAGCCGATTATAGAAAATACTTTGATTAGAAAAGGACGAAACTGCGATAATGTACGTGTAGATGAGATAGGTACCTTTCGAATAATAGGCTGGCATTGTAAATACTTTTTCATGTAAATATATCATGTAAGTATATCATGGATCAAGATTTGACTGAGATATTAGAGCTATTTGAAAACCACTTATTATTTTAAGCATGAATAAAAAATATTTTCTTTCTGCAATGTTTTCCGAAAATTTCGAGTAATTTGGAAGTAATTTACTCAAAATAAATGATTGTAGTAGGCGTGATATCCATAACGATTCTTTCATGAACATATTCGAAATTATTTTTTTTATTGAACTGCCCAGACGTTATTGAAGTGCGACGACACGATAAGTGAGATTGTTAGAGTTTTTTTTACATCTCAATCAATTTTTGTTTGTAGGCTCTTTTTTTGTAGGATGTAGGTCATGACGCATTTTTTATGACACGCTGTGCAGGACGTTTTTTCGTCTGAGTAAAGTGCCCATCCCTCCTTGTCAGATATGACTCATTTAATAGGAATTCGCATATAAATGTGTGATGTACATTCCTGCTAATTATAAATTAAATTCAATCATGTGTGATTCTAAAAATACATTTTGTTAAATACAAAAGAACAGGACTGTTCAAAAACTTATACGTTTTTTAAAGTAAATATGTTTAGTAAAAATTCTTGAAACTCTGCTAATAGAAAAAATGACGACGAAGTTTTTGCGATTTTCTATTTGATTCCAATGAAAAATCAACAGTGTATTATGGATACGACGAAGCAGATTGTGTCCAAATTTGAGCATCCTGATAGGCACATGCCGACACCCTGCTCTTAGGGTATGGAGTCACTGTGTCGGTACTCTGTACCACATGCCGGTGCCGTCACGGTTTTCTTCCAAAAAACATCAGAGATTTTCACTCAAATTATGATTTTCTCCACGGAGAAAACTGTAATTTCATCTGAAGCTCTACAACATATTTTTGTGCTTAACCGAAGTATTGCAGAGAAACTCTTCGAAATATATATAGAGCTAAATCTGTGAAAAAAACGGAGAAATTCTTAAATTAGAAGAAGAGCCTCGGCTCAGAGAACAAGATATTTTTCGAAAAACATACAAACATTCACAAAAAATCTTCACTCTCGCCGAAATTTACGAAATCTTCACTCTCTCCGAAATTTACGAAATCTTCACTCTCTCCGAAATTTACGAAAATCAACAGAAATTTCGAGAATTTTGAGCCAACAAATTTTGGACTTTTTCAAAAGGAAATCTATATTTCTCTAGGATGTTATACATCATAAAGTAGACCGACTTCCGTCTGCAAATTATTCCAACAAAAAATGCCCTTCGTTATATAATGCGCCAATTCCACAGCATCTTACTCCCAAGACACAAAAAAACTATTATCCAGTATGAGCGTTTAAGTTGGGCCATGTAATGTTGAAATTGCCGGTCATTTTGCATGTCTAATCGCAATGGCAAATGCAGCGTGAAGGGTACGCCCAGCAATCTTCTGACACTCCGTCAGTCGCAGTGGGCCGGGGTGGGGGGTGAGAAGCGCCGCCGACGACTACGACGGCACGTCAGAGATAGCGACGTACCATATGACGTCGGTGTACCTCGCGTTTGTACCGTTGGTGAAAAACGGCGTTACTATCGCCTGGGCTGCCACGTAATGTTGCGTGCCGTTTACAAATTACTCTCGCGAGATAATTCCTCAAATTTGATTCATTCGCGAGTGCAATGCTCAAAACTGTGACGATTAAAACGTAACGTTGGAGAATTCGCTTTGCGAGAAACTCATTGGAAGGTGAGTTCACGGGTTGTGTCTGTGCTAACGTGAATTATTTCTACATCTGCGCGGCGACGTTTCCAGACTCGTAGGTATACTGTCGCTTCGCGATGACGTTTTAACCTTTCGAACGCGTGTACGGCTGCCACTTGTACTGCGCTTTTGCTAATAACCAATGTCCAAATCCTGTCAGAATCCCCGAGTGTTATTTATTTCTCGCTAATCTCGCTGAACGCGTATTCAACGAGGTTACAACCTTCTGCCTCTTAAAACGGCCTTGCCACATATCTGTGCCTTATCACTGTGCAATTGGCTCAAAATCTTGAACATCATTATTGTCCATTCCATTTTGCTGTCACAAAATCATATTTTTGGAGCTTCAAGGTTTTTGTGTTATCCCGTTTGTGCTTCGAAGCTCTTCAGCTCCATTTACTACTCATAAGACATTGCGTTATAAACTTGTCCCCCTTGTGCTTTTAATTTGGCCCAATTCTTAGTACCATTGAACTCCAGAGAATTTAAAGGTCTGGTTCAAATGGTCCATGACCTAATTTGTGTGCTGTACAATAGATTGTACACTGAATTAAAATATACAACAGTTTTATTTTGCAGTGGTGAAAAGGATCTATCATTGAATATCTTAATTAAAAGTCTTTTGTCCACTGTATTTGTCTTTTATGGTTGTTAAAACTTATTGAGAAATATAGATTTGATTATGTAAGTTAATAAGGACATGCCATTAAAATATAGCTCCAATAAATATCTTTGAATTACGTGCAACTATAATCATATCATTGAGCAGTGAAATATTTAAGTACATTGGGTTTAATCATACAGCGATAAAGGAGAATGTGTAGAAAATAGTTGAAAAAGTGCAAAACAGTTTTCATGATTTTCAATGTAATTAGTAAAAATTGAAGAACAAATGCTCGGTGAATCATATCTATTAAAGTTTGTTTCTGAACTATATTAGAATAGACAAGAAATTTTTTGTAAGAATGATTACTGATTATCATTGACTTTGGGAGTTGAAAGTCTTGTTCAGTGGTTTGTTACAGTTATCGACAATTATTAAGATTAAAGTTTTATATTTAATCATTGAATTTTGAAAAATGGAAAAAAAATGTATGCTTTACATTGGTAAAAAATGTATAGTTTATCACGAATACTTCAGTTCTGTTTCACAGTGCTGTTGCAATGGCATTCAGTGTTTATTTTCTGCACAATTATTCAAGTTTTTAAATATTCTAGATTCAAGGTGAGGTTCTCGTAACTCTATAATTTTTTAGAAAAATTTAAAAAATAATTTTTTTAAATCCTGATTATGTTACTAATCCGAGTCAAGAGTGTACATTGGCATTAAAATAAATATGGCTCAGTATTGAATCAGGCAAATGAAAAAGAATTTTTACTTTCCAATATTTGATGGTTCTCTTTAATCATAAATTGCCTACTGTTTGCAAACTGTAGAAAAATTCTTAGAAAAAAGCTCAGAATTTCATTCGATACCAACGACATTGGTACTTGTTTATCATTCTTTACATTCATACTCAGCTAAACGTGCACAGTAACATCATAAATCCCTGTTGTTGGTTTCAGATGTGTAGCAAAGCTTCCTCTCAACAAATATGATAACCATACCATCCAAACATGATTCATGAACGACATTCATAGACCAAGTCAATTCATTACTGCACTCTTGCATTGTATTTTCTGCAAATCTTTCTGTCACCTAGTCCTGCCAATTGCTATGTCTTTTAACATTTGGTGTAACATATAAGTAAATGAATAAATCAATTAACTAACTTCTGTTTTAATGGTAACCCACAAGTTAATAACTTATTTTTCTCTCTCTTATCCAAAGCAGACAACAGAATGTCTCAGTCGGGTAATTATCAATACCAACCGTATGCTGATTCAACGGCTCCGTTGAAGGGTGGACCACCGGCGATGGTAAATGGCCAGCCCAGTGCCGTACCACACACGCAAAATGGTGTGCTACAAAGTTTTAACTCTGCCGGTAAGCACTCAACCTGCGTGTTAGCCCTACTTGAGATCCTTAAGGTGATGTGAAAGTTCAATGAGTGCTAGAGAGATAGCCCTATTCTTGCAATCCTGAATTTCTCCGCTATCGTTGATCTTTTGGATAAAACACGAGAGAGTGGTTCTGCAAAATTGTTAGGCGGAGAGCGACTTTCTCATCTTTTCTCCGAAATATTAATTTTTTCGTAGAAAAACAGATTACGATTATCGATACCGACCGAGTAGTTTCACATCACCTTAAGGGGATGTTGGAGTAGATTTTTTTACCGATATTGGTCGGTAAAAGTACGCTGTTCCGTAGAATCGACTACTCGTCGTAAATACACTACGTACCCACCTTAAATTTTCCAGAGACGTTGGATGATGATAATTGGTTTGATGCCTGATCGAATTACGGTCAAAAACTTACAGGAAATAGAAGGAATCGTATATTTCTGATGGTGCTGTTGACGTTTCGAGCGGCTATATTCATTTTTGGGATTTTGCAGAAATACACAACGTTTTCTCCTGTAACTTTTCGACTGCAATTCGACTAGGCAACAAACCATTGATATTCATATAACGTCCCTGTCAAATTTTAAGCAGATACATAGTGTATTTACCACGAATACTCGATTTTACGGAAGAGACATGTCGGTAAAAGAATCTTGCGTCCCCTTAGGGTGATGTGCTTTTTTAAATCGAGAATTTTTCGGAGTCCTCGGAAGAAATAGTTATATTTTTGGTTTTCAATAATCTCAATTTCTATTCCACGATCTCCGCTCTCTTTTTTTTTTTTTAGATAATTTGGGTTGAGGAAATTCAAAATCAGAAAATGAGTGCTATCTCCGTCACAGCACCTTAAGCTATCATTTCGAACAAAGATTCCTAATAGCGTCTCTCAATTTTTCATTAATTTCAGGAACTCCATCATCGCAATCGTCGCGCGATCCGTCACGCGAAGCATCGAGAGATCCATCGCCAACGCAATACCTTCATAATCAATACAGACCACAATTGCCACGGCCGCCAATGCCACCGATAAATGGTTCACAGGCACCACTTTCTCACGTCCCGATGTCGCAGCCGCCTCGAGCATTGCCACCTCGTCAATCGGCATCAGTCGTTAATCCACCCCAAAATACGAGCAATCAATTCGCTCACGCGCAGCCAACAAACGCGACTTCATACCCTCCGCAAACGGGTCAAGCACCACCGTCGTCGAGTACGGCTCAAAGTTTATCCACCGATTCACAAAGTGGAGCTGGTACCTTATCTCAAAGGGCGATCACACCAACTAAATACGATTTTCCGAGTCCTCAGCGAAGTATCCCTGGAAATACTGGTTCTCAATCGAGCACCGATAATCGACCAAGTCCTATTCCTCAATCCAGTCATTTAATCGGCGGACAGAATTTGCCAAATCCTCCAACCACTCAGAGTACCCTTCAGTCGCAACCTCAATTGAATTGGAGAAAAGAAAGTTCATTTCCTCCGTCAACATCGAACCCTTCGACTCAGCCGCCATCGGGAATGAATCGTAATCAAACATGGAGACCTCCAAACATGGATCCAAACTCCAATAATCCGCAAACGATTCCTCAGCCTTATTCGGGAATTCAATCGCTACCGGGTCCAGGGACCTCGAATTTAGTAGGAGAGAGCTCGTTTTTGCCTAATTCTTCAACAGCCACGAGAACGATTCCTAATCAAACGTGGAGAAACCCCATAGCCGACCCCAACTCGAATGCTCGAACGATTCCTCAGCCGTATTCTGAAATGCATCAAAACGTAGGGTCTGTACCAATGAATCACGGACCACCGCCGCAAAATTCAAATGTTGCACCTCCTCCAACGAGCGGAACGACGGCGCAACACATGCCGGCTTATCTTCAACAACCGCAACAACAATTGCAGGGAAACAAAGGGAACCTGATGAACCCTGTTAGCAACATACGAGGGCCTCCTGCTATTGGTACTCAAGCCTCTAATGTAATACCAGCCATGAATTCGAGTTCGCAAAATTTGTTTGCTAGTGCGCCGATTAATCAACATCCTCCTTTGCCAAATCAAGGCTTGAATCAAAAACTTCCTGGCGCGCAAATTCCGCATCCTTCACTGCCTAATCCTCAAGCTCAGTATCCTTCGACGCAACAGAATAGCTTTGCTAATCGACCGGGATTGTCTGGCCCTGGAACAACTGGAATTAATCAGCCGAATCAAAGTACTTACGGTAGTCAACAGAATCTAACTAGTCAACGGAAATATCCTCAGGCTGCGTATGGCACGCAGCCGCCGCAGGGTGGTCCTAACGTCACGGGGCCTCCGCTTGGACCTCCGAAAACTTCTGCTGTTCCTCCGTCGGTACCTGGACAGATTCCAGTGAGGCCACCCGGACCCGGAGCTCCGCCGTTACCTGGGCAACTACCGGTATGTTATATCACAATACCGTAATTCATAATTTAGCTTGTAATTCTTTGCTTCCGATGTGCTGTCGGGAATGAAGTCTGCTTTTTCGCTGATTCATCTTAGCTAACATTTAATTACGCATGAGTTGAGTTTCGTTGAGCTTAAGGAGAGTCGACTGTTACGCAGTCTTCCAGAAATAGATACTGATTTTTTTTCTTATGCATTGGTATAACGTGCCTATGATTATTCGTAAAGTTAAAATGCGTTCATCTTCGTTTTCGAGAATTTTTTTGTTAATCTACAAGATTTAATAGCGAATCTTATGTCAAATTGAGAATAAACGGCGAATTGAAATGTTTCAAAGGATAGCTCATGCATTGATGTTGTAAAGAAATTATTGAAGATTGTAAAGAATACGATAATGGAAAAAAATCTGGCGCTGCTTGAAATGATGTAAAATATAAATGACTGCATTTCGTTTGCTTTCTCATAGAGGAAGCTTTGTTTTCATGCAACTTTTTTTTCCAAATTTTCGTATGAGAATGTACAAAGTAGTGCAAAACGTCGAGAATAGAAAACATATCTGGAGTAATGTGTGTATGTAGCAGCTTGCAAAATGTAAACGTCATTACCTCCAGAACTCCTATAACGAACATGTTGAAATTTGGAACACTGAGTGCTGTTACACTCCGTATGCACTTAGTAAAATTTTATACAAGAATCGATAGATCTAATCAAATTTAAACAAAGTTTGTGCGCGATCTAGCTACCGCAATTTTTAACTTATCAGGTAAATAGTTCTTAACAAATACAGCAATTAATTTAAAAAAATTATTTTTCTTCATAAGTACAGCTGAACTTACGATTTCTTTGATGGCAATCTATTCCTACATCTTTATTTCTTTCAGCAAAGTCAATATGACAATCGTTCTCCATACTTTGGACAAATGTCCAACGTTCCACTAGACAATATGGCCAAGAGATATCCAACTGCATCATATCCAGACCAAATGAACCAGATGAATACTCAAATGGGAAATCTAAATGTTACTCAGTCGGGATTTAACGAGTTGTGGGTAAGGAGTGCATGAAAAACTACACTTTTACCTTACAAAAACTCCAGCATGAAGACCGATGTTTAAATTAATCAAACTCTTCGCCATTAGGGTCAACAATCAGTCGATTTACTGCAATGCCGAAACGTATTGCCTCCGGAAAAAGTCGAACCGCCAAAAATCAAATTGCACCAAGAGTTTTTGGACAGCGTAAACTGCAGTTCCGAGTAAGTTTTGTAATGTGGTGAATATTCCAAACTTCTTTAGATTAAAACCTCCGTTAATTATACTTTTCTTTCTGTTTCGCGCAGGGTTTTTAGGTGTACGCTAACAAAGATACCGGAATCGAATTCCCTGTTGCAAAAATGCAGACTTCCTTTGGGAGTTTTGATACATCCTTTCAAAGACTTGAATGTGAGTTGATTTTGCCATAGATGTATTTACGCATGTTATTACAGAATTATTATTTGATTTCGGATTTGTTTTATTTTTTAGCATCTGCCAGTGATACAGTGCAGCACAATCGTGCGATGTCGAGCATGCAGAACGTACATAAACCCATTTGTTTATTTCGTCGATTCCAAGAGATGGAAGTGTAACTTGTGCTATCGAGTGAACGAGTGTAAGTTGCCCTCTCTACATGTTACGCTCCGTTTGCCCATAAACCGAGGGCGTTCACTTCACGGATCATGACACGTCAATTTTGATTACAGTACCCGAGGAGTTCCAGTTTGACCCGGTGACTAAATCTTATGGCGATCCATCACGACGACCGGAAGTTAAAACTAGTACCATCGAGTTCATTGCCCCCAGCGAATACATGGTATGTTTTTCATTTAAAAAGTGAAATGGTTGTGAAGGAAATTCAAATGAATTAATTGCACGTAAATATTAGCTCTAACCGTTGGATGTTTTAAATCAACGTTGTTTCACAAAAACAAAAAAATTGTAAGAATTTCATTTAAGAAGTCTCTGTTTTTTTTCCACAAATGGGTCGCATTTTTAATGTAATTCTGCTGTTTGACAATCTTCTTAGAATTTTTTAAGGTTTAAGTTATAAAAGGTGTGTTGAAAAAATCTGTCAATGTAGCAAGTGCTATGTTGGCAGTTGAGTGTTTATAGAAATGAATTAGGAAAATGTCCACCGGAAAAGGAAGTTGTCATTTACAAATTGTTTCATTACATTTTATATACAATTGATGTAGAATAAAAGTACGGTATAAATCTATTAAGGGAAATCTAGAGATACCATTTTTGCTTTAAATCTTCAGCTCCGTCCTCCTCAACCAGCTGTTTACCTTTTCCTTCTCGACGTATCGAGACTCGCAGTGGAAACCGGTTATCTCAGCGTAGTTTGTGAAATTATCGCTGAGGAATTGACGAAATTACCTGGTGACGGTAGAACACAAGTTGGTTTCATCGCTATCGACTCAACAGTGCACTACTTTAGTATGCCCGAGAATGTATCGCAGCCACACGAGTTAATTATGCTGGATGTTGATGGTGTGTATACAAAAATACAATAATTACATATTTTACTAGTGTTCCGGAACGTAAATGGGTTATTCTTGTTTCAGACGTTTTTCTACCGTGTCCCGATAACTTGATCGTTAACCTTAAGGAAAGAGAGGAACTGATAAGAGACCTCCTAGCTCAACTGCCAACCAAATTTGACGGTACTCACGACACAAATAGCGCACTTGGAGCCGGATTACAAGCTGCATTCAAGCTTATGGTAATACATGGTTTTTAATAGTTTAGTTTTCCCTCGAAAAAAGTAAATCTGCTAAGAATGTTGTTTATCATAAAACCGCAGCTGTGATACGGGCGATATTTTGCTTCTTCAGGAAGCTTTGCGTAAAATAAAAAGTAATAATAATAATAATGGACATGCAAGACGTTCGTATCTTTGCTTTAAAAATATTTTTGACAATGTTATCACAATATAACATTGGGCTGTGTTCCTAAAGACTTTGTAAACTCAGACATTATTGTGATTTCGTATTATTCTTAAAAAATACGCAATCTCATAAAATTTAAGCATGTAGAGCCATTTAGCTCTGAAGCCAAAGAAATTGTAGAATTTGTTTTAATGGTGTTTTCTGAAACGTGATTTATTATAATGACGTTAACTTTTGGTAAATATATATACAAAAATACGCAAAATCAAAGCTTTTTTTATAAGGAAGCCACTTTGTTGTTGCTGCATCTAAAAATTAATTATGTCACTGATGAATCGCGTTAACAACTACTGCAAAATTTATAGTCTCCGACGGGCGGTCGGGTAACGGTGTTCCAAACATGTTTACCGAATTTGGGACCAGGAGCTCTTCAGCCACGGGAAGATCCTAATGCGCGCGCTAGCAAAGACGTGCCGCACTTGAATCCTGCGACCGATTTCTACAAAAGACTCGCTCTCGATTGCAGCGGTCAACAAATCGCAGTTGATCTGTTTCTGTTGAATAGTCAGTACAGCGATTTGGCAACATTATGTAAGTGTAAAAATATCAATTAGCCAATGTTTCTCTGACGAATGTTGCGTTGAAAATTGTTTGTACAGTGAATATTTCTGATTATGGATTGATCATTATTTTTGCAAGTTTTTTTTAGTAAAATTCGATGACAACATGTACATTTCTGTGGTTACAGCTGGAATGTGTAAATTTTCGGGTGGTTGCATGTACCATATGCCTCTGTTCCGAACGAACAAACCCCAACACAGAGAAACATTAGAAAAAATGTTGCGTCGTTACCTCACACGAAAAATCGGTTTCGAAGCTGTAATGAGGATACGTTGTACGCGGGGATTGAGTATTCACACTTTCCACGGCAACTTCTTTGTGAGGTCGACCGATTTGTTGAGCCTGCCAAACGTAAATCCGGATGCGGGCTTTGGTATGCAAGTTTCGATAGAGGAAAATCTTTCGGACGTTCAAAGTGTCTGTTTCCAGGCAGCTTTGCTGTACACATCTAGTAAAGGTACAATATCTTTTATTTATGTATCGTATGAGAGTCTCGAACATAAATGATCATAAAAGTTCTAAATCTTTTAACCAACGGCGATGTTGTTTTCGCATTTGAAAAAAGCTATTTTTGAAGCACCTTTTTAATTTCAATTAAAAAATGCTGTAAGGAATTGAAAAACAGTGAACTTCTATTACGAATGCATCCTACATTTCAATTTTGTGTCAAAGAAAAAATGCTTTATGCTATTAATACATTGTAATGTTTTCTGATCCAGAAAGGGGGGCTCTTGATACCAGTGAAATCAGTATTATCCTTCAATAGCATGTTACAATTTCTGATGGTTTAATAAATTATTCTGAAAATTTGATGTATTGTATTATTCTAGGAGAACGTCGTATCAGGGTACACACATTGTGTTTGCCAGTGTCTTCGAGCATGAGCGATATTTTGTATTCTGCAGATCAGCAGGGCATAGTCGGACTTCTGTCCAAGATGGGTATGTCATAGTTTGCAATTGTTATTTGATTTCCGATGAGATATTTCATATTTTATTTCATTGGAATTTCAGCCGTGGACCGATCTCAACAGTCCTCGTTATCGGACGCGAGGGACGCACTGATAAACGTTGCGATCGATGTGTTGTCTGCGTACAAGTTGACGCAATCCGCATCTACTGGCGGCCTCTTGGCACCTGGAAACTTGAAACTTTTGCCACTATACATAATAGCCTTGATTAAATGCGTAAGTGTGTTTCTTAGTAATCAATCGCCATTAGTAAGATGTATATATATATTTTCTTCTAAAATATATTTATAGGTGTACTTTATTTAGATGCACCGTACAAGTATCATTCATTGGAATTTTACAGAATTGAGAATGGATTGTTATTTTTAAATTGCAGATTGCATTTAGGTCCGGCACGAGTACGCGTCTCGATGACAGAGTGTACGCGATGTGTCAGATGAAGTCTGTACCACTGTCCCAACTCATCCAAATGGTCTACCCCGATCTTTATCCCGTGCATGCTCTGGACGACAATAATTCCAAAGACATCGATGGCAAGGTCTGCCCTCAACCACCAAGGTTACACCTTTCAGCCGAAAAACTCGACTTCCGAGGCGTTTTTCTCATGGACGCCGGCGATCAGATATTAATTTACGTCGGAAAAAACGTTGATCCTATGTTCTGCAATAACGTGCTCGGTGTACAGGCTTTCACATCGATACCCGAAGAATTCGTGAGTTTTTCATGTTATATGATTCTTATTGAACCGCTTTTGTATATTACACGAAGAATTGCCTTAAAATGTTTCGGTGTTCTGCAGTATGATCTACCGGAGCTGGATACCGTCGAAAGCGAACGACTTCGTAATTTCGTATTCAGTCTTCAAGAGGAAAAGCCATACTATGCGCCTGTTCAAGTTATACGGTGAGTTTTGGCACAGCATTTAAAAATCAATTTTTCTATTACGTGAAAAAAAGATTTCTTTATTTTGCAAAACTTAATCTACAAAGATAATACGATAATTCTAGAGACTAAGAAAAATTAGGTGCTAAGCAATCACTTTTTTTGTTTATGGAATTCCTTTTTTTTTCATTTGTTGAAGTTCACTAATTTTTTAGTCAGGGTGGTTTGCAAATGTAGAATTTCTTGGATTTTCCTTTTCTATTATGTCTTAGACATTGACCGTATTTGGTGACAAAAACAAAAAAATGAAGCTTATAATGATTTGCGTGAAATTGAGGCAACAATCTTAATTTTGTTTCGTGTAATTTCGCACCCAAATTTAACCAAGATAATATTATTTGTTACAGGGACGACAGTCACTTTAGGAATCTTTTTACCGACCGTCTTATCGAGGATCGTTTCGAAAATGCATTGAGTTACTACGAATTCTTGCAGCACTTGAAGACCCAAGTGAAATAAGAATTTTATAAGAGGAGAAATGCGACAATGGGCGTTAGTTAAACAGGCCAACGAAAGTGAAGTGATGTGTAGCCTAATGCAACGATTTTTCTCAAACGAAAAACGTCACCGCCAGGCGCAGAGTGACAAAAAAAAAGTTGCAGAAAAAATGAACAAAAAATAATTAATTGATCGTGGCGTCAGGGGCGATGTGTGAAATAATTGTTAACGGAATCGAGGAGCTCAGTTACGAATCATTACCTCTCAAATATCGCAATCCCATAAAAAACACCAAGAAATATTGTGACGCACGAGGTAAATAAGATTAAAACAATGTGTCGAATGAACGATATATGCCATATAAAACACACACATTAACTAACACACATACATACACTCATATACGGAACTACAGAATAGCCTTTCTCCAACAAGTCACGATGCAGCATTTAAGGTAATAGAATTGAATTACTGTTATCATTACAAAAAAAAAAAACGAACGAAAAAACATGTTTAGCACGCGATAAATTCTAAACGCTACGGTAAATGAGATGGGATCCTCTGTACATACAAATTATAAATAAACGATCAACTTCGAATTTATCTTTTTGTTAATTGGACGAAACTAACGAATTTGAAAATTGGATTTACTGCATTTTCATCGAGTACTGTGAATCCCATCTCCGAACGGTTTCGCGATTGTAAAATTAAGTAGTCTTGTATCATTTGTCTTGTTCCCTGTCTGACCTTTAATCAAATATTGTTCCTTCCCCTACCCCCACCCTAATCGTTTTGTGCGTACCGATAATGTAATACTTATAGTCTTGTTATACTGTGAAGGATAAACGCTGAAAAAAAGATCTTCCCGCGATGCAAATGGAGGCTGCCTTAAAGATACATCCAAATGCCTTGATCCTCCATACGGAATTGGTGTTATCATTTTTTATTGATTCGAATTATCGTGATTCTAACGATTGCAATAATCACACGGGCATGGTTTTTTTTCATCTCGTCACGTTTTTTTAAAACTTCTATACCATAGAAATCGGAAAGTTTGTTAAATCAGTTTTCAACGACACTCGTGATTTCGCTTGAGGATGCATCGTTGTCGGGAACTGCGACCTCTTCCTCATATTATATTCCTTTTAGAGTATCATGAATCATTCACGTTTGCAAATTGTAAAGTATAATGAATCGCGCGGTCGGGAATAATGAATACAGAGGAAAACAAACACGAAGAAGTTACGAATATGAATGTTTTGCGTATAAATATTTGAATAAATCTGCAAAGGTAGAGATCGATTGATTGGCTATCTGTTTATTCACTGAATGAGAGGGCGTCTTGCGAAATAACTTTTCGCGGGAGAGATTAATTGGCAAATGTTTTAATGCGGTTATTGTAAGATTTGAGGTGTGTGTGGAGTGAAACGGAATGAAACCGCGATGTAATGCAAATAAGGATATTCATAGGTTGTACGTGTTATAAGTTCGTTTGTTACGTGGTTTAACGGCAGTCGTATGTTTGTACTACGACTGGCCAGTTACAATATATATATATATATATATATATATATATATTTCTTTTCTTTTTCTTATGTTATTTAATTATTTATCGATTTACTATTAGGTATCGGTTATCATTAATTTGTCAGGCAATTATGTATGTACATTATACACAATATATGGGACGAACGAAAATTCACATTATCCGAGTTTTACTCAGCGTGATACTTCCGTATATCATACAAAATTTCGTAACGATAGTTTCATAAATTTCACATTGAATTCTCCATTTCCTGTACGTCCTGCGGAAGCATCAATTCATCGAAATTGACAAAACTGTCCAGAGTTTGAAAAACGAGTATTTAAATTACGTTCTTCAAGTAATGCGAAAATTGCTACATGTTAGCGAGTGAAAAATGATAGTTGCAGATGATTGCAAATTGATACTAATAATTTCTAAATAACAGTGTCGGATAAATTTTTTGCGAAAATGTTACTTTGATCGAACAGTTTGAAATATTAGTACGAGAGCATGATAATTAATTTTAAATACCAGCAACTCACGATATACAATTGTTCGTGAATAGAACGCGGTCATATTGCAAGTACAAATAAGGATTTTTTATTTGCGATTCCATTTCTGTTTTTGTCACGGAACTTGTTGAACCAGGATCCTGACATCGCCGCCAGAAGTTGACGCCTCTGATCATCGCGGAACCTGTACGCCAAGTGTTAAGGGCCTTAAGGTAAGTACGTTGAATTTAGTTTGTTAAGTATGTTAAGCTGGACTTAGAGACTTCATGTCGAAACATCTAGTCGGTGAGGCAGTGGAACATCGTGGGTGGCAGGCTACGTACCGCAAACTTGGAGATTCGGATCCCGAGAGACAACATGCCCGGTCGATAAACCTGATGTTTCATGTTAATAAATTGTTTTCCATGCTGTTTACATTGAAAAGTCAACTGTTTTGCATCTAAACCGTGCGCAGAAAGATACTTTCCGTGCCAGCGTGCGTAAAAACGTCGACGGACAGGCAACGATTACAATGTTCACAACTTTTTGCGCACTAGTGCGCAAAAAGTATGCTATTATGCAAGTGAGCTAAAAAAATATCTGACGATTGTTGCAATTACGCGGGTTAAGAAAAAAACAATTATTAAATAGTTTTCAAAAAAATTTTACTTCACAGGGTGTGAAAATGGGAGTTTTACGCACGTGAAGAGTTCTTTTTCGCACCGATCGAAATAAAGTGTCTTTTGGCACTTTATTTCTGACAAGTTATGGGCGTTGACTTTTGAAACAAGCAATGCCAAAAATTGAGTGTAAGGCACGGGTGTAATAGAGAATTTTTGACCCATGTGGATTTTCACACTCGTCCAGAATTTCCTCATTTCACGCTCTTGAATACTGTCATTTGGATAATCATTTGGATGTACCCGTATTAATAATCATTATTTGACAGGATATCGAAAATATATTTGACACATTTTAAGTTCGTTGTATTGTATTTATAGATCATATTTCGTATACCGGATCTGATAATACCTGTATTTTGAATTTCATACACATTTGTTATCTGTATCTTGCTAGGGGCTCGAAACACTGGAATAACTGGACCACGAGAGATAATAACCGGTCAATAAATCCAATATTCTGTACTGATAAACTGTATCATGATTTATAAAGTTACTTCGACCTTTATACATTATAAATTATTATTCAGCAGCGCATGAAAATTGTGTTTGAGATATTTTTAGTGCATTAAAATACGTATATTTTTTATTTTTTACTCAAATTACTGGGTTTGAGGGTCCTTCGCAAAAATAATATGTTTTTACAAGAGTTTCCCATCATTTACATAAAATTGGAAGCAGTGTCACATTTTTTGTCTAAACAGAGCTAAATTGAAAAAATATATACATATATATTCGTGATATATGAATCAAATTCAAATATGTATTTAGCATTTGTTATTTCAAATTCAGAATTTACATCCACTGCTACTTTGCGGTTTAGATGAATGTATCATCTCATTTTCTTCGGACTTAAACGCATTATTCCCAGTAACAATTTTTCGGCAATTTTCGCCAAAATGTTATCTTTAAGAAAGCTTTATTTCCAAAAGTTAATTTGGAGATATCGGATAATTTACCTAAAAATTCCTACTAGGATCTGTCGAGAAATTGTGAGAGCAATTTTTTTATTAAACCAAAATTGTGTTTCTCGTAATACCCATACCACTTATGTTCATCACATATTTATTATGACAAATTACAAATAAATTGCAGAATGTAAAAATGTATTTATGGTATTTGAAGTTCGTATCTTGTATTTGTTATTTCAAATATAGAATTTACTATTCGTACTTTATAATTCAGATGCATATTTTACCTGCATTTTATCGAGCTTTGGAAGCATTCGATTCTTTACAAAATTGAGAGGACGTATTTTTTGAAAATTACTCTAAGTAGCAATTTTTCAAGAGTTTGTTATAATTTGATGAAATTCATAGCTATTGAATTTTTTTCAAATAAAAATGAAATGGCATAATTTAAAAACGGATGTGGGTTTTCCTTTACTGTGTACCAGGAGACAACCATATAAGCATCAAAATAAATTCCACTATGTAAAAATGAACTTGAGATTTTATTCAGGTTTGGAAGCATTCTATTCTTCCTAAAATGGAGATTTTTTTTTTCAACGGATTACAGGTGGCATTAGGCTTTAAAAGTATTTTTCGTAATTTCCATGAAAATTTTTGGACATTACATCTTTTTTATCAAACCTAAATGACCCATTAGTACGTAGTTATTGATATCGATATTGACGCCACTCCCTAAGTGGATTTTCATGTAAAACCAGACACTCGGTGTAAGAGCTGAAAACGCTATCGGCGTTAAAATAAAGGGGGTGGCCGCAGAATTTAAACACCGAGGCAGGAGCTGTTTCGATGTACGGGGGCGCGTCGATCTCGGCGAGAATGGCGCATGCGGAAGGGCGCGACACGGTTTGATTTTGTTATCAGTAGTGGTGCCGACGTTGCGACGAACGGTGAGGCTTTTCAACCCTGCGTCACGCCAGCCCGGTAAGTTTTGTTTTGATCTGAGCTCCAACTATTCATAACAAAGATTTTTTGACATTTTTCTTTTTTTCTTTTCTTAAACATTGCAATTATATAATTCCATAAAAAATTATCAAAAATAATTATAATTATTGCAATTATAATACAATAATCCTAATTTTTTTCGGTTAATAAGTATTAAAAACGCCAAAATACAATAAAATTTTGCCGGGCATTCATCGGGGAGGTTTAAGATTAATTGTTATTTTATTAGTATGCAGCGAACAACGAACAATTTTTCACAACTAACGTTGTCGGATATTTAATTTTTTTTTTGCGCCGGATGTCAAGAATGACATTTATTAACGAATCGACAGCTTTCGTTCCTTCTATTGTGAAGGTTTTTTGTTTGTGGCCGGTTTGAAAGTTTATTGCCGTGTCGGTGTATAATAATGATAATGTGCAATCCATTTGGTAATTTGGAGGCAGCTCGGTAACCACCCGCATTGAAATGCATGAGTGACGTTATCGCAATGTATTTTCGGGGATAATTAATCGCGAATCAATATCGCTGTGCGAACAATGATTAACAATGCCCAGGAAGAGTAATGATTTTTTTTTCTCGGTCTTGCTCTTGTTTAAGCGAAGCCCGGCAAATCTCGTTACTCCAATACTTACCCTTCGCTCAATCCACATAAAGGAGAAATAAAATCCGATTGGATTCTCTTGTCATAGCAGTATCGATGACCATTTTAACGAGGGAGCCTACCTACCGTTTACTAATTGATAAAACCCCGGTTACGGTTACAAATTTTTCTATTTTTATTTATTCGCTCTTTTTGCCATTAGTATCGCGCTTCCTGACCAGCAAAATCGCTTTTACCAAAAGCCCAATTAGATAGGCAGAATTTTAATTATAAAACAAATGAATGAACAGGCAATTACAGGAAGAGTAATAAAGTATTGATGTAAAATAAAAAATATTTGCGTCATTAACATACTTTTTGGAAATGCTGTTCACCAAAAATTGTACGTCGAAAATTTAATATAGAACTATAAAGCGATATTGAAGTACTTAGATAGCAAATGAGATTTTTGCAACGTGTTTGAATAACATTTTTTCAAACAGTACTCCAAACCATAATATTATTATTACAAAAATAGTGAAAAAAATGTAGGGGTGGGTTAACGAATGCAAATTCACATTGTTCAAAGTATTTGGCAACTGAACATACTTCTATGGAAAAGTTATCGACTACAAAAACTGGGGGAACTAAATGTGCTATACAAATTATTTATGTGTACCTGGATATGAAAATCGACTTTTTAGCGCGCGTACGATCTAAACGAAATAATTTTCATTTTCGTTCCAACATAACAATGAGTGAAAAAAATGTATCTAATGTGAATACCCGGTACGTTGAAGATTTTTTAAATTTAATAGAAGGCGATGTCATCTGTCAATAATTTTTCGCGGCAAATTATATGCCCTTTATGGTATGTTAAAAATGAACATAAAATAATAAACTTAATGAAGCGTGAACGAAATAAATTTCGCAACGTTAAAACAATTTCTACAATTAATGCACATTTATGGTCAGTCTGTTTTTATAGCTGTACATAGTAAATCGTTTCTACACTCATATTTTCAATTACGATAAAGCAACACCAAAGTAGTTAAATATTATTCGCCACAGATTTTTTGATTAAAGCTTCCACGATGCCGTATATTTATTTTATACGATAATCGTATATATAATTTAATATTTGCTGCTCTTGGCACAAAGACTTCTTATGCAGAAATATGAAAATTTGCAGAGACCATTTTTACAAAGCCGTTCTACCGTTTTTACTATTATTTAATTTTCTCTGCGAAAATTAAAATAAAGCTAAGCAAGGTGTTCGAAATGATTCACGCACGCTGCAACTGAAACATTTTTTCTTCTTCTTTAAATCATTTGCATACTGCAAAATAATAATTTTTTACTATTCCTCACGTTGACAATATATTTCATAGACTGTTTTGTTATGGGAATCCTAGGGTTTCGAATGATAGTCAACATGTGTTTAGTCCTGGAATTGCTTTAGCTTCTTGAAAATTTTGTAAAAATGTCAATCAGTTTAGAATCTGACAATGAGATTTCATGTATTGAGTAGAATTTAATGGGTAAGCTTTATTCGGGAACTTTTCCAAAGCTTTTATCATTTTAGTCGCCATATATCGAACTACCCTAGTTGCTGGATTACAACCAAGCGGCTTTTGTACTACAGTCGGAAAGGCAAAATTCACTGCGGCGTCTCCTTAAAGGGGAAGAGTGAGAGTAGAATGAGAATTCTCTCTCCGCGATGCCGCATCGCTGCACAGACGTTTGTTGGCGAGAGTCGAGGAACGGGCTCGTTTTCCATCTCGCAGATTTCGCCGAGCACACGGCCCAGCCGACCGACACGCGTGTTGCGTCACTACGAAAATACACATTTGCCCTTCCTTGCACAGTATGTCGTACAAGAATTCACATTTTCTATCTAGCATATCATTGCAGCTTAGATATGAAGCTCAATCTTTTAAGTCCCCAGAAGACAGTACGTAGTTTATTTATTACTGTTCATTCTTCGAATGACAACTTTGATACGAAATTTATTAATATTTCTTTCGAAATAAATATATCTGGGAATGACTACAATAAAAATTTAAAAAGAATACAAATTTTGAAGCACCCAACTGAAAAAGAATAGTTTAATAATGAGATTGGAATCAATTTGACTGTGCGTAGTTTATTTATTACTTTTTATTCTTCGAATGGCATATTTAATACGAAAGTTATTGATATTTTTTTCAAAATAAATATATCTTTGGGAATAGCTACAATAAAAAACGTTTAATTATAAAAATTTTAAGCACCCAACTGAAAAAAAGTGTTTAATAATCAAATTGGGATCAATTTCGTCAGCAATTAAATAATTTTGTTAAATATTTATTTGAACTTCATTCTTTTTACAAATATAGAGGAAACGAGCTCAGGTGTAATACAATATAGCTTTTGTAACACACGGATGATCGAGCAGAGTGACGTGAAGTTGGAGGCTTGATGAACATCTTGCGATTTTTCGACACATACAAGCTCACTGTGAGAAAAGTTTTTTTAAACGCTTTTGTATGTCGAAAATCGTACCTGGAGGATATAAGTTGTGAAAAAAGATACAGGTAACGGAAATGAACGTGGATGTACGTGGAATTGAAGATCCTATGCTTCTTCGGAAGCTGCGAGGAAACTGGAGTGTAGATCTAAAAAGACGAAAATACGTGGGTACTCCTATTTCTGCGCAGTTTCAGGAGAAGCATAGAATGTGCACTACGTACACATAGAAGTGCATATTCTTTGGTAGTGAGACGCATAACTTGTGCGCTAAGTTCTGTTAAGAAATCTTTAACAATTTTGGAGAACATTGTATTTATAAAAATAGGCTCATTGCGCCATGCCATTGAAACACTACTAATACTACCTTTTTTATTGTTCTTTGGCCAATGCATGAATAAAGGTGACTTTGGAATTTATCTTTGGTCTTTTCTTATAAAAAACAGCATCGAAAATAGTGAGGTGGAAAATATGTCTGTGCACCTGTTCAGAAGAAACAAAAAAGTCCAAAGACAAGCTTAACGTTGTTAAAAATTCGACGGATTCGAAGTATCCTAAAATTTAGTTTACTCAATAATTACTCGATATTTTAATGTGATATTGAGCTTATCATGAGTACTCATTTTATAATCGATGTACTATATTTTAATTAATCTTCTCAATCATTCTTGAGTTGCGTATCAGATTTGCGCATTTTATAATTGATGTGCTATATTTTAATTAATCTTCTCAAGTCATTCTTGATTTGCGTATCAAATACGAATGTTTAGATCAATTTTAGACAATTTTTATATCATCTCTTCATTTTATTACTATGGGTTTAAATTTTTGGAGAGTCTAAAGCCTCGAAAAGTTGTTGCAGTGATACATGAGAGCACATAGAATTTTTCATAATAGAAATCCCTCCAATATCTTTTCCAACTCATATCGAGCACTGCTGAATTATTATTCATGCACGTAACGCTGGTGGAGTCGTTCTCGCGACAAATTTTGTAGTTTTTTGGTAATAGCCCAAATCCTTCAGCTGTTGCGCAATGTAAACGTTACAAAGCGACAATAAAAAACCTGTCCCCTCAGGTTGCAATGGCTTTTGCGATGGAACCGAGAAAAAAATTCGTGTGTCGATCCGAACGTGCGTTCGAATTTTCAAACACGTGAACACGGAAACTAGCATCTCTTTTTTTTAATCGTTTTCCGAACGGTATTACGAAGTGGAACGAAAAAAAAAAAAAATTGATTGAAGCTTTGAAATAATTAGTAAAATTCATGGACACCGTAATACTTCCTCTCTAACTGTAACAGGGTTAAACAGACCCAGAAAGGATAAACGACTACCACATACGGAAAATTGGTACGTAAAGTGTTACTATGTCACCCTTCAATATCGATTTTATTCGGGGCACAATCGTATCCACTGCTTGAAATCGACAATAAATACCAATATCGGCAGCCATTATACCATTTATTGTTTCCAATCTTGCTCTGGTACAGAGTGATATGATTCGAAGCGCTGTTTCCGGGGCAAACGAAAATAGACAGAGGAATTATTATGTTCCCAAGTAACGCGCCCCTACAAAATATTACTTAAGTAAGTCAAGGTTGAGAAAGATAACAAAGATACGATAAATTAATCCAAAATAATAAGAGTTCTATAAAACCGCAGCCTGTCCTACGATTTTGGAAGACCAAAGTCAATACCATATATCATGAAAAACAACTGGAGTTGAAAAGAACTCTTCATGTTTGCTTTCTTTTGAAGTTAGCAGCAAATTGAAGGTCTATTGATTCAGTCGTTCTCGCAATGGAAACATTTACATTATGGAGGGCTGGTACATTTATTAAGGATGTAGTTTCCATTCCACTTGTCTTGACATTTGGAACAACCTTAATCCTGTAATGACCATGACCTTTACACGCCGAAAAAAAAATGCATCAACTGTTGGAAACGAAAATCGACAGAGGAATTATTGTGTTCCCAAGTAACGCGTTGTTACGATATATAACTCAAGGTAGTTAATGTTGAGAAAGATAAAAGAGACACGATGAATTAATCCGAAATTATAAAACCGCAGCCTGTCTTACGATTTTGGATAACCAAATTCAATACAAGATATCATAAAAAACGACTGCATTTGAAAAGAACTCTTCGTGTTATTAGTCTGCATTTTTTGAAAGTTAGTAGCAAATTTAAAGTCTATTGATTCAGTCATTCTCGCAACAGAAACGTTTACATTATGAAGGCCTGGCACACATATGTAAGGATATATTTTCCACTCCACTTCTCTCGACGTTTGGAACAAACTTAATCCTGTAATGGCCATGACGTTTACACGCCGAAAAAAATGCATCAGAGTTTCCAACTTTTCTGATATAAAACAGCGGAAAACGGAAGCTTTGACATTTTTTAATTTTTGCTAGTGAATGCGTTTGTCTCTTATAAAATAAAAATTTAGATACTGCGGTAAATTCACTTTTTTCGCAATGTGGATATATTGAAATTGCCTGAGAAAGTGGGCTAGAAAACAATATCCCGCATTTATATATGTGTCAAGAGACACTATTCGACTATTGTGTATTTGATAAAAATTACCAGAGCTGTTGAAGTTGTATGGAATTCAATTTTTTTAAATCAAAAACGTTCACATGAGATATTCTGTAAATTACTCCATTTCCAAGTGAAAATTTATACATAAAAGAGATTACAAATATCGTTTTAGGTCTCGAGTGATTGCGAGAAAGGCAATCGGTGTCAAAAGCGAAAGAATTATTTTTTACATTTTACAAAGCTTCCTCAATGAACACATAAAAATAGAATAATATGTAGATGCACGTAGTGGCAGCTTTGTGGAATATGGCTAATAATAATCAAGCAATATGCAACGTTCTACTTTGCTGCGGTTTCTAAATTAAATTTCAAATTGGTTCGTTTGTAATAGCTATTTCTGGCTGTAATGAATATACCGTGTTGACTGTTAAAGGGTGAAGTATTCTTTAGTTTATTTTTTTTAGAATTCATTTTCCAATTAATACAAACCGTTCCAATTAATACAACCGGAAAGACCAAAATAATGGAGACGACATTTTATTGGCAGAAATATATTTTTCACAATATTATAAAAATTACGCTTCCTGGTGTACACACCGAAATACTTTATGTAGCTCAGCTTGAGTATGTAAATCAAACGTGGCTAAAAGGCCTTGGAGGAATTTAGTATACATTAATTCTTTTTACACCTGGCGTCGAGTCGCTGCCGCGATTCTTGATGAGGTGCAGTATTCAGATCACTGAAATGCGAAATTTATGAACTAAATAACTATTTTAGAAACTCTTTTATTATATATTTCCATATTATGATTTTTCTACTGAAGAAGAATTGTGTATTGACTACACAAATAATTTATTTTTACTTTTTGTTAGTGAGTAGCTAGTCATTTACGAAAAAAAAGCTATCAAAGATTTCCAAGATTGCACAGCTAGGAAATGCGCTTATACGATGAACGATTTCTGTACTCCCCAGCTGAGAAGTGAAAATTTGCATATTCAGTTCACAAACTTTATAGATATGTATAGATATATGGAATATATCTATAGAATTTATTATAGCTTGGAATGAGTTCCACTTGCAAATTGGCTGCACTAATAGTATTATGGATAAAGCGATCAAAATGTTCCCAATAGTGTCAGGGCGGCCAAGAGAAGCACGTAGTTTCAGCTTTAACCCTTGAATACACATTCTGGGCGTACCCATTAACTCTGGTAATTCGTTAACCCGCGACCTTTTCAGTGTCTCCATTCTTCCCTAATTGCAGTAAAAAGATTACAAAGCAGCTCAATCCTTTCCCCGCACAATAACGAATGAGGCTGGTGCTTATTTTTATTCCATCAATGGATTTAACTTCTTCAAAGATTCATTTAAAGAGAATAGCTTGTAGAATAAATTCGAAAAATCGAAACAGTACAAAACTACTCAGTTTTTTATCTAACTTTATTTATTTCAGAGACGTGAGAACATTTTTTTGTTAATGACACGCTTGAGGAAAAGCAGATTTACGTCCCACTTTGAAAAAAATTTCATACGCTCAGGGATTTTGTTGCCCCAGAGGCTTATGTCTCTGGAGTTAGAAGCAGAGCATAAAATTAATCATGCTAAGTGCTCTCGAGGTTTGGAAAGAAAATGCACTACACAAATGTGAGTAGTTGTACGATAAAAATAGAGCAAATGCATCCTGAGCCTTCAACGAATATCGGTACAGAAAATTAAATGACTTGCCTAGATGAAGTTGCGTGAATTGTTTTTTTATTTATGCTCTTGATTACTATAAGCAGTTGTTGCATAAAAATTCAAAATTTCATGGAAGTTGTACTTGTCTACAGATATTTACAAAATGTAAACCTAGCAATATTTTGCTTCTCTCGAACGCTTGTACTAATTTTTAGCCTGGTAGCCTAAGATTTTCGAACTCATGATATTTGATCAACAATTTCGAAAACAAATAATAGTTGGAATAAATGTGCAACGATTTAGCGATATTTAGAAAAATTCCTCGGGTTAGAGCGTTAACAAACTTATTACGAATATTTAAATCAAGGTAAAATGTTTATTATAACCAATGAAACGAATGACGTAGAAAATTCCATTTGTTAAATCGTCCATGTCGCTATACAATTCGAGTTCGATGGATCCCAATGTTTTTGAGTTATTGAGCTTTTCAATTTAGATATTTGACGCACACTGACACACATATGCACACAAATTTAATTAAATTTATTGACAGTACAGAATTATCGTAAATATACAGTTTGATTTTACGAAAAATATCTCGGTGTACTCGTGTATAATCGTGTGCTATCGCTGAGAAATAGATAAAGATGTAGAGAAAATAAACGTACGAAAAATTGAAACATACAAATCAATGTCAGTAAAAAAATATGAGAATAGAATTGATCGCTTCCCAAGACCACGGCGCATTTTTAAAGTAAGAAGAATACATGCATGAAATTCACTTGGAGAACATTTTTGTAACCTTAAGCTATTTGTTACGAGGGGAATTTTCTCTTGAGGAGAACTTTCAATTGTTTGTGGATTTTTTCCCTTTGGCAAATCTAAAAAGAGTTGATCGAAATTAAATTAGGAAATAATGAAAAAAAAAAGTATCAATTGTCATTGCTGGCTATTGGATGTGTGTGGCATCCTCTGATGGGGACGCACTCGTCCAGTTATTTTGCATCTTCATAGAGGGAGCTTCATTTGGTTTTTTTTCTTCGATATTTTCACGTTGGCACAATGAGAATGGTTCGATTGATTGGTGCAATTTTAAAAAAATCTACGCTCAAAGGTAGATTTTGTAGCGTAAATGATCTATTTTTTATAAAGCTTGTACTATTTTGCTAAATAGTTCTTTATAAGTCCAGGTATATTTAAGGAAGTTTGGTATCAAATTTTGTCAAAAATAGATAAGTATTTCGGGTTTTGTGGAAGTTCAAAATTTTCGAAATTTTTTCGAAAAAAAATAGAGTAACGGGCTCAGATTTTGCACCAAATGGAATAATGTTCAGTGTTGCTAGGCAATTTCTTATTTATTTTGATTCCTACGTATATCTTCTTCAGCCTTTTATGTTTCTCGGCTCTGGCCTCATCTCTCCTTCATTCCTTGAGTTTCCCCCAGAGTGTTACCCGGATCCGCTGTTTCTTAATGCAATACTGTATAGCACTTGCGCGATGGCCAAGGAGAAACTGCGGAAAATCTATGCCGATACAGGCATCTATATATATATATATATTTCTGCCATTTGAAAAACGCGGCCAACAGTTAACTCGCAAATCAGTACATGATTAGCGGACACCCATTCAAGTACCGACCACAAGTCGAACTGTTTGATATGCACGGGAAAAACGATTTGGTTACGATAACGAAAAAAATAGTTGGACCCAACCAAGTGCCTTAGGGCTTTGAGGGACAGACGATTAATTGTTTGGCTCAACTATTTTCAGTTAGGTGGGTCTGTGTTGTTGCTCGAACTAAGTAGTTGGGGCGACTACCAGTGAAATTGTTTCACATGCCATTTCACGTACTTGGTGCAACTATTTTCTTGGTGTATACAACTATTTAACTTCGTTGACCAAACTATCAACCGAACTCAACTGTCTATCGGAATTTACGCATTCTATTTAGTCACTTGAAACAACCACGGAAGTTATTGCTCCATTCAACCGACTAGTTGTGGCAACCAACTCGTTTTTTGCATGAACTTGGATGGCACCTTCTCTTTTTGATGCATATTATTGACATACAAAAATATAAATTTAAGGTTATAACCATTAGGGCCTCGCTTATGTCTTGCATCCGATGCTCTCTCTGGTCGGACGATACCGACTTTTTTTTATACCGCGCTTAACTTAACCTAACTTAACCTTTCCAAGTTCATCCGGATTTCCTTCGGTTATATCGCCGCACCGGTCTTCCCGGTCTTTGCTCGATTCCACGATATAATACATAATGGCGGCTCGCACAAAACCGCCACCTGTTTTTAGTAACTAAAATCAGCGCGGCAACATTACTAGCCTCCATGATTACTTGCTTGCCCTACACGGTCGCTACTATTGGTTGGTTCAACTATTTTTCTTAGTTGGAATACGAATAAAATTCGTTGTGTGACCTATTCAATCCAATTAACTCTGAATAGTAAATGTGACTAATACGACGTCGTTATATCAACCAACCTGATGCTTGTGGCAACGAATTTTCACTCAACTAATAATCAATTAGTTGTCCCAACGAAGCCGTCTTTTCCATGTGGGCGATCGCCGAAGCTATACATCGAAACCGCATCCGTTGCTGTTATTTAAAAAAAAAAATAAATGTTTTTTTTTTTCAATAAAAGTAAAGGTAAAAGATTACTATAACTATACAAAAACAACCTTGTAGTATCAATACAAGATTAGATGCACTCCTATCTTTTTATTAGTATTTCCTTATGGCTAAACATGATATTTGCATGTTGATATCTTTCGGAACTCTATTTATGCTTCAGTGTTTCGATATAATCGACTTTCAATGTCCCATGTCTTTTTTTACGGGAAGTAAAATGTATTCTATTTCACAACAGCGAAAAATACAGTCATTCAAAAAGCGCGCGAAGCGTGACTCTGCAGCCATCATAACAGTCTGAAATTGGCTTCGCGTCAAAGCTGTCGACGACCAATCAGAATGTCTGAAAACTGGCTACAGTTTTCGATATTTCGACTTTCCATGTGTCATGTCTGTTTTAAGAGAGGATTATGCATATAGCAACTTTTACTAGTCGTATGGGGAGTATTAGAAGCTGACGAATTTTGTGAGATTTGCAAGCTGGCTTCGCTCAATGAGCGGAAAAAAGTATGTAAATAAAAAGAACTCATCAAGCAACATACAGCACTAACAACTAGTACAAAATTGTTGCTAGATACGCAATTTAGAGATAGACAGAAGTTTCAGGATTATGCGGAAACAGGAACGTATCGTGATTATTTTTTGATGATGAAAAATCCGCTAAAATGTATTTAATACAAGATAATCTTGTTTCAAATAAATAAGACCTTGCAAACTGATTGTTTATTAGGCTTAATATTTGCAAAGCTTTTTTTTGAGAAATAAGGAATTGATGAACATACTTCCTTATAAAGTTAGGTTTGTAAAAATGAAAATCTAATGAGGAAACAATATGCAAGGTTCTGCATTTTTTTAAAAGTGTCGGTAATATTTTTAAGAAAGGGTAGAAAGGTTTCTCTATGAGGAAGAAATGCTATAAAAAGGCAAACTCGGCGGCTCTGAGGCCCTTAAGGGATTTGCGTTGTTTAAGCCTTTATAAAGCTGGATGTAAGAAAGCTTTTAACTCTTATAGCTCACAACGTCCGAGGGCGTCCCGAGATGGAACTAAATGCATTATCGAAGAAGACGACCGTCCCCCGTCATTGGCACTGCAGCTACAGTGTTGGAGCCTTATTACAGGCCTAAGTGAGCAACGGAAATAAAATTGTTCACTTATCCTCAAGAGACTCGACAAATATAATTTAAATAAAATAATAATGCCAGTGGACAAGTAAATAATATTAAAGCAAAATTATTCAGTTTTAGAACAATGATTTGCGTGATCCAATTATGCTTCTTCAATCAAAAAAATATATAGTCAATATTCCAAATTAATTTTGCGGTGCATGAAAGCAACTCTTATTCCAAAAGTTTTGGGAATAGAGAAAAATAGAAGAAAAAAAAAACGGTGTAAAGTGGAACTTGCACATTGCTTGCTTATTATCATTTAGATTTTATAAATTTTCAGAAGAACCATATTGATCAATTTTGGGTTTCTCATAACTTTATGAAGTCATGAAAATAATTCTATACCTTTTAAATTCAATTGATAATTCCGGAGTAACTTAATACCAACCTCAATTGTGGGTGCATTTATGCATAAGTCTTCAAATTTTGAAATTTACATTATACAGGGTTTACCTTTTTTAGAAATTCATTTTGTTATTAAAAAAAAAAAAAATGAATCGCATTGAACTCGTATTGTTCTGTTGATTCTAATGAAAAGAAATTTGCTAAAATAGATAGTATCTACTTTACTTTCATGCAAAGAAGAACGTTTAGGAAAAAGAAAATTCTTGAATGGCTTTGGCGGTTCTGCTAAAAATGTAACACACCAATCAACTTTAAAACCAAATATTAACTTTGAAAAAAAAAAAAAATATATATATATATAAACTAGCAATAGAAATTTTTTAATGCAAGAATGACAATATTATTGAGGTAAGAAATGAGACTCGTTTCGGCCGCAGTCACACGAATCAAGGGCTATGATATGAAACAGTACCGAAAGTGAAAATATTTTCCTCCCGAGGGGCGTAAGTGCAACAATTGCGAACTGCGCATGGGTGACCCTATATCTTCGGTACTTTCGTAGTGCACGATTGTGATGCAAATCCCTGCTTTTGATGCACGAGTTACAGAAAAGTCATTTGCGTATGGCTCACCTATTCTTTCGGCGTTTTTGTCATTTAAATCGACATTCTTTTTTTACACCGCTGCCGTTTTTCACGTATAGGTGTATTCATGTCACGAGCCAACTTTTCCACTCTAAACCAGATAGTACAACATTCCCGGACGAGCTCCAAGGGGATGGAAAACACTTTCCCAGGTGCCTACACAGCGTTTTTTTCTTGAAAATCCGGTGCGCACGACCATTTGCGCAGAGTTCTGCACGTAGCGGAACCTCGGCCGCAGTTGAAGTGGCACTCACCGAGCACAGGGCGGAGGGTAGCGCGCATCGAGCTCCAGGCAAAAAATCGAAATCAATGAAATTTAATCAGTCTTCAAACAAACACTTCTTTTCCATAATTCGATTTTTTTGTCGAGGGGTTTTCCAGTACGTATCGATGATTTATTTTTATTTCTACGTACAACTTTTTCAGGCTTCTACCTTATCTCCTCTCCCCTCGTTGTTTCTTTATTCCTTGATTTTCCGTTACAGTGATACAGCCTCTTTTTCCTAATGCTCTGCTGTATCTCATTGGCACGGGGGAACAGGGCAATTTTCGTTATATTTTCCAAAATGTTTCGTGTCGAAACCTTTCACGTCACAAAAATATGAAAATTCTAGTCGAATTCACAGTCCAGTTGGAAATGCTTAAGGTAGTCCTTTCGTAGTACAGTATGATCCTGCGTGAGATTCAGAGAGAATCGAGACAATCTCAATGGAATAAAAATTTGAAGAAAAAAACCAGTCAGAAGTTGCTGAAAAGTTTGTTCTTGCGTAATAATAAATCCGGAATGGTATAAACAAACGAACAAAAATAAATTGTTTGACAAATTACCCGGAAATGAATTTTTTTAAAAATATATTAAAATATATATATTTAAATAAAAAAATCCCGGATAATTTGTTGAACAATATTCTTTGTCGTTAATTTATTAATGACATTTTGGAATTATTATCATGCTAGATCAATTTTTTGCGCATATGTCAGATTTTTTCAGATTTTTATTCCATCGAGATTAGCTCGATTCTTTTTGGCTCGAATGCCGCGTTACACTGTATTACCGCAGGCCTACCTCAAAGCATTCTTATCTCCTTATTATTTCTTACTTTAATTTAAAATTCCTTCGATTATAACACAACAACTGGTCGCGCGCTTATCTTGAGCGATGCTTTGAGCACGAATTTTACATAAATTAAAAGATGATCCTCTGATTGAATTTCGATTTAATGAATTTCGATTCTATCAACATTCCCCACTACACTGCTCGTATCGATCGACGCAGTGTATACGCGAGGGAGGGCAAGCTAGCCGCTGCGTAGAATAGGGAGGCGAGGCTTGCGATATCTCTTGATTTTAGCAACAAAGATGTGGTGCGCGGCCCCTTTATTCTGTTTCTCTCATACTTACAGATCCTACAGCGAAAAGAAAAAATGTAGGACAATCAAGAGCAAGTCAAATTGGCTTCGAACTACCAATACATATATCTGTTACGATAATATCGATTTTTTTTACGCAAATTAGTTACGTATATCCTGTTAACGTTAGTTATTCAGTATAGCTACACATTCGTCGAGGCATGAGACTAAAATGTTCGCTCCTATTCATTTCCTCCATCACAGATTAAAGAGATATTCGTGAACTTAGGTAACGTTATATTTAGGGATCTTATGATATTCCGTATTTTCCAAAATTCTTGCCTGTTTTGTTGTGCAAATAATGAGAAAAACCTAATTCAAATAACAATTGGTGGTTTTACGATGTTACTATGGAGAATATTGACATGGAGATTATTTTTATAGAGGAAAATGTGATCTTATGAAACAAAACAAAATTACAGAGTCACGTCGAACACACTGATTCTTTTTTAGTTTTTGTCAAGTGATAAGTAAATAATTATAAAGAAATATGAAATTCTAACGCTTCAGGTTATATTCACTAAATATTCTCGTACGTGTATTGAGATTTCGTTCGTTTTGTCGAATGTGTCGATAGCAAAAGTACAAACAAACTTGAACCTGTAACATTTAAATTACTGTGTAGTCCCAATTTATTTATCGTTATTTACAAAATTTTGTATCTGGTATTTCCAATTATCTGTTCATACGAATCTGCTTTTTTTAAAATTCATAATCTTATAAAAGCCGAATTTTCCTAGAAGCAGTTCGCAGTTGATACAGACCGTTCTTTAGCATCAGTTATCAGTTTAGCTGAAAATTTGCGGCAGCTAGAGCATCTAGATTTTTTCGTGAAACTTGAAACCCAGTAAAATTTGAACGTATTTATTTTTACGTGAGTTATAATAAGCAACGTGGCGTAATTATTGTACATGCCCTTCAAATTGTATACATAGAAAAAATATGAGTTGGGAAAACTCATCTTCTTTAAAAGTAGTTGCCCAGCTCATCCTTTTTCCACGTGCAGCTTGATTAATAAAGTGGTTCCCGAGATATTAAAGTTTGAATTTTTTAAGGCTGGCGGGCACACTCACCTGTTCGGTCATTTCGTCTGACCACTTCTGTCTTCGTGTTTTAGACTATGTTGGCGTCCTGACATGAAAATCTCAAATAAAAAATGTTTTTATGAAAACAAGCTTTCTCTATGACGAAGTAATCTAGGTCTTTATGCCCAATAGGACATAAAATATTCCATAAAGTCAGAAAATCATTATAACAAAATGGGTCTGTATGGGTGTTAAAATTTCTTCAAGAAGGTTTAAGTATAAATTAAGAACACTTCGACGGAATGTACCTAACTTCATGTACAAGTATTTTCAGGTGAGATTTTTACCAGAATTTTTAGTCAATTCGAGATACGTGAAATTTCAATTTTGATTTTATTCATTTCATTTCATTTATTTAATTGATGCTTTTCAATTGGTTATTTGGTCTTAAATTTAGCAGATATCGCCAAAAATGTATTTCATACATATTTCTTTTTCGAATGTCAGTTTTTTCTGACAGCCTGTACAGTGGTTCAGAAGAGCATTTCGAAATTTGGTATTTCAACGTGTTATAATTTCTGAAAATATTGCGACAGTTTGAAACTTTTTGGCTCATATCCAATGGCGTTAAGTACCATTTGATGTAAAATTTTGTCGGAATTTATAAAGGGATTCGAGTGTAACAATAGATAGTACTTTTTATTTCTATTATGACTTTATTTGCAAATTCAAAAGGCTTGTATGTTTAGCAGCCATGCTTTCATTTTTTGATTGCATATTTTTGATGGTACATGTGATAAACCTTCATGTGCTACATGATTGAATTACAACGTAGTACCTTGCAAATTGGTTGCTCATTATTTTGGACTGTTCATAAAGCTCCGTCGATGAGGAAGTCAGAATTCATTAACATATTTCATCATCGAGATTGCTATGCATAAGGGAAACCGGGGCCAGTTGGGTCACGGTGCAGGTTAAGTCACTCGCGTTAAATTTGCGATGCTTCGTGTAAATTTTGATCACTTTGATCATTTTTGATCACAACTTTCAGAAGGATACGATCAAATTTCAAAAAGCCTACACTCAGAAAACGAACGTACTGGGATAAAGGTAAACTTTTCTCGTCCCATTCAGAAAGGTTTCACGTAGTCTTCACCAAAATGAGCTCCTCGAAACTTCTTCAACTTTAAGGCTTAGTACCTAGAATTTAAGTGTGGATAGATCAGAAGTTTATACGTTTGGGCAAGTTGAATTATTCAACATCGGCTAATTTGAATCATTGGCAAATAGCCTTCAATATGCAATTTTGTAATGCTATTTTGCAGCAATGTACACGAAGCCGTTCGAACATGTTGGGGCTGAGCCCGGGTTGTCCAATACTCACTCGAACTTAGTCTCAACACGCGTAATACATCTCGAATAGTTGGAGCTTTCGAAAAGTTTGAACGCGCTAACGCGTTCTCTCTCTCTCCCTCTCCATAGTTTTTGGAGCCCTGACCGAACTATATAGATAGTATTTAGGGGTTCAAGTTGACCCCTCCACACATTTAAAAAAATGTTCGCGTTTTTTCCGATACAAACATGTATGAATTTTATAAAACTCGGTATAGGTTATGGAGATTACCATATATTAAATCATTGATTACCAAATTAGTACATGTAAATCAAGATGCATTTTTGGAATTTTAACACTTATCTTACGAATAAATACGTATAATTGGAAATTGATTGTGATATTATAGCTTGCAATAAAATTGAGCCGTAATATTATTGACAGTAACATTTTTTAATTATCGTTCGTATTAAAATTCAATATAAAGTTTATACATATGGTACTTACAATACAAGTATATTCATTTTAATAAAGACATTTTTACAACGTTATTTTCGTTGTCCCGGTAAGTCTCTCTATAGTTTTTACCGATCTGGTCGATTTCTCTGTGATTTAGGGAATCCAAGCTGGTCCCTCGATCGTTTTTTGGTTTTCGAAGTTCCGTTTGATCTTGTCATAGTTTTTGGAGCCCTCCATACTTTTTTACCACTAGGTCGACATTTCCATGGTGATCGATGTGGGTTCCAAAAAATGGTGAGGTTTACCTTCCTTTCTGAAAGTATTAAGAGATTGATCTGCACGCCAAAATCTATAGTGAACTTTATTTAGGCACGCAAAACTCTGGAATTATTCACGTAGGCTTCAAAAAACTATGAAGAGATTGATCTGCATCTCAAAAACTAGAAAGAAATCAACTGGGATTGCCTCGTAGTGGAGCCAGTTTGATTATTTCGGTGGCTATTAAACTATCATTTGCTCATGGAAGACATTGAAAATTGTCCAATAAATACTAAATCGGTTTTGGAACGCAATCCCAGTATTAGTATGGCGAATAATTAAGCAAAAATTAGTTAAAGTTCCAAATCGTAAGTGATCTAACTAGCCCCAGTCTCCTCTGCAGGATATAATGATGAGAGAGCAATTTGCAGGATATACATTTGCGAGCACGTTGATAATTACCTGTTGCCGAAATGGAATTCCTGTGCTTCATACTATAATTAAGTACTCGTTCTTTGAAATGTTCTTTGGCACGTAAAAAATTCGTCGCGCTGACCAATTAACGTTTAATGATATTTCCTTATTATCTTCGTAACGAATTGCAGGGAACTTTGAATTGTATGAAAACTTTTTGCACATATCGATCCTCTATGCTTACCAATATAATGAAAAGGTTACACATGCAGAGGTTTTGCACTAAAATGCCTTGCTCAAGCGTAAATTAAATTGACGGATTTTTTGTAATTATCTTTGACGACTAATTAGGAAAATGAAAAATATGCTCATGCAAATTTCTAATTTCCGAGATAAATGCCCCAAACTAACATATTTTGATATTTCATTAATTTTCATAATTATTTTGAGAATGATCTCTAGACGGATTGTTATTTTTTGTAGAACTGTTGCTTTAAAAGGCATTTGTGGAGATTAACAATACACGAGCATGTTTTTTTTTTTTTACGTGACCCGGATGTCCATCACGAACCCGATAAATCCGTCAGGCCGAGAATGATGCAGGAAGATAATCCAGAAACTGAGATATCGGGCTCATCAGTAACTGAAGTTGACATTTTGATATTGGAGCGGTGTTGGTGGTGTAGAATCGCCCTTTACCACATCAGCACTCAAAGCATAAGCGTCGGTAACAGCCCAAAGTTGGGCAATATGTAAAGCTCTGGCAGGGGTGGTAGTAAACATAGTAGAGATGTTAGCCGCAGCTTCTAGTAGACATATTGCTGGGTAGATTTAAAATATAGCGGAGATTGGGAGGAGACTGTTATTGACTAAGAAAACTTCAGGCTGTAAATATGCCAGAATTGACGCACCATACAAATTCGTCGCATAAAATTTGCTCCAATGATTCTCCCTACACAAAACTGCCCTGTAGGTAGTCCATCAATTTTATATTACTAATGTCGATACGTAGCATATTTGTCCGATAATTCATTTACAACTGCTTTTAGGTATAAAGCTGTAGTGTTATATTATTATTGGACTAGACATAATTATGCGAAAAATATCAACGATTTTACTTCAATTTCTATTTGCAGTGTAAATAATAATTCACTTTACATGATTGAAAAAAAAAGAAGACAAACCTTGAAAGTTATCTACAGCAGATTGGGAATAAATATTTTGTGTCTGTTTTTCTCTCTTAATTTGTGAATTGCAAGAGATATCAAGTTGCCTCTATTAAAGCTATAGTAACGGATTAGTCGTGGGCAAGCATTAAGGCATTTGCATCCGCATGGAACAAGTGAACAGTAGCTGAGTATTTGAACATGATCTCCTCTGCAATTTGCGGAAACCTCTCACTCGACGACGAAATTCTGCGGCTACACGCGTGTTATGCGCATTCCATGAAATTGGTCCCGCGATAAACTGCCTCGAAAAACGTCGAGGGCCGGCTGGCGACATTAATGTTGGAGGCAGGTGGTGCTCTGGTTCACGCGTCTGAATTTGAAGTGTTCAACGACAAGGTAGAAGCACTTTAGCAAGTGTTGTTGCTTAGATAAGGATTTTTTGAATGCTCTGTCTAAACTTACCTTCCCCGAATCCGAGAAGGAAATAAGCGACGAAACCGGAGATATTTCGTATACAACATAGAAAATATTGGATGTTGGGATCACGAGCGTATACGAGAGAAGTCCCTTTTATCAGAGAGTACTTCCAATATATGACAAAATACGAAAGGAAGCTAATAACAATACTAACGAATACGCACCTCAAAACGAGCACCAATCGGAAATTCTCGCGAATTATCTGATGGACAAGCTCGTCCTTTTAGTTCTATTATGGAGTTGTCTACTGGAGATCGGTGACATTTCTTTTTTTTTTTGCATTAGATCAAAGTAATCGAAAAAATGAGTATTTCGATAATTGACCTTACAATCGACCAGTTATTCGGCTAAATAGTCTCTCGAAATAAAGGAATTCGAGCAATCAATGTTTCGTTATTTAAACACTCGCTGTTCTGAAATTGATGTATATCGGCCATTCCAAATTTTAGGCGTTCAGAAATTTGACCCCCACCCCTTAAAACAATGAACAAAGCTACAAAATCTAAAGTTTTGCATACTTTTCTTCTGTAAGGAAGTAAAAGTTACAAACTTCAACGATCAAGTATTAAGTACTTAAAAAAATGTACGAAAAATTAAGTCTTCGAAACATCTCAATATAAACCCGGAAACTACAAATTCTCCAAATTTGATTGGTCAATTAAAAATGCGTAATTTGGCGAATCAAGGGGAGAATTCACGCCGAAATTACTGTTCCGGACGATCGACCCGATCGCTCCATTACTCCATCATTCGTAATAATCATTTTACTCTGTACACGTGTATCATCGTTATTTTCAGGTAGGAAAAATGCTGGTAGCAGCTGATCGATAGCCACTATCACGTTTTTCCGTGAACCGTCAGAGCAAAGTATTTATCAGTACCCGAGATTTATAGCGTTGCGACAAATTTGCTCGCGTGAACAGTCACGCATTTTCAATTTCGCGCAGCTTGAGGCTGCTGCCTGGAACGTTATCTAGAACTGCAAAATGAAATTGCATAGAGTACGAGCTACAACTTATTGAAGTTGAAGTACCAGAGTACAATGTGGCAAATCACATTGCAGTGTCGATTGAAATGTTGTACCCTCTTGAAAGCAATAGCAATGACAATACGTGTTCTAATCATGTCGAAGGGTTCAATTAAATTTATATGGTATAAGCTAATCGATAGTCACTATCACGTTTTTCCATGAACCCTCAGAACGAACTATTTATCAGTATCCGAGATTTACAGCGTTGCGACAAATTTGCACGCATGAACAGTCACGCATTTTCCATTCCGAGAAACTGGAGGCTGCTGCCTGGAACGTTATTCAGAACTAGAAAATGAAATGGCATAAAGTACGAGTTACAGCCCATTGAAGTTGAAGTACCAGACTTGGACATGGTAAAATGTGTTGCAGTGTTCATGGAGATGTTGCATCCTCTTCAAAGCATCATCACGAACACGTCTTGTTCGTGATGATGCTTTGAAGAGTTTAATTCAATTTATATGGTATAAGTTAATTGATAGTCGCTATCACGTTTTTTCACGAACTCTCAGAACAAACTGTTTATGAGTAGCCGAGATTTATAGCATTGCGACAAATTTGCACGCGTGAACATTCACGCATTTTCCATTCCGAGAAACTTGAGGCTGCTGCCTGGAACGTTATTTAGAACTAGGAAATGAAATGGCATAAAATACGAGCTACAGCTTATTGAAATTGAAGTACCAGAGTTCGATGTGGCAAATCACATTGCAGTCTCGATCGAGATGTTGTACCCTCTTGACAGCAACAGCAATGACAATATGTGTTCTAATCACGTCGGAGATTTTAATTCAATTTATCTTTTAATTCAATTTATATGGTATAAGCTAATCGATAGTTGCGATCACGTTTTTCCATAAAAACTCAGAACAAACTATTTATGAGTACCCGAGATTTATAGCGTTGCAACAAATTTGCAGGCGTGAACAGTCGCGCATTTTCAATTTCAAGAAGTTTGAGGCTGTTGCCTGCAACGTTATCTAGGACTAAAAAAACTCAGATGCATCAAATACCAGGCACAGCTCATTGAAGTTGAAGTACCAGAGTCGGACGTGGAAAAATGTGTTGCAGTGTTCATGGAGATGTTGCATCCCCTTCAACGCAACAGCGCGGACAATGCGTGCTCTAATCACGTCAAAGGGTTTAATTCAATTTGTAACGCTAACTACCTACCGCACGGGAAGAAAAAAATGGTTGTAAAAAATGATTTATCGACACCCAAAGGGAATAGTCAGAGTAGCGACAACTACTCAGTTGATTGTGTGGGCCTTTGTTAATAGAGTACCGATAGTACCAATGAGGTCATAATCCCAACTGACCGGCTGGTTAGTGCAACGAATCATTTCAATTGGACAACAGTCATGATACTTACAGGAACCAAGTTATACCTAATATTTCAGCTATCAATTAAAAAAAAATTGAGATCACGATTCGTGTAATCACGTACAAAAGAGGCGCGGCCTTGTACACTTATCGTTTATTCAGGGTTTTTTTTTTTCGTTCGCAATAGCCAAAGAAACTTAAGGCTGCAAGTATACCAAGATAGACGCATACAAATCAGTCACGTTAAATTTGTCTCAATGATTCTTCTTGCACACAATCTACCAGCTCGTACGTACTGCAGCAATTTCATATTATTCTTGCAGATACATAGTATATTTATCCGATAATCTATAAATAGCTACTTTCACAGCGTGCTATATTATTAGCGGAGGAGTCTATTGGATGTGAACGTTGGTTAAGTTGATGCTGCTATACATTGTACTGCGGTGAGTTCTAGAATGTCGATAAAAAGTCGGAAGTGCTGGTTAGTTCAAATACAGACAGATAGAACGGATGAAGGAAGAGGTTGATGAAGTGAAAACCTGCAATTTCGAGCAAATAATACTAGTGAGCGTTTTATCCTAAGGAGTCTGAGGATAAGCTTGAGGTTGTTATAAGGATATTTTCAGAATAACGTGATCCAGATTTTTCTCCAAGAACTGAAGCTGGTAGTATAATTGAATCAATTACCCCGGCGAGTTCCTAGAAAGTAATAGGGTTTCACTGAAATTACTGTAAGCCGAGTGTAAATCAATCTCCTGAACTTACCAAAAGCGGACGATGGTTGGATCTTCTCAAATGAAACGGGTATTCGTTGTAAAAGTTTCGCTGCACTTTTGCGGGACTACATCTATTAAGAGGCCCGAAATTTGTTTTATTTTTGAAGCAAGTTTTTTTTTAATTGACCGGTGAAACTAAAACGGTATTTTGTTATTCATTGGAGAACAAAAAATAATTTTGTGGTGGACACCGGTTCATCTAAAATAAAAAACAAAATGGGGTATTAAGGTCCACAACAACTACCAGTCGTTGATGATTGACGTTCTTTGGAAATTATTTTTTCAACAATCGTGAGAAAAATTAGTAATTTTTACGTATTTTTATTTAACTGTGAAGATCGATTTACAAGAACTACGAAAAGTCAGCGACTTCTAAATGTTTCTCAGCGTGTTTTGTGCAATTTTGAAAACGATCTATGTATGGCAATTCTCGAGATCCGATGTTCATTTGCAATAAGAATTGCGCCATCATAACCACCGATCGGATGTTTATTTTTTAAACATTTTTTGATAATTATATTATATGTATTTTTCTTACAGACTTCGATATTTTTCCGACGCGTTAAAATACAGTTACTGCTAAAAGGTGGTGCCCTAGATTTACGGCGCTGGTGCCTGAAAACACTATAAATCTGCCGAAGAACCTGGGAAACTGAGATCAATGTACGCAGCCAGTAAAGACCTATTTTCCACTTCGTCTTATTGGGTAAAACTGCTTTTTCACAACAAGTAAATCATACAGTAGGATAAAACATATAGTCCAAGCAATCACGACGTTTGACGCCTCTTGTTACGCTGTCGAATCATATTTCAGCTTCCTCGGCGTACGTAGATACAAGCTCTGTTTGTGTAAGCGCAAGATACACGTACGTTTCAACGCGGATACAGGTTCGGTGTTTCATGCTCAGTTGTGTGGGTTTGTTTATACCGTTACGAACAAACACTCGAGACAAACATGGGCACGAAGCGTCGAAGCATGGGGTGAACGCTTAGCTTAGTGCGTCAAGTGCGATTAGAGACTTCAATGTGTGTGAACGCATTGTGGCGTTCATTGTAGTTCCCAAAGGAAACGCGAACGATGACAATAAATACAACGCCCCTATGTAACACCATTATTTTTTATTTATTCGATGGTCAGATATTTTTAAAAAAGAATTTCCGATAGGCATCGAATTACTTTCGGATTGGTAAATCAATGGTGATTTGAAACCACTTATTTATTGGATGCCATTTATTTGCTGACGGCAATCGACTGGAATTCAGACAATTTTAAAACCATAGGGCACTTCTATAAATCCTGGTAGTCTTGGAAATTATTTATTAAATACTTGTCCAATTTTTAGTCCATTCGACGATTCGTATATTTGCATGAAGATTGAAAATCATGGTATCGTAATGGAGTAAAATAGCGCATGGAAATATAAAGATAAGTGGGTTAACTGAAAATGAATAATTGATATTTACAAGAATAAATGCTCAACGATCCAATCTTTCTCATTCGGTTTTTTATTGTAGAGCTCAGAAATCAGTGCGCGATGTACTTTAATGGTGAAACAGTTCAACAAAGTTGGAATATTCACTGAAATTTTGATTTACATGAAACCACTTAAGGGATTTCAACACAACTTGGCATGAATAGATTTCCCGCTAACATGATGCAAAAAATGTGTTTTCTCACCAGGCGGTGCCCCTTTGGGGAACTTACCTACCCATGAGACATAATTTTTTTTTATTTCTCTTTTTTCTGAATAATTAGTCCATTTAGAACCCTAATTACAAACACGCTTAAAAACAGCGTTTACGAGTTTCTCGCTCGGCATTAAAACGGTGAACGCTTCTACTTCCTATTCTGCTTGTATCGTGAACGTTTGACCCTTTTGCATGGCTAAAAAAATCAAGACGAATTATTTTAAGCAGCCCTTCAAATAAAATCACAATATCATTAAATTTGTAGGGTTACAATATTCAAAATAATATGGTCTTGAACGATTCACGTTAATGAAATAAAAAACATTCGAATACTTGTTTATTTAATTTCAAAGTTAATTTACTTTTATTTAGAATTAATATTTTTAGTTAAAAAATATTCGATACCCAATATTATTTCGGATACTCATTTATACTTAATATTTGAATATGAGTATAATTAGAATGTGCAAAATTGTTTTTCAAGAACATTTGTTGTTGACTTTGTCCGAAACCGCGAAAGTCGTTTGGGTTTTATCAATTTTTACACTCTCCGAAATATAAACGTTATTGCATTAACTTTTGTAAAACATAAAGTTAGCTTAGGTTTTGTACGCGGAGCAAAATAATATTCAGCGAACAGCTAGCCACGTCACTTCGTGAAGTTCGGTAGAAAATACCTTATTATATAGCAATTTGCATTTGTTCCATTATTTCTTGAACACTAAAATTGTGCTAAACTTCAGGCTTTGAAATTTATTAAAAATAAGGATGTAAAGTAGTATTTTGCACATCGCATTCTCATCACTATTTACATTTTATAAATTTGAAATTTGCAAAAAGCGAGAAATAATGATACAAGGTAAAAATTTATTTTTCAATTAATATTTACTGTGTTGCATTCGCTCACATTGCGTTTTTTTACACAATTAAAATGTCGCTCGTATCTGTGATGGAATTTCGCTGTTCGGAACTGTTTTCTACAACTTTTAAATAAAAATGTTAAGTTTATTAAAATTGTGATTCTTCTAATGTAACAAATATGCTACATTGGCAGTTGAAAGTAAATTAAGTATGATTTTCTCTTTGCCGTTGAGTGGTAGAATTTCTACGTATGCCTTCATTATATGTTTTTCCGTTCAGCCCCTATTCCCTTTCGTTACCCCTTCATTTCTTTAATTTTCTCCAGAGTGCTGCCCACATTTTTCGCCATGCACTAGTATATCACATTTGCCCGAGGGCACAAAGAAAATACGGAAAACCTGTACCCATGTACAGGCGGCTATATTTTTACTGAGTTTCTGCTGTATGAGAATACATGAAAAAGTCTGGCTCAACAGTTGACGCGAAAATCAGTGCATGGTTAAGCGTTCACCCATCCAAGTACCGACCGCGAGTCGAGTAGCTTAACATGGGAGATCGCCGAAGCTCTACACGACTGTGCGCTCACTGCTGTCACTGATGTCGACAATTTTTTTCACGTATTGGTATTTTGAAAAAAAAAAAAAAAAAAAAAAAAATTCTCTCAATACAATATTTCATTCTCGAAATTCGTTAGCAGCCTTTATTTGTTTATATCCCCGTGCCATTATATACTGAAAATAATTGAAATAATAATGAAAAAAACTATCCTAATAAACATATGATACCCATAACCCAGAGATGGAAATGTGCAAAACCCGGTCGTTTATTATTACTGTAACACATTGAAACCATAATTTTGAACAATGTCCATTTTCACGCCAAAACGTCAAAAATGAAATAATCTTTTTCGCTCGACGAATACATAATACGTCGATATTTGTAACTGTATCCATGCATAGAACGCATTGAAATATTGTGAGTGAATTTATCATAAGCGGCTAAATTCTATCGATCGTTACTTCAATTATGGCGTTCGTCCTAGAGTTAGGAATGTAAGGCGCTCGGAAAGGGAAAGCGTTAACGACCGCTTTGTCCTCCACGTACTCGTCGTTCGGTTATATCTATGATGACGACGGTGCTCTCTCTGTTTGCACGAGGACGCCGTGGCGGGTAGACTGAAATGCTCTCTCGTGCGAGGACAGAATCGAATATTCAGCGACGCCGCCGACTCCTCAGCCAGTTGGGAGAGCATGAAGCGTCGCGACCAGGTTAGCCGGTGAACTTTTGACCCGGTCTTCATCTCCTCTCTGTTCGGAGCTCGTCCCGCTCGCTCCTATCGTGGCAGCTACATCGACAGCGACCTTTGTCGCGCGCAACCAAGAACACCGCCACCCCTATCGCGCTCGACACTCCAAAGGCAGCCCTGCTGCTGCTGCTGCTGTCATACCACGACACATACACACACACACACACACACACCGGGATAAGGGCAGACGAGCGTGCAGGTAGCCCTTTGAGCGGGCACACGCTTCTTTTTGCGTCTGCCAATTCCGACAATCGCGAATTCCTTCAATTTTTCAAACTACTTTTTCCCTTTTCCCGTTTCGTCGTTCTATACCAATTTTGCTTTCCCGTCTCCCATTGGCTTTTTCTCTCTCCTCGCGGTTATGCCCTACGTCACTTCCGACAGTTGGGATAATGTCTCGAATTCAAGGTAAAAAGCCAGACGTGTTTCGCATTGACGATAACTGTTTTGTTCATATTTACAACGAAGGCTTACACTGATAGCCTTCCAAACTGCGTTCGATGATAATTTTTCTGCTGGGCAGCATTGATGCACTACAATTTTTAAAGTTGACGAGGGACAACTCCATTCGTGTGGAATTTATTGGCGTGTTACCCCTTATAGTGCTAATATTAACATTTTTTGCAGTGGGGATTTGGTACGAACGATTTTGCTCAATTTATTCCTGTGTCAACTTCACTCGGTGACAGTGACATCAGAATTTTTTTTTTGTGTATTCTACGATCTATAGTGTCACCTTAACACGCGGGTCGAACGAACACGGTTTGGTGTCAATCATTTGTATATACATCGTAGGAAGTCAGTTGACCATAAATCTGGAAGTTTGTCTATCCCTGTTAAACGTCTCTGCTCTGTTTCTTGTTCGTGTGGGGATTTGGTGGATTTCTTATAAATAGATTGAAAAGTAAATCTGATCGCGTGTGTACTGACATTCCTAAACGCTTCCCTGTATGTGCGTACCTGTTCTCGATGTCACTATGAAACAGTAAAGCTTGAAGTTAAGTATATTGCAAAATAAAAAATATTGCACGGTGGATTTTCGTGACATGTGTGTTATGCTGGCATTGATTTTACAACCGTATTTTTAATAGCTTACGTTCACGTTCGGTTAACAAATAGACGATCAGATAATTTTAGCGTCGCTTTTTTATTGGTACTAGATTCAACTTCGGTGCTTTAATTTAATTGGTTCTGGCGCGCTTATTCCCGCTGTAACTCACTCTATGAAATGAAATGGAGCGAGAAATGTATGAGATAAAATGGGGATAAAAATATTCAAAAATATATTTAACAATAGTTAAAAAAATTTGTTGTCGGTATATTACCAAATATTTTTGTGTATTTTTGTGTTGATTAGTATTGAGCCTATGTTAGGTTGATAGGGTCTAGAAGATCCTCAATTAATTTTCAGTCATGATTTCTACTTACTCAATATTTCCTATCACCAGAACCGTGATATATGGAATTCCAATAAATTAGATGCCATCTGATTTCTGCTCTAAATTTAGGGGAGAACTGTGCAACTGAATAGACCTTGAGGAAAAATTTTCGGCCTGTTTGATTGCCTGTCTAAAAGACGAAAACTTTGGCCTGCAGAATTTTCAGACCGATTTCACCGTATGTTATCTGAACGATCAGGTGAAGAAGAAATTTGCAGTGCGGTCAATGTTACCGACTGAGGAGCATCTAAGGGTATACGTCCTTAATTGAATGCAGTGCAGAGGAGTCACTTATAAAGGCTTACTTAGCATAATTGTTTTTAGACGGCAGATTGGATATTCCCATTTAAGACGATGAGTAACTGTAATTGGTAATGGAAACTAAACGTTTTAGCAGGAGACCTTTGATGTTTGAGTACAAGGCAAATTTAATTTCGCTGCAGAGTGGGTAGACGAAGTAAAACCTAATTTAGTTTTGTCTAAAATATTACGCAGCTCTGATTGAATTGGTTCACAGTTTTTCCGTTATCAATTATAGTTTCTCAAGTGATGTTTAAAGTTAACGCATGTTGGGTTTTTCGCCGGTTTTATTGTATTCAATTTGTCATAAACTAGGGATTAAAAATAGCCTATACTAGTGTACCCTACAGTGTATTCGACTTATGTGCAAAAGGTTCATTTTACAGAATCCTTTTTTGGGGCATATTTAACTTCCAACTCAAAACTAAAAAGGTTCTGCAATGTTCTATGGAAAATGATAATTTGAAAAAAAATTATAGCTGATAATCTATAGCAATTCAATATAATTTATTGCAACATGTTGTCTTTCAGGATCGAATATGTTGTACTTAAGTTCGAACTGAAGTTCAAACTTGCGACCATAAATACGACTTGTCGAAATTTTGTAGAGAAATAAGGTATATCGTATATGCTTTTTTTTGGCAAGCGTACTTAGCATTCTGTCATCATCCTACTTTTCATAAATGGTCATATGGCAGCGGCTTATAATTATCAATACTTTCAAACAGACGACGATATAAGTCCAATAAGTGCAATCATGTTCCTCAATCTCAACATACTGCTATACATTTTCATGAGCTCCCAGAAAATTATACACGTTCCGCAAGCCGGACGTTCACCAACCCAGTAAATACACATCAACAGTTTCATTATTGTTTCAATACAATTTCCTATGCGGCGATGCATTTGCTACTTTACAAGGCTGTTAATAAATTCATTCGTAAGTAGGAAATTGTGCCATTAAGGTGATGCCCGTGCAGCTTGTACTAACTGGAATTTAGCCATCAGAGGGTGGCGTGCCTATAAACTTCAACCAGCATAATATATAATTAAAATATGCTGCGAGATTGGAATTGTACGCTGTTTCCATATTTGATTGCAACCCGCGCAACCAATCACAGACACAGCGGGCCATTCTAATGGATATTGGAAAATTGATATAGTGGAACATGAAGGCCGGCGCAAATCACGTGTCACTCACTTGAGTTGTAGAATCAACCTCGAGAAGGCACAGTTTACGCTGCAGCAGCTATAGGTGATAGCTCTGTATTACAAATTTATTTGAAACTAATAATTTCATAGGGATTAAGGTGAATGTTTCGCGCTAAGATCGAAAATCCATATTCGAGGCCGTTTTCCAATAGAATGGATGCATCTGGCAAGGAACATTTAAAAATGCAGTGTACGCATTTTTCCAACACGTTTTGATCCGAAACTGAGTGTTCTCCTAATTAGTTCATGAGTAACCGTATTCAAACACAAACGCTGATGCGCCCTCGCTGCATCGATGTTTCGTATAATGCCGCTAGATGGCAAATGCCTAAAGCGTCTCTCGCAAGCGATTAGACTTTACTAGTAAAGCCAAAGTGTTTGTAACAATGAGAAGATATTTAGGATTCCGCGGCATGAGAGGGACTTACCATGTGAAGATGTTGCTCCTTGGTGTTAGCATTTGTGTACCTTCGATGAAAATCTCGAAGAAATAATAAAACTAAACCGTGATCTTCAACAGCAGGCTTTGCCCACAGAACAAGGCACAATCAATTTTCAAGTATATGTTAATAGCACGATGCTGACACTGTGCTGAAAGGTCGTGCCACATCGAAAAATGTTAAGCGCAGGGTGTGCGTGCACGATGATGACACGGTGACGGCACAGTATTGACCAGCTTCAGGATGCCGCATACAAATGACATAAGAAGTAAAGCGTCTCAAACGTTAAAAAAATATGATAGAAAAAGTGCACTATCTCTACAAGTCCAAGTGCCACGACAAGTTCAGTGCATACAAATGGGTCTGAAGAGCTGTTCGTGATATCTGTTGTCGAGGTGAAAATGAAAATACCTAAGTATATATTAAGGCCTTTGAAATGCTAGGCAGTAGTGGATCTTCTTGAGTACTCCTTTGAAACTCTAACTCGAAATTACAAACACAGTCCCAGGTAAACTTTGTCATGAAACGTTTCTTCAGTAATGTAAAGTATGCTTGGCCTACCACTACGGTAGTACCAAAGACTTTGCAGCTCTTAGCTAGGAATTTTGACATAAGAGACGCGTCTCGTTAATCTTCGTAAAAACATAGACTTGAGATATGTTTACTTTTACGTGAGCTCCAGAAGTAATCAAACAAAGTCGAAAGTATGATATTGCGATGCATTTTGGGTTTATGGAAGATATGTGTTATCAGTCTGGTTATTTTGTCATTATTTCGTATACTGTCTCGTAGGCACGTGTCTTCCATCAGAAAGACGTATATCCGGAATATCAAAATTTTTTTCTTTTAGTTTTTATGCCAAAATTCAATGTGCTTGGCTGCTTGGAGAGGAGCGGTGGAGCACGGAAATATTTGCTATTGTGAGCAGCACAGAAATAATATTAAAAACGACATACTAGATATACACGAGACAGTCGCGATAACCACCACGCGAAAACATCAGATTCTCACTAATTAACTCTATTAAAAACTGCCGGTCCACACGTGGTAGCCGGTTCGTATTTTTCGTTCAGCTAAGGCAAGCTGCCAGATTTTTCCCGGATTTTTAAATTATCATAGTGTTTTGTGTTCAGCTTTAAATATTAATAATGGGAAGACGTAATTTATAAAAATCTGAAACAAATTGTGCATCGTGAGTCATATTTGGCAATGGGAGGGTTGGCCGTTGCCGGACTCGGAGTTGGCATGGAATGCTCCGTATGTGCACTGTTAAGTACGCAAAGTCAATGGAGGTATATCAGCAGTGAAAAAGTTGAGAAAACTAAGAATTAGTTCAATTCACAAAAATCTTAATAACCCATAATCCGTTTTGCAGAATTGTTTTTCGCAATAATGTTATTTTTCGTTATTCCAATATCCCGAATGCCTGCGGTATGACAAAAAGCTGAAGGTATGACGAATATCGAAAACAAATGTGGCAATATTTTCATTAAATTATCCCCAGCCCGTTAAGATAACAGACTTCAGGGTAGATCGTGATGGCCATCTTTTGTATTTCCGGCACGTCTTCGGAGGTGTCATTGGCGAGCCTCTTTGCTAGTCGCCTGTCTTTTCATAACTGCTTGTTAGGAGCCGACGATTCGAACCGACACTCGTGGGTCCTGAAGTTTTATGAGTCAACGTAGTACTGGTCAAGCGACAGATCCTCTTGCCATCAGTTCGCACACCAGCTACCCTGGGGGTCCGCAGGTGCGTGCGTGCGTACGATCGATCAGTCGTGCGTGACACGCAACACATGCGCGTGTTACGCATTATTCCTCAAAGATAGCCCGGGACCGAATAGGAGCTGTGCCAAATCGATTGCTAACGTCGCGTATGTACAGCTACCGCCTGTATGTATTTATTTTTTTATATGTTACATACACGACTTTACACGTTTTTTTGGACCCATATAATGTTCCAGGTTTTATGTGCAATACCCCAATGTCTTCGGTCCAAGGAAGCCTTTATTTCCGAAAATTCCTTTTACCCTCCACTGTGCCATCACACCATGGTGAAAGCCTCACAAATAGAGGGTACATAGACATGACTAACAAAAGTCAATGGACGTAAGTCATTTTCGCACGAAATCGCCTAGACAATATAGCTTATAGAAATTCTTGTGGTAATTATTCGAGAGCTGAGGATTCATTGATTTTCTTTCCTCATAGAAGAAAGCTTTGTTTTCATTAATTAAAAAACAATTTTTTAGATTTTTGTGCCAGAATACTTGGAATAGTCCAAAATATTCAGATGAGTGCTTTAGAAAAAATGTCCGCATGCATGTGCGTGTTCATGGGCTGAGCTACGAAATTTCGCTTACGCATAACTCAAGAATGGTTAGAAACAGAAATCCGAGCTTAATAGTTGCAATTTTTTAAAAATTGTATGCACAAATTTGGACTTTATAACTTTTTGGAAAAAGCATGTGAATGCTTTAACTTTCTTTTATTCTAGTCGCAAACTCTCGCCGTAGGAAGCATCGAGTGAGATGTACCTGAAGTTAAATAGAATAGCTTTAAAAGTGTGATAGATTTAAAGGATACCTTTGAACGATAGCTGCCTGATACCTGATGAAATACGACGAGAGAAACTTATTTTGCGCCCTTCAATTACTTTTTTTCTTTGTAAACGTTTGGGATTTTATCACATCCTTCCGAGAGTTCAGTATCAATTGTATATTCAGAGGAGAAGTCTAATTCCTGAGAGTGGTTAGAATTTACAAGGAGAATCTCGAATTTCAGCTCGTGTGATGTAACGTATCGACTTAAGGGGATGCTGGAGTCGATTAGGCGATTCGTAGTAAATATTCATCGTAAATATGCTACAAATATATTTCAACTTTTCCACGGAGGTAATAAAAACCTTCATGCCTCGGCGACCGGTCGAATTACCGTTCAAGACATAGAGCAAATGTTTAAAAAAAGTATATTACTGAACCTCTCAAAAGTCAATATGGTCGCTCGAGACGTCAAAAAGTTCGGATAAAGTATGATATAAACGTTTCTGGGGCTCAGATGTGTCAAATCAGACCGGACGCCGAAGCACGAAGGTTTTTATTAAACCCCTGCAAAATTTGAAGTATATCTGTAGCATATTTACGATGAATAGTGTACATTACGAATTCGCCCAGTCCCCTTAACTAGCCCTGGTTTTTCGTTCGAGCAAATTGTGCAATAGCGTTGTGGACTAATGAATTGTGTACAATAAAATTGTCTGTTTAAAGTTATGTACAATATTTTCTATGCATTAACATTGCACTGCAACGATTTACACAACAATCTATTGCCTAACAATATTGTTCCCTCGCGATGTGCCCGAATATTTCGGGCTTATGTTATTATGCACAAATAGAGCGTGTACTGAATAATTGTACACTGATTGGTCGTGCATAAGTAAATTATGCCTGTTTGGGTTTCGCGAGCTCACATAAAATGACATAATATTTCATACCGATTGCTAACTGAATCAACGAATTCTTCATGTAGAATATAAAACCTTTCTGATATTCTTTAGTGTTATTTTGGTAACCGAAACTGGGTCCAATCTCTTGAGCGCAGTTGATGATACAGCGAAAAAAATATTAAGCAAAGCAAATAACGAGTGGATGGGTCCGAAGCAATTTTGGTGAAGGAGAGAATGGAGACAAGGGTTCGAAACTTCATCCACGTTGTTCGCAATCTGCATTTTAGACATTGGAGAAATTATGGAAACAGGTCAAGCAGGAAGGGCGGCGATCGGGCGGGAGGGAGTATATGGACCCCAGTTTAACTAGGCGATTACCGAGTCTTATCGAGCATTGGGGCGACGATAGGAGAGATGTTGAGAAGAGTGGAACAACATATTTGTATAAAGGTTATTGCGTACCGAATATCCAATGCAATCTCTTCTCAAGGTCCCTTGACAACTAAATAGGTCAGTCGGCAAGGGTTTTAAATTACAAAAACTTTACTACTCGTGAAACCTTGTTTTTACATTCAGATCGGTACCGTAATGTTAATTATGAGTTTCAACCATCACAATCGATACGAGTTCTCTCATTTGAGAGGCGGCCATTTTTCGTTTTAACTCTTCAGCTATTATCGTGCAAGTGGGGAAATTTATGACCAGTTGTCACAAGTGCTATACTCAGTTTCCACTCCTTGAAGAGGTTCCATAATTCGTTAATACTGCAAAACTTTACGATTCCCGTCCATGAATTGCTGAGAAAAAGAACATAAAGGTGAATCACGGTTCTTGAAACGAATGAAAAACATACCTCTCTATTTCCACCATTTTGGAGTACTCAAGATGTACTCGACAAAACAAATTTGGACTTGAAGGATAACCGCTCTGGTGATTCATAGTTAATAAATTAGTTCTACTGACACTAAAGTAACTGGTCGACCTTTTGGCTACAAACTGTTTTCCAAGTTTTTGTCCAAACACATTTTGGACACTACATCCGGTGCAGTGTCACTGCGAAGAGAACGAAACGAAGGTCAATTCTTGGAGCAGCGTCCTTCGGATTACGCGCAGCGTGTAAAATTCATGAATTTGATTTCGAGGTAATCGCGATTGAACCAATCGATTGGTTTTTTAACAACAAAGTTCTTCAAGTTCATCATGAAGGAAGCGAATTATTTTTAAATAATTGTTAGGTGAGGGGAGAGTTGTCCTTATAATTTAAAAAAAGTTTTACCGACTGACTCGTCCACCTCCAATGTCTCGATTGAACTCCTGTAGAATGATGTTAAGCAGAAAATAAGAGAGCAATTTATCATGGAATACAAAACATTGAAATCAATCACTGAAGTTATGTTCGACCTAAGTTTAAGTATAAGACATTGGTCTTGAAATTCGATCACCAGCCAAAATAGACCAAAATAAATAAAAAATAAATAAATAGAAAATTTAACCATAATAAGCTAGTGGATTAACTTTACCCAACCAGCTCAACTATTATAGAGAATTTTGATATATTTATTTAATTTGAGGGGCGTCTATCTCGAAATTCGCCCGGATTCCAAATAACGACCATTCTAATGTCTACTCCTTTAAAATAATACTAAACACAATAACCCCAGTGATCACAAAAATTTGGTACTCTGGTTTTACAGGCAGCCAATCATAGAAGGAATAAATCGATTCGCAGCTGTAGTGAAATTGCGCAACTGCAATTTTTATAAGGGCTTAACTATACTGACCGTGCCGTTAAAAATACCGATGGAATCATCCAATGGCACATATTATTGAGCTTTTCCCAAATGCACGTGTATATGTTGGTACACAATCCACACAATGAGGCACCCCTGCCCCTCGCCGTTGTAGCGCTAGGGGACTGTCGATCAGCTTCGAGAATTGATGAAGAGGAAATCTCGTTTAAGAGCACTTTCGAGAGCCACTCTGAACGCGCCCACATCGAGACCTTCGACCACCAGAAGCTTCGAACTCTATCTCCAACGGACTGAGCCTCCCCCCCCCCCCCCCCCCCCCCATTCTGGAGAGAATTCTATTACCGTGAGAGAGGACGAGAGGGTGGAAGTGGGCAGACAGCGATGAGAGGCCGTCAGAGCCTATAGAATTCGGAACCAGTGGGAATTTCAGCAGGAAAATGAAACCTATCGTGTGCCTCTGGCATACATACCTACTCTTGGGACCAGTAGTGGAGCTTCTCACTCGTAGTATTCACTCGGTTCTACTCGCAATTTAAGTTATAAAGCAAATACTTGTGATGTATGTATAGGGTTTAATGATATATACATAGACAGTTCCACTCCAAGTGAAACTCGCCATATTCCTGGAATCAAAAATTTTCCCGGTCACTAATTTCGCAATTATAATTAGGTTTGAATCGAAATTACTAATTAAGCGCGATCACTAAACTATCCTCTTAAAGGCAGCATTGATTCTGCAAAACTCATTTTTACACACACGCCCTATAATGGTTCATTAGCAACTCTACATTCTTTGTATATTGGCAATTCCGTGTTAGCTAACATTTGTACACTGACAATTCCATGTTTGTTAATATTTGTACACTGACAATTCCATGTATGCTAATATTTGTACACTGACAATTCCATGGTTGTTAAAATTTGTACACCGACAATACCATATTTGTTAATATTTGTACACTGACAATTCCATAATTGTTAGAATTGGTAACAATATACAAATTTAGTGCGAGCTGGGATGAGGTTATGTATCGAAATCTTCCGATATTGGAATAGAGATTTTCCGTGTCCTAGCATTGATACGCTATCCTTCATGGTGATTAGTACTGTGAACGGTTTTTGGGGGTCGAATTTAATAGCGGCCGACTGACAAAGCTCATATGCCAACTGTATGTGTTATATTTTCCCCCGAGCTTAAAAACCAATAGCAGTGCCCTTCGTTTCGTTTGTTCTCCAAACACTTTGCTTATACAGTAGCATTCGGTATTTGAAGAGCTAGATAGTCCTCAGGGGGTTTAAAAAAATGAAATGGTAAAAAGACCTTGCGTGAGATTCCCGATACATATACGTGAAATATTGGGTTGTTTCTCGACGAGGGAACAGTGTTTATGGCCCGAGGCAGGCTCAGATCCCTAGCTTACGAATAATACTGAGGTTTGATTTAGAACGAGCATCCAGCTATCTTTATAAGCCCATGTCAAGCAAACTTTAATACTGTTTGAACGCAAACGAAGGAATTTGTTAAATAATTGAACTATGAATAACAATAATATTTATAATAACAATTAGTAAAAGATATTAAATTCGAAGGCATGATGACTTTGAATACATTTTTAAAAAATAATTATAAGGTGAAATCAATATTTTTCGTAACTGGAGTGTATGTAATTTCTCCTTTTCAGATTTTTCTTTTTCATCAAGAGGACATATTCTAAAGAAATCGATATTTCGGTCGAAGTGTATGTGTGTCACATACTTGAATAATCATCATATTCTGAAAAATGCGATCTGTGCTTTCAGTACTTTTTGTCTATTCAGAATGTTGCTCTATAACCCCTTTGTCGTCAAATTCATTTCGAATAGCAAATTCATGCGTAAGGTTTTCTAATTAAAAAAAAAGATTTACGCTATTCACATCGCAAATCATTTTACTACATATTCACATTATATTATGAATTCATCGATAATTCATCCAACCACAGGAAAATCAATAACCTTACATTCAATGCCAATAACACAAATAATGTGAGTGATTCACTTTGCCTGCCTTCTAATACATCGTTAAAAAAATATCCAACTTTATATACCGGTATATAAAGCTCGAAGCATATACCGTGTATTAATTATCAAGCATTCGCCATAAGAAAATACGACATTGGTATACCAAAATGAAGATTACGATAGTCACGTGCACTAACTTTCAAACACCTGTTTCGCAAAATTCTAATATCAGTCCCAAATTTGCAATAAAAGTGTATTAGTATAAAATTCATATACCCAAAAATCGCATATCGATTTGTATATTAAATTTACTTGTATTCTAAACGGTGTAGCTTAATTCCCCGAGAACTAACCGCTTGAAATGTAATAATGTGAAAAACGACTGCAAGAGGAAATCCATTAAATTACACGCTCCGTAAAACGCTCAAGTTTACAGTTATAGCCATAATTAGAGATAACGAGAAAACGACCCTAATTGTGTTGGAGGAAAACACGCTCTTAATCTTTGCAGTACACAAGCGTGTGATAGCAACCATGACCACGAGAAAAATCGATAAGGGTAGCGTGAAAAGAACAATGCCTTCTGTACAATATAGCTGTGACCAATAAATACGACAAAAATAAAAGCAGATCAATCAGGAACCTCACGTCGGGACAGACTGAACTATCAAGACGGTGGTACCCGTGCCATTGCTGCCAGAACCTTACCTACGTTATCACGATGCTTTTTCAAAGAAACTTTCTTCCATCGTCGTTCTTCTTCGTGGTCTCTGTCCACCCCTTCTGCGATACCATTCAACAAAGACGTTTCTGAACGTTTGCGGTGTCCATGCCAAAAGGGTCTGCGAGTGGGGGCCATGGAGAGGCTTTTATTCCGTGCTATTTGTGGAGAACGACCCACAGTCGCAGACATTGTGTGAAAAGTCTTATAAAATCGAAATTCGTTTAGATTGGACGTATTGGATGTGGCCACCATTTACTTTATTACTTCGTTCTACTTTGATGGCTTCTCCGCTGCGGAAATTACATGTACACATGAAAAAACGATTTTGCTAGGTGAGCAAATCTTTCGCCAAAATAGTGACGAGATTGCGTTATTTGCTAACCTAACTAAAAAAAATTGTTAGCTCCGCAAATCCTTTTGCTGAGCTTCTGCAGGGATAATAATTTGTTCTGCTGAGATGGCATATAGCCCAATGCTCTCACTATTTCAGCAAAAGATTTGCTGGCCCAACAAAATCGTTTTCTCCGTGTACGTCGTAATTGCTTTACAGATTAATTCGTCCTAGGAATGAATCTCATGTTCTTCTGATCTTCAAACCGAATTTCCATTTACAGTGGTGTAGCTAGTGCGTCTTAAATGTGAGTTATGACAGGAAAATTGTTGCCACTGCAAATGCAATTGCTATTGCCGTTTCGAAAAAATGGTAACGTCATATTTTGTATAAGCTCATATCACGAGTAAATAAAGCTCTTTTATATAAACTATTCAGTTTTAATCGCATATAAAACGTGAAATCACAATATTTTCTACTGAATTTCTATTAAAGATGTTATACACATAAATCTCAGAGTATTATTTGCAACATGTGAGAAATTGCCATAAATGGAAAAACAATATCGTGATCTGTTATTAGCTTGAATAAAAAAATTGATAAAGAAGGAAAACCATAACATTGCTTCCTCATTATTTTGTGCTTTCAACAAAGCTAGGCGGAAGTTTGGCTTCCCCATAGAGGAACCTTCGTGAAAAGTGAAAAATAATAAGGAACCAATGTGCAAGCTTGAATTCGCTAAAAAAAAAACGCTTCGCGAGTGAACTCAATTTTCCAAAAGGCTCGAGTGGCTTGGGTTTTCAGTAGACTTAAGTGGCTCGAGCGGCTTAAATTTTCAGGAGACTCGAGCAGCTCTAATTTTCCGTAATAACTTGTTTGGCTAATTTGGGAATTCTGTTCTCGTATTACTTGACAGAGATGGGCATTTATGGATATTAATACTAACATATTTTTAATTGTTCGTCTATACGAAAAAATGTTCCATTACCTGTATCGAAGAAAATTTTATTTAACAAGGTGCGAAAAGATGGTTTTGCGCACGGGGTCACGGAGTGTGGGAACAAAACGTTGATTTAGCACCGCTGAAATAAAAAATAAATTGCCTTCATGGCTATTCTACAAAATGTTAATAAAATAATGTACCCCCAAAGTTATTTGAAAATTAAATAAAAAAGTATAGCAATCAAATGGACCTGTTGTACTTTTATGCGAAATTCAAGTCTCTCGCTTATACATCGCTGTGAGAGATATTTATGTATTGTAAAAAAAATTTGCAAGGGGTGGAGGTACAAGTAGCGAATGATCAAAATAGCAAATGGCTAAAATAGCGAATTTATAATTATGGCTATTGTAGATTCAAACGTTTATTATTTTGGAAATCGGTATTTCAGTCATTTGTCCTTTTAGCCCCGACGTTTTGCGAGTACTACGAAAATTCGTGCGTCAATATATCCATCAATGGTAATGAAAATGATGACAAACAAAGAGCCCTTGAAAACACCGTATCTTTGTGCCAAGTTCGATGAAAGCTCCAGTTTTACTCACCATTAATGGCAAGTGAAACGATCTCACTTGTGGAAAAATCGATTGAGAGATAGAACGAAGCAAAGGATCGTTATTTCTTTATTCCTGGCTATTTCTACCTGTCGGATCTTTTCACTACATCTTGGAAAGCCTGCAACCATCGGCAACGAGGTTAAGAGCTGTCGATGCAGCGGGTAATGATGCCATTCCCTTCGGTGTTGAATCTCCACTTATTCTCTAGGTAGAGAGCTAGGAGTTGCCGTATTTGGGTGGAGATATTGCGGATGTATGGATCACTACGAGGACGAACCGTGGAAGCTTCACCCGCAGGCAGGGCGAAGAATAAAGTGACGAGGATCAACGATGTCTCCCAACTCTTAAACGTGCTGCAATCCCCTTACTTTACCGTACTTTCTCGACGTGTTGCGCTACTGGAATTTCCTGACGGTTCCCTCCGGGAATAGCTTAATCCAATTTGCGCGAGAAGGAAAATAAGAGGCGAAAGAAAAGACCTCAAACCGAGCTGAGGTGAAGCTGTAATGAAGAAATGGGAAAGAAAAGCGGTGCTTGATTGATTCCGAAACATAATTTGATGATGGCGAATTTATTGCTATCATGAAATCCTTTTAAGTTCCTTTCGCTTCGACGTAGGGGAAATTTTATTCTCGTGAAAACATACGTGTCTAAGACTTTCATATCATAGTCAGGATACTCCAAAACGTTGATACAAGTGGTTTAGAGGTCCGGGTTCGATTCCCGGTCAAGGCCAAAGATTTTTTCGGAGGCTTTGCGAACTGCAAGTGGTTCAGATTCCACTATAAACAGTAGGTCTCGACTAATGACCGTAGCGGTAGACGCCGTAATAAAAAAAAAAAAAAAAGTGGTTTAGAAAAACTTGTCCGCACTTGTGTGTATGGAATCAACCGATTGAGCTGGAAATTAGCACACCAGTGAAGCAGCAGGCTCGCTTCGATTATTGCAATCTTCGTGGAAATCTAAACGGGACTTTAGATTTTTTAGAACCAATTGAAATATTATTGTATTTACAATTTTACGATAAATGTCTATGCGCTACAATTCACTTACTTTGAATTTCTTATGCTTTGACCACTGAAATTTCAAGGAACTGTAATGTCTTTATTCCAACAAGGACTTAACACAGAATCAACCATATTGTTTCTCATTATTTTTCAATCTGCACAAAGCCTCCACGAGAAAAGTAGCTTTGTGTAAAAATAAAAATAATGAGGACGTAATATCCAAGAGTCTGCATTTTATTTCCCATTAAATGCTTGTTAATATTCCGGAGTGAGTATACGATAGTGAGAATAAGTACCTCACGCTGAGCCGAGGTGAACAAAAAAGTGGGTAAATTAAAAGCTTTGCTAGATTAATTTTTGAGATAATTCGATGATAGTGGATTTGGTGCTACTACAGTACGAATTGTTTTTTTTTTTTAAATCGAAGGTGTATATCTCAATGAGTCATTTTGCCGAGGCAATGGGCATCACTTTCTAATTTTCCGAGACAGTCTCTCGCTTTTGCTTAATTACTTTTTAATGCAAAGTAAAACGTTGGACGTTGTGCACCTATACTAATTTTCACTTTCCACAAAGTTGTCAAAATTGGAGATTCAAAATTGATAAATACGCTTGCTTATCGCATTTGCTAAAAAAATAGGCATCGTAGATCTCCAAAAAAATAATTCCAAATTTACTTCACTTTCTATACTTGTCTTAAATCAGTTAATTAAAAAAAAGGATTTTTACAGAAGTTATTATTTTCACCATAATTTGAAAATGTGGAAGAATCCTTGAAAATCATGTAGCGAATAAATAACATTTTAAGTCTAATTAAAATAAGGGCATATATTATATATACCGAAAAAATGGATAGCGAGGATTTATTAATGTTTCATGCTTATTCGATGATGGCGAATTTTTTGTTATCAAGAAATACTCTCTAGTATTTTTGTTTATATAACCGTAGTTTATATTTCCTTACATCAATATACAACTTCACAGAGCTATGGCGTGGAGCGAACTGTACATTAAGTTTGGCAAATTTCTCTCCCTCGGAGTTCAGTCCTTCGCATTGGACTCGGAACACTTGGGAGTCGTGCGGCGGAGTTATAATGCTGCAAAGTTTTAATATGGATGAGGTCGACGAATGTAGTCTCTTAGAGATACAACGGTGTTCGGTTCGCCAAGCTCTAGAGGGAAATCGTGGTAAAATTAAAGGGTGAATTTTCTTGTCTGATTCCAGGCTACAAGAGGGTCCTAACAAAGTAAAATGGGTTTGACGTAGCAACGGGCCATTCACAAACGACGCCATCGACTGATCTTAATCGATCTTCACTGAACAATCAATATTATAATACAACAGAAAAAAAATACGTGTTTCCTAACGTAGCCATATATTAACAGTATAATATAAAGCGATATTATATTCATGATAAATATATATATATATATATATATATATTCTATGTTCGACGAGGTTATTTATCGAAGAAATATTTAAACGTTTTAACAAAAAACATGCAAAACATAAGATGCAACTTTCGATCTTCTTTATGAGATCGTCGACGATTGATCAACAAGAGGAGATAACACATCGGTTATCAACTTCCGGAAAGATTACAACAGCTGTTACGATTAATTTGAATGCTCTAGATGTGGTCCAGGTGCGGTACCAAACGCTTAAGCTCGGCTCAAGCTCGGCTTAGTACAAATGACTAAGTGATACTACGGATGGCCTGGCAAGGCTAGAATTTATTGGAAGAAAAAAGTCTTCAACTCGAAAACTGTGAAACGAGCGGAAGGTATAAAGCTCCGAGGCTCCGTAAAGTCGATGATCCTCGTTGAGGCGAGCTTTGATCGACTTCTAATCTTCACCGACAATTTCCATCGTCGCTGCGAGGCCAAGGAAAAAAAACCAGATTGGTTTATCTCGAGAAAATGCAAAACCTGCTCTTGATGTAGAATTAGATGAAGCTAAACAACAGCGAAGACAATCCTAGAACGAAGATACCTAATTAGTCCGTAAGAAGAATAAATATTATAGATTCTATGGAGAGAATATAATATAATATTAGTGATAATCTGAAATTTTCATTGATTGGAACGACAGTATCGAAGAAACAGAATTAATTACCAAAGATATACGTTAAATAGACAGTTAAAATATATAGATATATATATATTAATATATAGATTAATATTAAAATTTATATTTAATCGAAGAAACATAAGCTGGCCCGAATCTACGAATTTTTAAAAGAAGTATATAAATATAATTCAACAAAATTCGATAATCCAGTTTGGGTTATGAATTTTGACCAATCACATTACATATCTGTGTAAGTGTTTTGTCATTCGGTCTATCCGTTAGTCGATAATACAATTGTACAGTACATCGATTAATCCTGCGAAAGTAATTCACACTCGGCGAAGCCGACATCTTTGCAATTTAACTCAAGACGGAGAAGAAGACGATAGAGAGGTGTAAAAAATACGATGGAGTAAAATGGTCCGCCCATAAAAGAATATTGCTCCTATAAAAGTATCGACAAAGAGAACTCAACCGAATTAATCGATACCCGAAATCGTGAGTGAATCGTGTTAATCGTAAAGCAATATAAAAAAGACGAAATGAAAATTCTAAAGAAGCAAAACCGTTGTTTATAAACAAAGAAATTTAACTCTTACGGACATTTCTAATGTGCGTTTCCCCAACGAAAAAGGAAAATTAATCTCCAGAACTTAACGATCTGTCAATCATAACGATAATGTCACGACACATTGACTGATATCTTCGGTGATTTGCAAAACAACGTTTTTCCTTGTAAGCCCTCATCAAAGACCTTCAACCCTTCGAAGTGGCAGCTTTTCATCGATACGCTCTACGCCACAAAGAAATCCATTTTCTGCGCTGACGTCGCCACTGTTTGAAGTCTGAGGATATTTTCCGGTAGCCGGAGGCAGCTCGGAAGATTTATATTTGTTCTGCGCGATACTTTCTTCCATCAACCTTTTTCATCTTGTAAAAAAGTTGGAAAACCTGAACTGACCGACTTCCAAGTTTTATCGACTCCTCGTTGGCGATGTACGTCAAGATACGAATAATCTTCTCGTCGAATAAACATTTATAAGCTTCCTTATCTCAGGATCGAGATCACAACATTATAAGTTGACAAAGTTCGTTGAAAAGATTTTTTGTTGACAAAGTCGTTGCCAGGTCTATAAAAGTACCAAAATCTTGCTCACTAAACTCATTATTGGCATTAACTACGAAATAACAGTGACGGTAAAATAAATAACGTCCGAGGAATAGTGGACAAGCACTTCCCAGGGGATGAAGAAGGGCCGAGTATAAAATATAGCCTTCGGTGTCCAATACAAGTTTCTTTCATCTCTGCTATGATTCTCTGCAGCCACTGGTGCGAGAAGATCGATTTGATACCATTCGGATTGAACTAGAACGGTACTAGAACAGCTGTAGAACAGCTCTTCCGCCAGCCAGTAAAAGAGAAGACAAGAAGTATCATCTTTCGACGTAAGAACACACTTGAAAAATAGTAGTTCATTGATCAGCTTCCAGCTTCTCAATCATTGGTGAAGACTTCAAACGTGTCACGCTCGACGATGTAATTAAGGAAAATATCCAAAGACGTCTGTACCAGATTTGTTTACGTTAGTTGAACCTAAAATCAAATAAAAAGTACTCGAAGCTGGTGACACTATAAAAAATAGCTCAAATACCAATATGAATGGATATATACACTATATATGCTATATAAGAATTACATACGGGTGAAGAAAGGAGGATTGTTAGGATCATAAGAAGGAGAGAAAAAATTAGAACGTGCGGAGAGTGAATTCCTGCCAGAGACTCGAACTTTCTTTGAATTGCTTCTGGAGCTCAACTCGGTCGATAGGAAAAACGAGACGAGATTGGAATTGAACCGGGATTGGAAAGAAAAAGGAGTGGAACTTTATAGAAGCGGGAGAAACCAAGCGTGTCGCATTAACGAATTCTCCGGCGCATTCGTTTATACCGTTTTGTCTACCTCTTTTGTTTTCTACTTTTCCTTGGGTCGTTCCCAACACTGGTGGTCAAGTAACATTCACAACCAAAATGAATCTGGAAGTTGAGCTGATTGCAGGAGTTATTAAGGGTGGTCCACCCCCCGCACATCTGCCTGCTCCGCGTCTCATTAAAATATTTATTGCTGGCGAACGAGATGGTGAGTATTCCGATTATTTCACCTCAAATATTATCGTTTTCATTTGAATATTTTATTCCCACCCCCGCTTCAAAATCTGATCGATGCTCATAGGAAATGAAGTCTGTCGAATTTAGTCCTGTTTTCTTACAACTATGTTTTTGTCATCCGTTAATTGTGCTAATTTATGTACAAAAAAAAATATTGACATTTTTTAGTAACAAGTCGCAATACTTGATTATAGTCTTATGTATTTAACAGGAAGTCGCAAAAGATTACAGTAATTTTTTTACATTTTTTTTTACGCGCGTTTTGACACCCATGGAAATAAAGTATACTTTAGATATACTCACGGATATATAAATTATATATGCTATATATAGCGGCAAAAAGTTCTATATCCTCTGTACCGTTGATATATATCCGGCGAATATATAGCGAACATAAAATACACACAATATATAAAATGGCAAAAAGTTCTATATCTCGGATATATATATCCTATATAAAATGAATGTTCTATGCATCCAAGATATATACTGGATATATCAAAAAATATACTTCCAAGTATACTTTATTCCATGGGGAGAATATGTGGAGTTCAGATTTGTTAGCTGCGTCCATATCTAATAGCTAAGGAAGTTCGAGAAAAACATTTTTTGCGACTGACTATACTGTTAAGGAGATATTAGCGGTACAATTCCATTATTTTTTTCCGGCATAGTTTTTATATTTTCAAACAAAAACTAGTGCAAACGAAGATGGATCTGAACCTCAAAAATTCTACTTATTAAATAACAGAAAACTACCCCGCTCATGTTAATAACCGATGCGACATATTATATTAAGTATTTTGGGCGTCGAATTTGCAATTTTAGTTCCAGCTTATTTTGTTTTTCGACAGATACAGTATAAACTTGAAGGTAAAAAAAATTGTGATAATATTCAACGTTCACAAATAACAGTAATGTATTTATAAGTCCAAAATAAAGTCACGAAGGTAACTGAATTTTTCTGCTAACTGAAAACTTCCAAAACATTGGATACAAGATGTCGATTAGTTATTAACTTAACCTAATTATGTTTCTGTAAATTGATTGCTCTTCATTTTTTGCCACATTAATCAGGCTTCCCTAAATTCAACCCCACTGAATTTTCAATGGTTTTTCTTTGAAAACATGTACAAGTAATTTAAGAAATCGAAGTACGTCATCGATCTGAGAGTAACGTGAATGCCTCTTTAAAAACATTATGACAATTATTGTACTTGTTTATAATTGCTTTTCCTGTAGACAATTTCTCTTCAATTTCATATATTAAAGCTACGATTATGTACTTGTATATAAAATGCGATTTCGTAATGGTTGAAATTATTTCATCAGAATTCACACACGAGAGAAAACAGTTATTGGAAAATGTCGGTCCAAGCCTGCAATCTATCTACGATGACATGGGGATCGAGGTAAGTCTCAGGTGGACGTGGACTGAATTCTGAAACCATAAATCCATAAATCGAATTGTTGAATGCAGGTTTTACTGGTTGATATGCAGTACGGAACTAGCAAGGATCCGGACATTGATCCACGACTAGCTGAACATTTTCTTGAAGAGATAAATGCATCGCATCGACACTCCAGAGGATGCTTTCTTCTCGTAAGATCATAATACCTTTCTTCTCAATCCTTTATTAAACATTTTTCAATAATTTTTTTATTTTATTATATTTATCTATCATTTCAGGCACGAAGAAGTTTTTTTTAAGGGCTTCCATCAATTTTCATAGTAATATTCAATGAACGCCAAAAACAAAAATTAACATACGTTCAAATTTGAAAAATTTAATAATGAGGAGATTGCGATTTAAAATTTTTTTTACGTATTTTACCATGTTTCGAGCAAAGGGCAAATTAGAGACAGGGCTCAATATTATACTCCCCTTGTACGCGAACCCTAAAGAAATTCGATATCAATTTTTGAAAAGGAGAAAAGCCGGAGCCCAAGTGTCATTCACTTCCCGATTTTCCACCGCATCGATCTGTCACATCTGGTTCTCTACGGTTCAGTTCTGCTCACACCTTTTCGCACAGAACTGGTTCAACACACTGTCTTTCCGACACGAAGCGATTCAATACCTTTTTTTTCCACTTACAGGATCCGACGCTGTCCTTTTTTCCACATTTCGATTATACGAAAGCTCTCCGACACGTGTACATTTGACAGACCCCGCTTCAACGAGGGTCTCTTGTCCATATATTCGGTCCTACACCGTTTTTTTTATCGACACTTCATTTCCAGATCGTATTTTCTTCCACAGATCGATTGCACACTGGACTGGTTGAATAAAGTGGCATGTTTTTTTTCGTCGGATTGCTCAAGCAGATACAAATATTTTCACTCAGGGGAGAAGTTCACGAGAGATAAGGGCGTGTAAATAAAATGTTACTGCTCCCTCTCGGAGGTTGATATTCGAAGAAATATAAATAGGATGAATATTGTAGCCTTGCAAGTTTTGTTTTGAAAGTCTAGTTTAGCTCTTCGACATTGATAAAATGTAGATATGACGAAATTGCTCGATATGCACGTTGCTCGGCAGGAAATTAATGTTTTCGTACTTTCTGGAGATCTGGAGAAATGGGTTTTTAAAATCTCGACGTCTTAAGATTGTGCAGAAATGTTGATGTGTCTATAAAGCAACAAACATACTGAACAGTCTCAATTTTGCATCGGGTCTTTCCTTCCGTACGAACGCCACATTTCAGCAAAATTACTTGAAACTCAATTAAAATGCTATTCAGAAAAAATGTCGAAATTGCTCGATATGCACGTTGCTCGGCAGGAAATTAACGTTTCCGTACTTTCTGGAGATCAGGAGAAATGGGTTTTTAAAATCTCGACGTCTTAAGATTGTGCAGAAATTTTGATATGTTTATAAAGCAATAAGCATACTGAACAGACTCAATTTTGTATCGGGTTTTTCCTTCCGCACGAACGCCACATTTCAGCAAAATTACTTGAAACTCAATTAAAATACTATTCAGAAAAAATGTCGAAATTGCTCGATATGCACGTTGCTCGGCAGGAAATTAACGTTTCCGTACTTTCTGGGGATCTGGAGAAATGGGTTTTTAAAATCTCGGCGTCTTAAGATTGTGCAGAAATGTTGATATGTTTATAAAGCAACAAGCATACTGAACAGACTCAATTTTGTATCGGCTCATTCCTTCCGCACGAACGTCTCATTTCAGTAAAATTAGTCAAATTTACTTGAAGGCAAACCAATTTTTTTGGGTAAAAAAAAGCTCTCAGATGAAACGCATAACCGAGCAGTCGTTCTGCGATCAGGCAACAATGTAGAAAGGATTTTAAGCTCGTGGAGCTTTTCTCTTTCCGTTTTCCTTGTCGACAAGAACACCCACGTTTGACCCTCTTTCAGTTGCTAGTCGGAGCAGATTACACGCCGGGCTGGGCACCAACGACACTCGAGGAAGAAACTTACCGTTCTCTTGTAATTCATCACTCTTTGCTCGACGAGTACTATGTGTACAATGGCCATTGTTACACATTAAGAGCTACCAGGTAACGTCAAGCCTTTGAAATTTTCGAGCAAATGAAAAAAATGATCCCTCTTATCTTTTGGGCTGCTGGAATGGCAGCTGTAATTAAGTTGAAAGCGATAGTTGAGAGAAAAAGATCGACCTCCATATTTGAATTCTAAGAATGAAAACGTCACTTCGGCAAAAATCTGATGAAAATTATTATCACACTTTTGATCAAGTTAATTTTGATAAAGTAGGTTTCTGTCAATTTATGAATCAACCTACTCTGCACATGTCCATGGCAAAAATACTTCGATCGAAGCCCTGCACGTAATAACAAAGGGTTAAATAAATGGAATCGAAAAAAAGTAAAAATCACAATCAGTATCCAATTTTGATTGAAGTAAAGGAGTTAGAAAATCTGTATTTTTTTATTGTACCTAAGAAATTTAATGAATTCAGGCAAAATCGACCAATGGTGGACCTCAACTTCCCAAATAGAAGTCGCAATTTCTTATTTTATTCTTCCCCACAAAAAATGCATGCAGGATGTTTTAAGATTTTTTTAACGCCGTTACTTAATAATAAGATTTTGTGTATGTGTATTATAAGAAAAAATCATAAAATACAAAAATCAATAGAATAATATAGTTCTCCAGTTCAGCTTGTAATCAAACACGTTGATGTTCATCGCAGTTTTTAAAAAATTGGACTTTCGAATAATGGTGTTTTTTGTTTAATCTGAAATATTTGTAATTAAATCCCGACGATAAAAAAATCTGGAGAAAACTCTACAAGGATTTTTTATATGGAAGAATAACAAAAAATCGCGAACCACATTTGGAAAGTCGAGGGTCGGCCGTTGGTCGAGTGGGTGTACAATGCCCTATATATAATACACCCTTTTCGAAACCACGTAAAACTGGTATGGCCCAGTTATCATCTGAATAACTCAGAAGTGTGTTCCATACTTTTGAAATAGAATACGATTTTATACTCGTGAATTTCTCGAATTTCCTGGCAGCGAGGAAAGCGCGCAGAAGGATTGGCAGTCGAGCCACGGCTCAAAGTTACGAAACATCCTGAGAACCGCTGCCGAGGCAGCATTATTGGAAAACCCGGAGAATCGTGAGGTTGCAAATGTGCTGAAAAGCACTGCTGAACGTCAGTTGGATTACGGCCTAAGTACGTGCATATTTTTTTCTATTTTATCGATCTGCATGAACGGATTAAAATAAAGTAAATGATAAAAATGTGTTGTCGTTGGCGAAATACAAAAATCGATTCTTCATTATAAATTCGATTTGAATACCTTTTTGCGCTCATTAGGAAAGAGTGGTTGATTACCGGCCATTGGATAATAATGGTCAGGTCGACGTTTAAGAGTTAGAAAATCTATATAAAGATGAGTATTTCATTTATTTCCATACGCACGTCAAAACGCAATGATTCAGTTTAATTACAACTTTTTAGTTAGCCTGAGAAAAATTTTTATACAAAATATAATTAAACTTCTACGATGAAATTACCACATTACGCGAGACATGGTTTTTTTGTAGTTGATATCTTGGTATATATAAGTTATACTCGTACTCGCAGTTTTAGCACTCATTTGAGTGATCAACATTTTTATTTTCATAAGCTAACAAATGTTGTCGGATATGTTGCGGGATTACGAAGAGAGATTCGCGAATTAATGTTAGTCGAGATGTCATTGTTCTGGTACAAATGATCAAAGTATGAACTTTAGCACTTGTTGCTTTAGTTATGAGTGTGTAAATATCGTGTGACATTCGTAAAAATCTTTCGGTATTTTTTATGTGAAAAAATGTTAAGGTAAACTTTTCAAGCTTAGTTTTTGAAAGAACGTTGAGTAACGGCTTAACAATTCTTTGGGAAAATTAGTGTAGTGAAGAAAAACGTCCACGAAAGGGTTAAGGTAATTTTTTTCCCAGCGTAATACGCCAATATTAAATATGGTTTCATGCAACACATTATAAGTTCACGAAGTTCGTTCATTATAGTTTGTTCATCAATGATGCATAGGAAACATAGTCGATTGCTCATTATTTAAAACCATAAAGCGTTAGTATTTATAGGCTGATCAAGAAAGTTTTACCTATTCGAAATTTTCAATTAGAACTTCTCGATAAAAATGGTTAGGTGAGAGAAAATTTTTTTGGATGCTTGGGGCACATCGAATTTATTACTGCAACTATCTACAATCGCTCTTTCAACAGTTTCTCGTTAGTTGGCTCTGTTAATCGTTTGGTTGGCTAACAGTTCAGTTGTATGGCTTAATTAATCGGCTGGTCTGAATTTCCGGTTGGTTGTACTAACCTACTGGGCTAATTAACAGGATGCAACTGGTTAGTCCACGACACAATCACCTTCAAATCAATCAACAATAATTTGTTCGCTTACTCAATGAATTTCTGTGCCCTATACAGAAACGTGCTTGCATACCCAATAACTTTTCTATGTCTATATACAAAAACTTGCTTACATACGCGAATAATGAAAATCATAATTTTGTCACGCACCCTTAAGTATTATTACACATAGGGGAGCGTGAAGTCCCATGAGTCACGTTTTTACAAATGACGTTTAAATTGTTTTTACTTTAGCTCTTCTAAAAATCGTGAAGTCTCATGCGTCACGTTTTTACAAATGATGTTTAAATTGTTTTTACTTTAGCTCTTCTAAAGATCGACGCATTTATCTCATGGTAAACACTATAACGTTATCTATAAAATAAAAAAAGAATGTGGAATTTAAACAATAAAATTGTGAAAATATTCTTATTCCGGAAACGTAATTTTTCCTCATTTTACCCTACTCATGGGGTCACTTGAGCCATGGCATAGGGTCCACTGAGACATGTGATGTATTATTGCTATTATTTTATTTTTATTCTCTTAGGCTTATACTGCCCGATCGATTATGTTTTCGAGAGGCTGGCTTTCATCCCTCGCATAAAGCGTGACTTTTTTCTTTCTCATTTCTGCCCTGTCATCCCACGTCACAATGGGGTCCATTTGGGATTCGCAATATTTATCGCAGAAATTTCAGAAACCGAACAATTTAACAGTGGCATTCGCTTATTTGTATTCAACTGTGATCCAGAAGAACTTCTTATAATTCAGCTTCGACGCTGCATAACTGCTACAATTGCATACGAAAACAATAATCGTGACCACCAGGGAAAATTTACTTAACTCGAACTCAATCACATTTCTACTCATAAATAAAAACCATGAAGCAAGAGTATACCGACATCTTGCACTGACACATTGAAGCCTGTAGCAAAAGGGAGCCTTTCTGCCCTACGTCACCGTTGGTTCTGATGAAAAAAAAAGCACGGGAGATGAACCTTAAGGGGTGTCTCATTTAAATAAACGCATAATGTTCTTCATTTGAATGAGGCGATCCTTCAAGTTGATCGCCAGGGCTGTTTTTTTTTTTGGCAAAAACATTTTTGTAATAACACTCGAGGCTGGGAAGCAAGAGTATATTACATTTTTTTTGCGATATTTTTCTTTGAAATGTCATTAAATTGGTGAAACTCTAATACGTACTACTGCTATCTAGGTTAGCTGGTAACAATAATTATGGTCTTCCATACCGCAAGCTTTTTCTTCGTGTTTACGTTATAGCAAAAATCTCATGATTCTTCATAACAGCCGACATAAGCCCAGTGCTCCTCATAAATTAACCTTGGATGCTGCAAGGAGAATAAAGAATGAAAATTCCATAAATTATTGCAGGTCTAGATCCAGGTGGCAACAATATAATAAGTATAATCAGAGACTGGAACAATGCGCCTCTGTCATCGCCGGGCAGCGAAATTCTCAAATCGAAAGTGGAGTCATCACTTCCGAGCAGCAACGTGATTCGCTTGGAAGCAGATTACACGCCCGATGGAATTGATCCGGATTTGAGTAACCACGATGCTTATATGTCAAAGTTACGTCAACGAGTGCTCGACAGAATCCAAACCCTGGTGAACGCCTCAGTGGAAGCTGACCCGGAGATAAAGAGTCGCAAGAAGATGGTCCAAGAAGTGTACGCCGAGAGCATGGCCCATTTGTCCCAATTAAGGGAAATCAAACCAGCGGAGGAGAGCGACGAGTTCGTGCAGCGTGTGAAGAAACTATTGATCGCTGGAAAGGACCAAAAGCATGGTCCGATCGTCATACGAGGACCAAGATCCTCAGGAAAGTCTTCGATACTCGCGAGAGTTTACGAACAAGCGCAAACGTGGTTGGAAAGGCCGTGTTATCGAATTGTCCGTCTTTGCACGTCAACACCGAAGTCCGCTTACAGTTTGGAGCTTTTGAGGGTTTTGTCCGAGCACATTGGCTTTTTGACGGGAAGCAACGATGGGAATTTGCCTCGCGATGCTTCGTTCGATCCGCTGTATCTCAATAATTGGTTCACGCAAATAATGAGGAGAATCGAAGAGGGAGCGATTAACGAAGAGCTTGTCATAATGATCGATGACCTCCATCGACTTCATCCACTGGAGAGCGACATCGTGGCTGCATTATCGTGGCTTCCGCTTCAATTGCCTGCCGGAGTTCATCTTGTCGTTACGAGCTCCGTACCCACTGAAGCATTGAGACTCACGCCCCTTCAAAAAGATCGATTGCGGAGTCCCGATATCCTTGTCGAGCTGCCCGATGCCCGCAGCAATGTGCCAAACGTTTCGAGCGCTCTGGACGAGCTTGAGAGGCTCGTCGGTGTAAAGGCCGCCAATACTATTGGCGCTATTCTTGCTTGCACCGAGTATGGACTTTCGGAAACGGAGATTCTTGAATTGATCATGCCGACCGGAGGCGACGGACCGCTCGAGCTTGCTGATGGTCAATTCAACTTTGCTACTTGGTGTCTTGTTCGAAGAAACCTCGCCTCATGGCTCAAGGCAAGTTATATTCCTTAAGGTACTTCTGCCGCGAACGCGGTCTAAAATTTAACACCCACAAATAGTGAGAGTTGCAGGACCTTCAACCAAGACATTCGACATAAAATACGTTTATATGTTCACTTCTGTTGGTAGAATTGTGAGGGAGTATAATCTTAATTCTGGAAAGTTACCCAACTGTGATCATTTTGCTACCTGAGTGTAACTAAACTAACAGTGGGAACAGAATAACTCGTGTAAATTTTACGATATACATTTCCTACATTTTTAATCATGCTATGTTAGCATAACTTAGTTGACAAGAGTGGATGCACCTTTGGCGCAATTTTTGCAAAACGGCTTGCCGGACTTCTGTCACGCAAATGTGCAAGATCTACGTCGAAACCTTTTTTTTTTTCATTTGATTTGCTTCAATGTTTGACGAAATATTAGTTTGTTTATGGTTCGCGCTGTCAAATATGATGTTAAAAATATCGGTTGTCCCGCTAATATTTTTTAGTTTATTATCCACAGGGCTAAATAATTTATGTTCAGTTCATTTAAAAATACAGAATCGGTGTGCAGGTGGCGAATAAAATATTAGGTGCATTGGTACAGTAGAAAATAATTTCGAAAGTACTGTATTCAATACCCTTCTTCATTCGCCAAAATAATTTGTTCACCACTGATAAATGCCAATTCGGCAGATTTTCGTGATTTTATTTACAGTGCGAGGGTTAAATTTTTTAATTATTCACAGGTGCGAGTATTGAGTGGAAGGTTGATGTTTTCCTGGCGTTGGACGAGTCGAGAGGTAGCGAGAAAGCGTTATCTGTCGAATCAGACAGCCTGTAAGTCTTGTCACGCAGAGCTAGCCAATCTATTCTTCGCCGAGGATTTCGAGGAAAGCGAAGGAAAATCGCCGGAAGATCCCGGCACTCCGCCGGCTAAAGAGACTCCGTTCCAGAGTACTTTACAGTCACAAGACGTCACGTACACCCTTCGTCACGTGGAAGAAGCCTGGCTTCATCTACTTCAGGCCGGCGACGTCGAAAAGCTCAAGAGACTCGCCGTCTGTGCTTTCGATTTTCTTCTCGCTGCCGTTCAAATGGTATCTGTTAGTTACCTCAGATGTGTCCTCGAGCACGCCCGACGCTATCTTCTCGAGAGAGACCTCGAGCTGGTTTATTACGCGATTCGAAACTCAAGCGATGTACTGACCAGAGATCCTCTTCAACTTGGAGCCCAATTGATCTGCTGGCTCAGACCGGTGGTCGAGGACAGTGGCGATCTCGTAAGTAATACAAACCAATGCAACGTAGAGACAAGTGTGATATAAAAATATTGTAGATTTTTTTGTAAATAATGTTACTCGCAATTCTGATATTTTTATCAATAGACCTTTTTAGTAGTTACCGTAGATCGAAAAAAGTTTTTTTTTCACTCTCGTTTTAGATTTTCGTGAATGGATAATATAAAAACTTGAGAGAGCGCATTAGGAATTAAGTGTTCCGTTCATTGAGCTCAATATTGAAACGACAGAACGAATAAAAATATTAGTTGCATCAAATGTTTAATTGATCAAAGAGGATTTCGCTCTAATAATATATATTTCGTTTCGTAAATATACTCGGGGATATGCGATTTAAATATATTTATGCACTTAAAAAAAATCGAAATCCTGCACATAATTAGCTATGAAATCCGTGCTTCGTAAGGGTAATCGAATTTTCATTAATATTGATTTTCTGATCACACACTAAGTATGCAAAAAGAGAAAGTATTCCAATCGGAAAAAAATTGATTCTTGGATTTTTATGGTAATACATGTTTTGAGGGTTCTAAATTCCAAAAAACTCTTTAAGTCATTACTATCTATCTGTCTGTTCGTCTGTATCGTCCGAAAACATAATAACTTTAGTACAAAGCTGTGTGAATGTATGCACGCAATGTATTTACGCACAGCGTGCGTAAAGCAGCGTTTCTCACACCGCGTGAAATAAAATACTATTACACTGAATTTGTGAATTTAATTTTGTGTGGAATTATGACAGCGGGATGCGAACTCGCGAACTATTAATAGTTGTGGTCTAGAGGCAAACACACTAACCATTATATCACAGATATCAATAATATCATAAAAAAATATTTAACTTCAAAAATATTTTTAAAAGACCACTCCATAAAATTCAGTTGATTCGACAAAATTCTCTCTTAATTCGTGGTTTTCAGCGAAATGTCACATAAAATTTTACAAGCCGAAGATTGTGTGCAACAAAAAATAAAAAAATAAACAATTATCGAATAAAGTGGATTTTTTCGGGTATACTGAGCATGTGAAGAAGATCTTGAGCACTCATTTTTGCAGGTGAGTAGAATGATCACAGCGGCAATGGCCTGGTGCGATGGCTACGTCGCTCCACTTCTCGTCCCACTGAACGGTTGGCTTCAGCCACCGCTACCACTTCAGATAAGAACTCTCGGGTGTCCTCAAGGGGTGAGACTCGTCGAGGCCGCGCCGTCCGGTCAGCACGTCGTTGTTGTACCACCGCAGGGTGATGCTCAGCTCTGGCACGTGATGTCTGGACAACTGGTTCACACCTTCAAAGGTAACGAAATTATTCTGTACAAACGAAACGCTAACGACGTCTTTCCGGAGGCTATTTGGACAATTATTGCGCCAGATACTCAGATATTCCGGTTGAATTTATAGAGAAAAATCTGATAAATTTCTCGATTTACAACGACAGAAATACATGAATAATATGGTAAACCATATTTCCCATGATATGAGAATTTCACAATAATATCAAAAGCGCGCTTGTTCTATTTAATTTTTTTCTCTAGATCAAATATTTCGACTCTAGTGTCCATGTGAGGGTATCCCAAATGAAGCAAATCGAATCTACATCACCGTGATCGATCAGCAAATGATTGAGTAAATGTTTCATTGTTTCAACTGGTCTAATGACGCCGGTTGTCTCCATAAGCTCTGAAAATCTTTGGAACGTCCTGCTTATGATTTTTCAAAGCAATCTTTCCACCTAAGAACTTAAAATACGTAAAAAAAGCTGTTAAGCTGAACTCTTGGACTTGCACCGCAAAACTTGTACACATAAGTGCTACCAAACTTTCGCAGAAGTTTTCTCCAGCGGTTGTCTTTAGATTTTCAGATTTCCAGAGTTTCGCCAAGACTTTTTTTGCAGAAAACTTTGCAGCCATCCACAGAGTTAATCCTCAGACTTAGAAAAAAATCTTAAACTTGCAAACTTCTTGAACCAAGATTTTAAAAAAATTGTATCTCCCTTCTGCAGGTCATTCGAATCCAATATCCTGTGTAGCAGTGACCCAACAATCACAGTACTTGATAACTGGATCTGAAGATACCTCGATCATCGTCTGGGACATGAAGGAATTGACGTTATTGCGTAGAATATGCGAGCATATCGCTCCGGTTCTCACTTTAACACCAGCATTGAACAATTCGGTTATCGTGAGTGGCGGCGAGGATTCTCGGATTATAGCGACGAGCCTTCTAACCGGAGAGGTTTTAATGAAAGTTGATCACCATCGAGGTCCAGTGACAGCAGTTCGAGTCGACGCCGCAGGAGAAGTGCTTGTTTCAGGATCGGCGGACGGCACCGTTTGTCTCTGGTCTCTCGAGAGCTTCACACTATTGAACAGAATCTCTTTACCATCACCCGTAATGATGCTCGACGTCTCCGCAGACTCCGTTTTTCTTCTTGCCGCATGCGAGGACAATCAATTGTATTTGAGGTCACTCGCAACTGGAACCGAAATTCACACCCTCCGCGGTCACCAAGGACCGGTGAAGAGCATTTGCCTGGCGAAGGATTGCAGAAGAGCAATTGCCGGAGGGCTCGAGGGGCGAGTCTCCGTTTTTGATATGCACAGTGGCAGACTCATAAAAACCCTGCCAGCCAATCCTTCGGCTGATGTTACAGCAGTAAAAGTGCGTACTGAAAAAAATGTTTAACGATATAATTTGATTATTCATTCCGAAAGTCAGATTCATGATATAATGGGCCACATTAACATTTTTCTTCTTTATTTTATTAATTTGTTTATTTTTTAATATGTATTTAATTCTCCTTTTCGTTTAATGGTTAATATTTTACCCCATATATATATATATCAGATTTATCAATCTCGAAGTAGTAGTAATTAATGCGCCGTGATATAAATGAAGAACAAAAAAATCATAGGCAAGAAGATTTGCGTTTGCGTTAAAACCATTCATTTTCTTTATAAACGCCGTCATTATTTATCTTTTTATTGAATTCGATTTCATCATAATTTTGAGTACGAATTATGAATTACAAAGAACAGTGTATGAGCAGGAACAAAAATTAGTCTTTCGTTCACAAAAAAAAAAAGAAATAGTCTTCATATAGCAAGCAATTTTGGTTTTCGGATGACATAAAAGAACTAAGTTTATTTGGAGAAACCGAAGAAATTTCTTCCAAGTAAACTGCAAAATGAAATAGCATCGGCATTTTGCAATTGGTTAATAAAAGTTTTGTCCCGAAAATGCAATTTTTTCATTTGAATATTACAAATATTTCTCAGCGTTACTTAAAACAAAAATTAATTTCCACTTCCAAATTCGGTATGTAATATATTAAAATTTACATAGGTCACGGAAAAAGACGATTTTCTGATAACGGCTGGTGGAAATCGCCTTACTTATTGGAGTTTCCGGGCTGAAGAATCTGCCGTGAGGCCCTTTAAGCCTGCGATGAAGCAAGAGTCACTTCAGCCACACACAGCGCCGATAACTTGTCTCGATATATCGAGAGACGGTGCGATGGCAGTGACCGGAGGCGTCGATTCGATGGTCAATCTTTGGCAACTTAATACGCACGAATTGATGCTGTCTTTGGAAGGTCACATCGCGAGTGTAACCTGTGTCGCTTTTTCAGCTTCTGGACTCTTTGCTGCGTCAGGTTAGTCGCCAATCACATTAAGTCGATGACTGATAATATATAGATCGTATTCTATTGAAATAGTTCAATTCCCACTACAGGATCTGAGGACAAAACTGTGAGAGTCTGGGGCCTCACTCTAGGCCTCGTGGTCGCGACATTCAGACACCAAGCTCCTGTGACGGCAGTGACAGCGATGCTGGATGGAAGAAGGGTTGTAAGTTCAGATCGAGCTGGAGCAATCAGGGTCTGGGCTGCGGACAGTGGAACTTTGATCCAATCGGTTTGCGGGCCTGGAAGATGCTTCGCTGTTGCTTCAGATATGAGGCAAGTAATAAGTGACGATGCAGGGAATAAACTTGATTAGAGCTCCCTAATTATGTGTCATTCTCTACATGGGTCTCTCTATGAAATCTGTAAAAATTGACGAATATACTTCTTCGTAGAGGTGGCTTTGGAGGACAGGATTTTAAACCTCCTTAACTTCATTTAAGAAAGATTAATTTTGATTTTTTAAAATAAGATCTAAATGGTTATTATCATACTGCAATTATCTGTATTTTTCATAAATAGATCGTCACATTTTGTTGCAAATGATGAAAAAAAAAACTTAAGGTATCTGTATGATGAAGTGGTACACTACATAAGTTCATCAGGGTGGAAATAGTCACCATCAATGTTGACATAAAAAATGTCTGTCGATAATAAACTTCGACATACATGAATTGTTCCCAGTAGAACCCTTGCCCCAAAAGCTTGCACATCAAAACTTAGACAGGGCAAGCGTATAGCATCAGCTGCACAAGCCAAAATTTTATGCGAGGAAAGTTTCCCACTGCCTAATTCTTGGACGGCTCGTTTAACGCGACTCCCAATTAATTTTTCAGGTACACCGTCTGCGGTTCCGGCGACAATCACGTCAGAATAATAAGTCTGGGAGCAGGACCAGAAGAGAAGCACCAAGTGAGCCACAGCCAGGACGTTACCTGCCTCGTCGTAACGCCAGATTCACAGTCTTTAATCACAGGATCGCGGGATATGAGTCTCAAAGTTTGGCAGCTTGCCGGAGGAAAATTATCTCAAGTTTTGGTAGGACACACGGATCACGTGACCTGCGTGGCTGTTGCCGTTCTTGACAAGAGTATCGTCGTCTCGGGATCTCGAGATGCAAATCTTATAGTTTGGGACATAAACACTGGAGCTGATCTTCACACGTTGGTTGGACATCTTGGATATGTGACCTGCATCAGACTTTCGGGCGATGGCACTCTTGCAGTTTCCGGAAGCGAAGACAAAAGTTTGTTCGTCTGGGACACGAAAAAGGGAACTGCTCTCAATTCCATAATGCTTCATGTCCCCATTTTGGGTATCGAGATGTCAACCGATTGCTCGAGACTCGCTATCCATCTTCTGGAACACAATTGCATGCCCATACTCTGTCTTCACAACACACCGGCTCAATATGTTAAGCTTCCGGCTTATGTGGCGCCTATAGACCTCAGACCACCAGGATCGAAGAGGGCCATAAGGAGGTTTCTCAAGAAAGAGGTCTCACTCGATACATACACTTGGCAACGAAAATATGGTCATCTGACTTCTGGTAAGAGAATATTTCATTTTCAAAGGAATACAGTAGAACCTTGATTGTCGGTACTAGGCAGCACATCACTCCTGCGAAAATCGAGGTTGCGCACAAACGTTACTCTGAACTTTGTCATCTGAACTTTGATCGACAGATGCGCACTTGCTGATTGGCCTAACGTTCCCCCGCCACGCGCTCGCCAATCGATATTTGTCACATAGTGGGGATAGTCTCAAGTATCGAGGTCCCGGTGTACAAAGAATTAAAGTAACAGAAAAGTGAAAGAATGTAAAATAATTTTTATCTCAACACGCTTAAAATTGAATTTACAAAAAGGTAATATAATTCTTTAACAGACAAGCTTCATTCACGTGAAAAAAATATTTAAATGTTGCTATTTCAATAAGTATACATAGGAAGAAAATTGTACTTCTGATATATCGATTTTTCATAATTATTTCATGTACATACGTTCTTTTTCATTCAATTAATATGGGGAATGCTATTGGTCGTAATTTTTATCGGAATTCTTGGCCTAGAATTAAAGAATATAAAAATGAGAGGCTTTTCTTCTGATGTACCACACATGTTGAGAAGTTGAAGGGTTAAAACCTGTCGTATTGTACAATTGTATAATTTCGTATACTTTAACTTGCTTCTTAAATCAGGTACAATGGTCGCGGTGCAGGATCGACTGAAGCGTCGCTTCAGCGTGAGCGCCTCGATGGAGGAAATCAGCAAAGCAGGCCTCGCGAGTTCTCAGCCAGGTCTTGGACCGGAGCAAGCTGCACTCGCTCAATCGCAACACTTTGATCAGCTCGAGGCTATTTGGAATAAGCAATCACCACCACCACGGCCTCGTGGCTTAGGCAGGACTCTGTCAAAACAAAGTTCTCTCCAGGCAACGCTAATTTCAGACTCTGAAGAGGAAGGTAAATGCTCTTTAGTTTCGTCAGAAATGAAACTGCCGTAAATGAAAGTTGTTCCCTCCTACATATACATGTTAGGGTGTGTCAACATTTGAAAATAAAAAATGTTATTTAGTTTTTTACTGCAAGAGTATGTATTCTGACCTATTTATCGTCTATACGGAATTTGCGACTAAATTTTTAATGATTCTTTTTATTTGTACACAAAATGTGATAATAAGCAGTAAAAGCAGAAATTGAGAAAAGGTCGTTATTTCTGGCGTTACTGCTCATTATCGTACTTTTTTTGGATCTTGGCTTAAAGTCGACAGGTTGTGCCTAATAATCGACTGTGTCTAGAATATTTAGAGATGTTTTAATCGCTATCTTTATTTTTAAACAAATTTCAATTAAAAAATATTATTACAAAATTACGTCGCGTATTCCGTATATAACGTGGATATTAAGGTCAGAATACATACTTTTGCAGCAAAAAAAAATGCTTATATTTATTTATTTATTTTGACACACCCTAATATCTATATATACTTCTTTTGACCTTACGAGTCCATATGGAAAGGTGTAATGTAATTTTTTATGAAACTGACACACTCCTCATCCTCAGAGTCTCCGATTTTCCTATAGAATTTGCATCCCTAAAGAAACCTGCCTTTACTCCTCCGGGAAAACCTCTCCATCTCTTAGGCGAGCCCCCTCCATCCCTCGAGACCTCCCCCCATTCCTATATTGTGTGGAAACCCCTTCTATCCCAATGGTCGCAGAACCGAGACGTCGCTCAGTCGACCGCGAATAGATTAATGTCCTTTTTACGAGTTTTAAACTCTATTTAAACCTATTTGCAACCCTCCGAATGCAGTCCATTTAGAGTCACATTTATGCAACCAGAGCACAGAATTAATTCTCGTGATACGATATAAAAATTTAATGTTTGCTGCAAACCAGCTATGACTTCAATGCAAATTTTGTAATCCGTTTTTGTTCCATAGCAACCGGTCCCTTTTCAGTTATTTAGAGGTTTTTCGGGTCCGCTAGAGAAAGAGATAATGAATCTACATGTACTTTATTTTCATACGTGGAAAAACATGATAATACTTTCATTTTATGTACGAAACGAGAAAAGTTTTAGCCGTTGTGGCGAATCATAAAAATGAGACTACCGTTATATGTATTGTTATTTTTTTCAGATCTTCCATAAGAATAAGTTTGGAAAAACATAACCGAACAATACAAGCGGCCAACAATAAACGATTGATAAAACGACGAACCTCCTCTTCCAATACCAAAAATCGAATAATGAATAACGGAAAAGACAAACATCCACATCTGTCCATGTTCACAAATCTAATCTACCGGTTATGAGTTTGAAAAAGAAACCCACAAGCGTGTCACGATATCTTCGCTGCAATAAATAAAGTAGGAAGGAACGAGTATCTACTCCATCTGCTTACATCTCTCAGAAGGAATACCACGCGAAGATGGAGAGAGGACACACTGTTGGCTTTTTTTTCTGTACATCGATCCAATTAAAAACTGCACCGGTGTATATGTACAATCTCTAATTTTATTAGACACCATCTCTTAGATGCGAAATAAACGATTGATAAACCACCCTCTTTATCTTACAAAATAACTGTTATGAGTACACCGTATCTTATCTATGCATACAGGATTATAATAATTGTCGAAGAAATTTTCACTTAGAGTTCGCCAAATGTTGATAGTATTTAGACAGAATCGACCAGGCTTTCGGAGCCATAAAGCCCTCAGGAGGTGTTTCACCGGATCTGGCAAGACCTACAACGAATTAATTAAATTTTCAGTACATGCTTTTGTCTTAGAACAGAATTATCACTTATTACTTCATTGATGGTAAAAATAACTTAAAAATCATGAAAATATCGTTTTATTGCGATTATTTTTTCAACCCCAATTTTGACCAGTAAGAGCGCTGTATTTAGCATCACGTGGTACAACCAGGTCGAAACTATACCGATCATGTTTCGAAAATTTCCCGGCAACGTTGCTAGGCGATGAACAATAATTTTTCTGATCATCGGTGTGAGTGAGCAAGGAAAGCCATTCGGTCATGAATCTATTGAGAACATCTCTAAAAAAATTAAACAACATGTTTCGGCTAATACAGAGAAAAATAACAAGTCGATTTGGGCCCGATTTACTGAATTTCGTACAGAGATAAAAAATGTGCTGGATGCAACAATCTCGGTTGAATTGATAGGTTGAAAAAATAATCAGCCGAATATCACTCGAGCTCGAAAATTAATCGGGTATTGCCCTCATTTTTCTTTGCGTAGCATCAATTGAGATAAATTTTGTTAAAAAATCCCTCGTGCTGCACGCTCGAGAACACTTATCTCAATCGTTGCTACGCAATAAATAATCGAGAAAAATATCTGATAATTTTTAAGCTCGCGGGGTTTAACAACCGATACTAAAAATAAAATCCTAGAAGTTTGTAACAAACTTCACTTGATAAAGGGCAAAAAATTGAACATTGTTATAAGTAGAATATTTCTTTCTCGCAGCTTAATTCATCAGTGCTTTGTTTTTCATTTTCAACTTGTTCTGAATTGAAGGTTGCCCTGTGAGATCTAATTGGCTTTGTAATATCGCATTCTTTTTGTACGAATACCCTATTAAATCTTAGGACGAAACAAACTTTTGTTACAAATAGGATGAGATCATGCAATTCCAATTAAGTTCATCAGTACATTCTGAACTCTATGACAAGTTTAAAATAAAAAGTAAAATATGTGCCCAATTGGAAGTCTAAAAAAACATGTCGTTGACAAAAATTTTATTTAATGTTGCGTTTTTTGAGTGTTGTTTTTTTTGAAAGTCCGAAATTTGATTTAATTTATCATTTCCTACGTGGAATCGCACCCCAATTTTATTTTCGTGATTTTCAAGTGATTCAGTTTTCCCAGTACAATGCGAAAAAATATTGAGAGACGTTACCACGCATCCTTGTCCCGGAAATGAAATCAAAATCTTCCTTCCGGCTGGGCTCGAAAAAGGCCATTTTCTTGGCTTTCATGTCATAAGCTGCAACCCTAAATGGAACAATTTCGAGATCCTGAAGCCCAGGAGCTACTGACAAAACTCGGGCACCGTGGCTCGCATCGTAGAGGTTTCCGTCGGGAGTTGAATGCTTTTTTGGATGCGGCATTCCAGCGGGATCTCTCCCGACGATATAAAAATTCGCACCTGCAGTCATTCGCGCTTTAGCGTGCCATTGTACCTGCAAACGAAAATGCATTCATATGAAATACTAGAATTTAAAAGTATCGAATGCATACTGTTAGAAATTCGGTGTTAAAGTTAATACGAAATGACACCAAATAGTGTTTCTACAGATCTAGAGAATCATTAACGATTCTCCCGTCGAGTGTGTATTCATCGTAGTCGAACCTAAGCTTCGAATGAAAAGGCCGCATCCGATAAATCGTAAGTAGGTGACTTTTGTCTGGTGTCGTTATTCGAATTAAGATTGCCGAACAAATAAACATTATTCATAATTCTCAAGTTTTTCCAGAATTATGAATTACAAACGTCCCGATATGCCGGTCAAAGTCAAATTCCACATTGTATTTTATTCTATTAGACAAAACTAGAATACTGAAAAAAAAAACCACCAATTAAAGGCGTTATAAAAATATGCGTGGTCACAATTAAAATCTTTAATTAACGAAACTCAAAAGGGAGAATGCAAGACATTTGAAAGACCTTATGAGCTCAATGTTCAATATTGCCGAGGAAAACAAGAAAGATCGCACAAAACGCACATGATTTGTGAAACCACAGTAACGATTACGGTTTTTTTTGTATGCCGAAAAGTTTTTCTGTGTCTGCCACGAAAATCGATTAATTTCAAGGGTTCATAATCTAAACCACTATTATGGTTTACAGTTTTGAGTATGATCTTCATATATTGCTTCGTCATTGTTGAGGAAATGACTGAAACAATGATGCTAAAAATAAGGCAGAAACTTTGAACCGATACAATTTCACACCGCTGATTTTTAACAATGCATATTCGGTTCTTTTGTGGAGGAGTGAGTGTACCTCTGTGGGCCCAGCATACATCATCGGACTTGGGAAGATTGCTAGCAAGGTATCTGGATGCAAAACACCTTCTTTGAGAACAGCACGATGCTGTTCAATCCTAACATTCAAAGGTACGTCATCGTCTTTGGTCCAGCCACCTAAGGGATGTAGCAGCAAAACGGGTTTCTTGAATCCTCTTTCTTCAATCAAACGTCTTCTTGTATCCTGCAAGAACAGGCAATTCATAGAAACGAATGCAGAGAAAATCGTGATGGCATATAAGTTCAACAAAGTTACTTTAAAGAAATTACTTAAAGTATCAAAAATTTTTTACAAATATTAGTGCTGTAATACCACAGCAAGAAAAACGATACGTATTTTCGTTAATAGAGATCATCGGAAGGTTAGGTCCGCGAATATTTATAATATATCATCAAAATCTTAAAACTCAATATGTGATAAAATTTGAAAAACTACGTCGATCTTCGGTAAGTTTTAATATCAATTGTTGCCTGTTATATGTCCATTAGTGTATGAAAGATTTAGCCCGACATGTAGAAAAGATCGCGATCTAAAGGTCGACAACAATTTTTAACTCAGAATTTATTCGAAATAATTTCTTGATTCAATGAATGTAAGTATGAAATTGGACCTGGAGCAACAAAAAGATTTTGGAAAGCTCATTATTTTTTATAATTTCTTCATTCACGATGACATTTATCATTATTTGTAAAAACATTGCATATCTTTACTCGTAAAGTTCTTATATGATTTTATTATTGATCGATAAGTCGATGATTATTAATTAATTAGGTGTGATACCTGCATAAGAAGGGCATGACCATTATGAATCGGATTCCTTAATTGAAAGGCGAAGACAGCATCAGCCTCGATTTCACGACACTTGGCCTTTATCTCGTTGGGCGTAAGTCTATAAGCATCAAGGCCATCGTTCCATCGAATTCTCTCGAAAGCCTCAAGATCACCGCCGACAAGCCAATCCCCAGAATCGTGTATCATCTTCACGTATGGGTGGTCAGCATCGTTAGTCCCAAACTGCCTCGAGCATCTCTCTTCCTTGCGATGAAAGTAGAACTCGGGATTCCTCAGAATTGCCAAGTTTCTACCTTGATACGATAAAGCCAATGCTTTCTGACCTTCGAAACGTTCCTTCTCGGCTGTGCTCACAGCTAATACAATTGGAACCGATTGGTTTATCGGCGAACCGTTTTCAAAGAGGCAGTTGAAATGCAGACACTGAAAGACAATTAAATTTGTCCCTTATCCTGTATTTAATAAGACAAGCACCTATGCGCGCTTACCCGATTGGTGTTAATTAATTTTTTTTTTCAATTCAACTTTTGTCTATAAAACGAGAGAGCATCTAATGTTTTTCTTATGATATTTTTGACCACTAAATTACGCATCGATTCTTCGTCATCAAAATATTTGGTGATGTCTACTTTTCGAGAAAAACTAAGAAAATGAAGTTCCAGTCATCAGAACCGGAAGTGAGGATATGAACAATTGTTTATGGACGATATAAAATGGATAATTTTGAACCAATTTAACTCTATGTGGTCTCAATCGATGCTGAAATGGTAGTCATTAATTAGCATATTAGACGTTCTAAAACGTAACCGAACATTAATGATTATTGATTACTTCAAAAAGTGCAGTATTAGCACAAAAATATTTGGAAAACGCGCCTGTCCAAGATTCAATGGCAGATTTAATCAATTCAAGATCTCGATAACTTGAAGATAAGATATGCAATGCCACAGTAGATTTAGGAGACTGATTATCGCCCGTAAAAATCTTATTCCGCCGAAGCCTTTAGCGACCAGATATTATCTAAATATGTGAGAAATAGTATTATATTGTTACCAATACAATTCGAAAATCGAAAATGTTTTTTTTTTCGGCTAATGCCGGTCTTATTAATTTTGAGCCGTAGCTGGATCTTTTTCACTTACATAAAATAGCTTTTATGTTACCGATACTAAACCGGCTAGCGCGTTTTGCGGTTTCCGTCATATTTCGAAACGATATACTATATCAGTATTTTGGCAGATGCGGTTATTGTTTGGTTCTGTTTTTTTGTTTGTTTTTTTTTTGTTTTCATAAAAATGTCCTCAATCAACGGTACGGTTCCAAATCTGTTGCCAGATCGTTCGTAAAGGCTCAGAGCCGTAAAATTTATAAAATTGGAAAATTATTTTTTTTTAACTGTATATCGAATTTTTGAAATACTGTATATCGAATGCACCACGAAGTGTAATTGGATCTTCGAAGAGCTATTAAGACGATTTTACACTCGGAATAACTTGACCGTGTACTTGACGAATTATATCCTGACCAAACAACTGTTTTCTAAATCCGCAATAATTGAGGCCAGCAAATTAATGGTAGCAATGGCCATTTATTTTACCTGCAAGTACTGATCTTCCCTCATGAAACCTCCAAGTGGTGCAGCCCATCCCTCAGCCAAAACCTGGAGCCACTGAACATCCAGTTCAGTGATCTTCAGAGTCCCAAGAGTCTCAGCCTCTATTTTAGCCTTAGCCAACTTTTCCTCATGAAGAAATAGCTCCTTCACAGTGTCTCCAGGCTGCCGGATATTCGGAATGATACCTCGAGTCTGAAGAAAATTCATGAGACAACTGGTCGATCCTTCCAGTGTTGCATTTTCCGTGTCCAAAACCAAATCTGGCTGACAAGGAGATTCGTAAGTCTGGTCAATGCCTGTGAAACTTCTGATGGCTCCCTGTCTCGCTTTTTTGTAGAGACCCTTAACGTCCCGGGCCTCACAAATCCTCAGCGAAGCGTTGACAAAAACCTCGAAAAAAGGTAGCCCAGCGTCCTCGTGAATTTTTCTTGCGATTCGACGGTCCTCCTCGAATGGAGAGACGAAACTACAGAGCGTTACGTGACCACTGTCCGCAAAGAGCTTCGCCACTTCGGCGACTCTCCTCACATTCTCTTCGCGGTCTTCCTTGCTGAAGCCCAGGTTTTTGTTCAAGCCCGTACGCACGTTGTCTCCGTCGAGACCGTACGCCGGAATTCCCTGCGAAACCAGGCAGCTCTCGACCTGAAAGGCTATGGATGTTTTTCCGGCACCGGAGAGACCGGTCATCCAAATTGTGCAACCACGGAAGCCTCCGTGCGCTCCCAGGGCATTGCCACGCTGGTCACGTGACACATGCTTCGCCTGGGCCGTTACGTTGGTTGCAACTCCCGCCTGCAATGCAATAAGATTTTCTGAGTCCAATTGCATCTAGTTTTGCTTTCTCATAGAGGAAGATTTGTTTTCATTCTAAAATTTGCCGAAATTCTATGAATGCGTGCAGGTTTAAAAAAAAAAAGTAATTAATTTTAAGCAATTGTCAACTAATCAAATGCCAGATACAAATTTCTTGTTCATTTATTTCCCATCTTTAAGTTATGCCATGTTCTCCGATGAAAAGTCACAACTAACATTTCCTCATGGTTTTGCAAGCAACGGAAAAAAGAGCAATGAGCACGGGTTCTATGTTACATCCTTTTTTTCCCTTTTTCCCGTAGACCAAATGTCACGGACTACGCAAGTGGCACAATTATTGCATCGCTAATGCACATTGACGTTGATCCATATTACTCTGCTTGTGCAAATTGATAAACGTCAAACATTGTCAAGTGGACCATTACACGGCATTCTGCTATTTACAATTATCCTTTATTTTAATTAACCGATAGAAGCACTAATTTCCGGCAGACAAGGTCGTCTATTGACGCACGCTTCATAATAAACGCAGTAATATCCAGGCCGAGGCAAGGAAATGGATAAGTCCTAGGAAGCGACGATTATTTTGCAAGGTACTTACTTACTCACCAGGTAATTTCAAAATTGTTTATTAAAGCATTAAAAATGGAGGTAAAAAAACGAGAAACCCATGCAGGTTATTATCATTTCTCGATAATTCAGTTGAAATAAATCACAAGGTCTCACTTTTTTTTGCACTCGTATATTTTAAATGAAGCGTCGCTTCACTCTGTTCAATGATCCTTATCTTACCTGGGGTTTTGTGTATTCCGGTTCATCCTTTTCAGCCCGTACATAGATCCCCATTACAATTATCCGAATATTAAATATTGGTTAAAAAATGTAATATTCAAAGTGCTCGAAAAATTAAATCATCGAATTGATAAAAAACGAATCAATACAACCATTGATACATTCACCGTACACTTTCTTCCATCCATAACAGCGAAAAGGCCATTAACTCTATTCCGATGGTGTTTAAGATTACGTGATTGTTACAGTAGTTATAACAGCGTTAAGGTAATAGAGATAAGAAGTAGAAACTTAGCAGCGACACGATAGCTTTAGGTGCCGTTTCAGTTATCCACGTTGATTCGAACAAGCAGTTGAGCCTCGCGTGAATGTCTTTTAATAACTGATCTGCGTGGTTTGCGTGAATGTGAAGTCAGAGTCGGTCTAGAAAGTGTAAAGAAAGTTGCTTTCATTGCCAGTATCCTTCCCCCCAGATATATGAGTTTACATGTTTGCACATCATGATATAATGTGTTCGACATATTTTCGTCAGCTATTGCTTTGAAAAGTGTGTCATTTACGATCGGGAAGTGGTTAGAATTTCCGTGTTTCCGTTTTTCATATTTTCGATTTAAAATATCGTAATTTCCATGCTTTGACGGAAACGAATTTTTTTTTTTCTTTCACATTCATTTGATGATCGATATATTTTTTCACCTTGTATCATTTTTTAGTTAAAATCTTTTTGATTTTTTAAAAAATATTTCCGGTTATCAAAATATTCGTTTGCCCGATTATCTAGAAAATGATTATAACGATATTGGTACTCAGATTCGCGCATTGATTATCTACGTGTTTCCCGCGTAATCTTATCGTAGGTTGGTGACTTTTAATTAGAATTTGTGTGGGTATTTTGAGAGTCATGAGATATTTATATTTTTTCAAGGCTTCTTCGTTAAATTCCTCGTTTGATAGTCTAGAACGATCTCATGTGCAATATAAACTCTTTCTCCTAGAAATGATAAAGCATCTGCGATTTTCCAATTATTTCTCAAGACTCAAAAAATATTATCAAACGTTCAAAATCTCGTTCATTCTATTAACAACTGAGATGCTTTGCCCAACAAAGTATTGTTTTCACTTCCTCACTGAACGTATTTTTTTTTGGGCTATTAAATATCCATCCAAAATTGTCTCGAAATAAAAAAAATTGTCTAATACAAATCTTTTAGTTTTGAGTTTACCTTGTTTTCTTAAATACCATTTTTAAGGAAACGCAGTAGTTCACCGACCCAACTTGGGAAAGTGAAGTTTACGCAATAAACGATGAAAGTATGTATAAAGTCTACACAATATACAGTACATTAAGGAGGAAGAGAGAGAGAGAGAGAAAGAGAGAGAGCCAGATTATAATCAGCAATACTTATCAATAAATATTCCACTTGTTCGACATCTAGTACTATATGAAAAAAACCCACACTTTTGATCCACTTGTTCAGCGATTTTTAGCAGGCTGAGAGAATCACCTGGTTTTTCAGGATCACGTACAATTCTTGTTTGTTTTTTTACTTTACACTCTTGCGTCAGAGTCAAGTCAGCTGAATACTGTTAAGCAATTTTCATTTGTGAAGAAAATGCTTGAAGGAATTTTCATGTGCGCGACTAAAAAATTATTTCTCAAAATAATTCCCATACCTCATATAATATTCTCCCAAATTATCCTGTTTTTCGAATCTCAACACTCATGTCAGAAGGTGACATAATTTTAGAAATAATTTCTTGCCTAAATTCGCTGATAACAAAACGACCCTCAAGACGATAAATTTATTCGAAGTTGTAAAAAAACAAAAAAACTTATTGTACGTGACCCACAATAGCGAGATGCTCTTGCGAACTATCACTGCCAACGTCTTTCAACCCCCTTTATTCTGCATTCATGAGTATCGATATTCATTCAGTACTTACATTGGGTTTGAAGTAAAATTATTCTACACTCAAGGGAAGTTCTTACTCACCCCATTGCACCGTCCGTTAGTTTTAGCGTTACCGTTGATGCAAATCATCTTCGTGCCAGTCGATGCAACCAACGCGATGCAAAAACTCAGGAAGTAGCACACGTTTTTTGCGTTACGTGATTAACAAGGAGCACTTAACTAATTTCGCTGTGACTGCCCCGACTGACAGTTCGCACTTGCCAAGTTATCAGCATTCAAACAATGATAAGTAAAAAAGTGTTGCAATTCCTATGATTAGGTTGGCGAATATAAATCTTGCATACTTCCACATCGGTCAGTTACACACTGTTGCTTTGTTTGCCTCAGCCCCAATATATTATCAGTCTCTCACGGGGTTGGCCCCACCCGGCAACTCACTGTGGAAACCTTCCTAAAGTATATATAGGCGTGCGTCGGTGTCGACCGTGAACGCCAGGACAATGACAAAAACGTCATTAAAAAAAGTGTCGAGAGATCTACGTGAAAGAGAAAGAGACAGACTTGAACCCAAGGTTACAAGTAAGCTTTCGATCGTTGTTAGAAATCGATCTGGACGTTGGAGGCAAAGAGCGTTCGTCTGTACGATGGAAACCGGAAGTGCTAAGGACCCAGCAAATATATTAACATAGTCGGTGCAGTCGATTAGATAGCGTGTCACAATATGAGAAATGGTTTGAACCGATTAAAAAAAGCGACTGGCCCAAACTGCGGTGGATCTATTTTTAAAAATGCTTACTGTCGCAGCACTTCCGGCGCATAAATTATTCGGAGAGTCCTCATGTCTCAAAAAATCCCGATTAAGATTCATTAAGGAATTCCTCATACGATCCCACATGGATCCCAATATGAAAAGTAATATCAGTTGTCAACGCAACTGTGAAATTACAAGTAATTCCGATGTAATGTCTCTTTATAAGAATCCCGCTGGATTCTGATTTGGACTTTCTAATTTTAACTTATAATAATTTTTCATTAACAATTTAAAACTAATTGCCGATGATTTATCGGAAATTACCTTGTGATTTATTAACTCTTAATGAATTAAAAACCATTATTAACCACTCTATTAATCAACTATTTGATCATCAGTTAATTAGTAGTACTCGTACGTTTATTGACATTATCATTCGTTCCATTGTATATGTGGTTCATCGGCAATCGATTATTTGTATTTACAATTTAAATACGATTTTATTGCTTCCAACGTAAATTCCAATGACTTTTTTCGATACTTCGAATCTAGAAGGTACTGCATCTATTAATATATATAATTCTCCATATGTACGCGGCAAGCCAAGAGTCCTGACCGTAAGCGCAGCGAATGATGGATCGAACTAGGATCAACATTTTCTAAGATCTGGATAGCCGGGCAAGTTAATACAGAGCTGTCGTACTCCACAACCCACAAGGTCGGTAGTTCGATCCCCGGTGAGTGACACATTCCGCAGACACTTTGCTGATAACGTTTTTTTCACTTTGAGTAGTAACGAAGACATTCTTCAAAATGATGGCGAGATGCCAACTGTTCGAACGTGTCTTTCCGCCCGTATGATGTTCCAAACTCGTCCATGAATTTATTACGGTGTGGATCGAAAGGCGAAAACCAAGTCTTCGTGATTTTACTTTTTACGAACAATCCGTCATGGCAAAAACTATCGTTAGTGACCGTGAAATTCAACAGACCGCAGAGAAAAAGCGTTTAATTCATGGTCAAATCCTTGATCGACCAATCTTGGGATATGTGTCGTAATGTATTATCAAAACGCATGAAAATTAAGACGCAAACTGTACATTTTGTAAACTGAGACATTTTTTGTTGACTGGTGTAGTGGCAATCCGTGCAGAAATTAAACCGAGCGACCGTGAAAAAATATAGGGCCTCATTAGGTCTCATTAGGACTTGCCACATTGCAAACTATAAACGCTCCCATAATATCATTCCTCGCTAAAGTCGGATCATCCAGATCGAGTTCTAGCAAGGGAGCCTCAATAGGCTGTGTTTATATAAAATGTAAACTAAGAGGTTAGTGTCGGTCGAGAACAGCGTGAGTTCATTTTTTCCATTGTACTGCGTAAACGTAACTCACGTGCGCTACTTTTGCGCTATTAGCAATCGAATGAACTTAAAATATAGAGTGAACCTCATGGAATTTGCATTCAGTCTCGTTTTTCCAATGTGATTTCTAGAAATGTTTATATAGTACAAAACAGGTGGTATTGATAGTTTGAACGACCGTAATGGTTTTCGCTAGGTTTACAAATTTACGATTTTCTTTATTATATTTTTCAAGCCTTCTTTCGCGAAATTCGAATAGATGCGGATGTGCTTATGTTGATATTACAATTCTGTGCAATATGAAACATATTTATAACATATTAAGAGAATGCTGCAGGCGATTTTAATCGAAACTTTAAAAAGGTTCGTATAAACCCCGTTGCTAATATGTTACAAATATGTTTCATGTTGCCGAGGATTATAATATCAACATAAGCGCAGTAGTGATCTGCTATACCGACCGAGTCATCGTGAGTGCAACTGAAAAAGCGCTATTGGCAATCGCTCTGGACCGAGAGAGAACGACAAAAAAGTGTATCACATTAAGGAGATGCTGGAGTAGATTTTTAGGTGATGAAAAAGCTACAAGAGTGCGAGAGATATAGAACTAATCTTGAAATCCCGAATTTCTTTACCATCGTTGATGTTTTGGATAAAAGACGAGAAAGTCGTTCTGTAAAATTGTTAGCCTGAGAGCGACTTCCTCACCTTTTATCCGATGATCAACCGTCCCGAAGAAAAGCCGATTACAGTTTTGGTTACCGACCGAGTAGTTTCCCATCACCTCAAGGTCCAATCTTCCTTTCTTCCGCAGTCTCAGTCGGTATCGAAAACTGTAATCTATTTGTACTCAAAGCTGATGAATATTCTAGGCAAGAGCGAAAAATCTTTCACTGCAGTGGACAGCAAATATGATTTCACTTGTTTATACCGATTGCAGCTTCGGAAGTTGTGCCTATGTCGCCGCAGCTTCTGTAAAACTGGTCAACCAATAACATTAGGTCAACTGATACGAAGAGACCAATAGCTCTTTTTTAATAGTCTCTGACGGACGAGTACAGCAGCGTCTGTTATTTTGGTTGGTGAACCTACGTTACCATTCGCCAGCGAGACTTGCGGCGATAAAGTAATATTCGCAGCTCCATAGAGATCCGAAATGATCTCAACGAACATCATGGCCGGTCCGGTATCACGTAACTCCATTGGAGAGATGATTGCGATGTCCCTCCTCCATCAGCGGGTTTCTACCTTCGCTGCTTCTCGCGGAGAAACCTGGAATAGATCGCGTTAATCTCGCACGTCAAAATAACCCATCCGTTGAGGATACCATTTTACATGTTACACCAAAAATGTCTAGTTGTGATCCGACTGATCTGATAGCTCCCAGTGACGATAATTTCGATTATCTATTCAAAATCGTATTAATCGGGGACTGCAGCACAGGAAAAACATGTGTCGTGCAGAGGTTCAGATCAGGCACCTTTATCGAACGTCACGGAACGACAATCGGGGTCGATTTCTCAATGAAAACCGTGATGGTAGATGGAAAAAGAGTAAAGGTCAGTGGTTTTTATCAAAATTGCGCACCTTCGATAAATAGCAAGTAAATAAAATGATGATACGCAATGTGTATATAATTTATAATCGGTAATGCCTAATTGCGAGGCCTATTGTTTTATCGATGATGGAACTGCATACTCTCAGCACCTGAATAGATGAAAATAGATAACACGCAATTTAATAGAAGCGAATTAATTAAGTACTGTTATGTAGTGCGATTAATGAATTCTTGTGTGATAAATGGAACAATTGTGTGTTGGACAGCGAAATTGTTGCTATAACAGAGAGATGCATTCCTGTACTAGCATTGTGACTCCAGTGGCGCAGCCCTGGTGGCTCGTCCGAAAGAGAGGTAAAATTCAAATTCTGTCTGGGACTTAAAAATTTGAATTATGGTCAAGATATTGACAAGCGAAATCAAATTAGCAATCAAAATTGCCTCTTTGGGTCGACAAAATGTATAGACCGATATTTTGCTATTATCTATATTGTTATGCGAAGGTTGCCAAGTAAATCATATCCGTCCGATCCCTTTACAACATTTCTTTATTTCGTAAATTACTTGATATTCAATATTCTTTGGAATAGTCCCGCATATTGATAACCAAGCGTACGAAGAATTGATTTACAAGTACTACATTTTTATTCTTCCCATCACATATTATCGATTAGTCTTCTCTTTATGTTGTGTTTAAGCAAATATATTTGAGAAAATATATTTTGTTTTGATAAGATATTGATTAGATCGATTTAAGAGTCATATTTTTATCAGCCTCCTCATCAAGATTCACATGTTTGCACATAACAAAAGAAGTTCGCGCGAAAGCATCAACTTGTCAGAAAAAATTGACTACGGCCTCTGGAAAATTCAAAATTTTTTAAACATAAGAAAGTGGAATGTTTCCATATTGAAAAACCGTTTAGTATTTTTCCAATACGCGCGTTAACATTTTCGTACTATCGTAAGATGTAGATTTTTTTTTTTGGCATCGCAATATTTCAGATTTAGTATAAGAAACTACGGCTTTGTTTTAACTTGAAATAAGTACGCTGCACGCGTTGTATTTTTCCAAAGAAATTTATGGAAGTCCGAAAAACCGAGTGTTAAAACATTGACTATCAAATAATTTATACAATAGAAAGATATAGATAGTCGGAGTTGGAAAGTAACGTGATAACTACAAGTCCGTTTGCCAGGTTTCTAAGTTTATTTAATGACTGTATTAGAAATGCCTTCACTGCTTGTTCACAGTTGCAAATATGGGACACCGCAGGTCACGAGAAGTTCCGGACAATAACCCAGAGTTATTACAGATCCGCTAATGGAATAATCGTCGGTAAATATAGCATACTTGTGGTTAGTGTCTCGTATATTTCTGCTTTCGACAAAGACAAGTGACGGTATGATTTTAAATCTTGTATTGCAGTCTACGATATAACGAACCGTGCGAGCTTTTTGAGCCTTCAAAAATGGGTTGAAGAGGTGCGACGATACACTTCGTCTCATGTGGTATTGATTTTAGTAGGTAAGTATCATTAGACAACGTTTCAAGTCTCTTAATCGATAGGATAATAAATGTGATATTCTTTGTCGTATTTAGGTAACAAATGCGATCTAGAAGGTTTACGAGAAGTCGAAAAAAAGGAAGCCGAAGCTGTGTGCCAGTGTCTTCCGGAAATACTCCATGTAGTTGAAACATCCGCCAAAGAAAACAGGAATATAGATACTATTTTTTATTGCATGGCATCGGAGCTAAAGGTGAAGATCAGTATTATTTATTATTTATCAGTCGTTCTATCATCTTGTATTCTTGAGGTGATAACGTTTTTCTGTCTATCTTCTTTTTTTTTCAGAAACGGCATGAAAATCGCCAACTCAAGACAAATCCTGACGTTGTAAAACTCGGCAGCGGTCGAGAATTGACGTCATGCTCTGGCTGTTCTTACAGGATGTCTTGAATTGATTTAAACTGCACTAACACTCACTGGGAAGCGCTTGTTCGTAAAAGGAGCGGCCTCTTGGACAATTGGAATCTCACAAATGATCTAAGCTCGCACTGTAAACGATATTAACGAAAGATGCATGCTGTGAGTTCTTCCTATGAAAATTGTTATATTTTGAATTTTTTTTTATCGAATGCTTCGTGCTAATCAAGTGAGTGCTCTAATTTCGCAACACTATATTTTCTATGGTGTTTCAGGTTCAAAAACGAAAATAATTTTGTTCCGAAACAAATTTTCACCCGTTGAATAATGAGTGAAAATGTAGAAAATATCATTTTTAAACGATCAACAGATGCATGAAAAAACCTGCTTGGTGAAAATGTGGAGCTAAATAACCGGGTGCAACTCAAAACCTGTAAACAATTATTAATTCACAATTATTTTTATAAACAACTGAACAAAAATCTATCTTCATATGAATGTGCATTCACCGTCAGGTTTTTCACTAAACCTTCGTTATCAATACTTTGATTGTTGAAATTACATCAAAATGTATCACTCACTTGACCAGTGCTAACCACAATAGCTGCTTATATTAGAACACGATTAAAGCGCACATACTAATACTCCATCATTCATGACAACCAAAGACGTCACGGGAAATCTTTCTTTGCTGTATAATAGCGAGACGCGAATACTTTTCAGTTTCGCAATTACAAAGGGAAATTATAACCGGTAGCGCTCCCAGACGTGTAAAAATAAACACCCGACGCGATCGTACACCACGGGTTAAAAAAGTGTGGTTCCTACGCAAAAAAGGCGAACAGATTATAGAATCATCCGATGCTCACCTTATCACCTTACTTGCATATTAAAATCACACGTTGTGCAACCATCTGTTAATAATACCCTTTATTTTAAGATCTGAACAAAGATAGTGATTTAAACAACATGACAAGGAAAAACTCTGTTAAGGATGCATCATCGATATTGTCAACTCAAATGAGTATCACAATATCAAAAAATTTTCTTGCACATTTTTACAGGGAAGTACTAAAAACTAATATGAATCTATATTAAAGAGATCGTACAGAATATGTCAAGAAAATGTAGAGCAATTCGTTTACAAAAAAGTAATTTATTTTTCTGCCATCACCAATGACAAATATTATTCGCAGTTTTTTTGAAGTCTCATTTGTAATTATAATTTGATCATGCCTGACACTTTGCAAATTTTTGTTTTCTCTTCTGAAGAAATGATGGTCGTTTGTACACGATGAATATTATTACGAATCGTCATTAGTTAATTTATGCAGTATCTATCACGAAATAAAAAGAGCGATTGCTTCAAGACGTAATCTGCCTCGAGTTTCTAGAAATTGATTGATATAAATGTTCTTCGTATTAACTAAGATCTCGTTATTTTAGATTCATTCCCGGTTACACTTATTTCCCTTTTAAAACATGTGCAAATAATTGTTTTTATCATGATGTGCGATTCACCTGATGCTGCCTCCTTGACTGAAGTTTTAATTCAGTTAGAACAGTTAAGAGTGAGATGCTGAATCTTCTCGAAGTATTATTCTCGGTCGCGGTTAATTAAAAAAAAACGCGAAAGGTGCTGACTGTAGATTTCTCAGACACTATCAGTACTTCTCGTCTTTTGCCCAAAAGATCAATTGTGGCCAAGAACAACGTTTCACAGTTGCTGTTACTGACCGAGCAGTAGCAAATCATCTTAAAACATATTTTTTATGAAAATCCATGTACTCCAATACGATTTTTTCGTGCAGGAATGACTTATATAAATTTAATGTAGAAGTATGATGTTAAACTAATGTACGATCAACAAAAACGCGACGAATGTTATAGATTTGTATAAAATTTAATGGACGCAGTTTCTGCACAAGCACTGAACACATATTTCCGAAATAATCTCAACCGTATACCGGACGTTCTGATATTTTTATTTAAATTTCAAGCTTTAAAAAGTAAAGATAGGCACAATTGAGTCCACCATTCTCATTGATAGTTGTACACATTCGGATCACTATTAAATTATTGTAAACTGCTAGAAAAACAACCCACCCGTACATGAGTCAATTGTTAAACATGCAATTTAACTTAACTACTTAATAGCTTATTTGATATTTAACGAGGTAATACGATTACCTAAAAATCGTATATATTTTTGTAACACCATTAAATGATAGACATTGATAGTAGTGATTTGGGCAAAATGCCAAATTTAAAAACGAATCTCCAACGCACTCTAGGATACTAACTTGCAATTGTTAATTATTAATTTGAATAAAATATACATCGTAATAATATAAATACGTACCTACGTGGTTGTTGGTAATATAATTTTTATAGTTGATCATAATAAAAGCTTGTTGATCTATTATTGCTCGTCGTTGATGATGCACATTTCCATTATCCAAATCATCATCTAAGTAACATACTGGGAAGAATTGGACCGATTTTAAAAGAAATTGTTTATTCGAAGTCAAGAAAAATTTCACAGAAGTATATTTAGAAAAAAAAAAACATCAAACAGTTCTATACAACCTCCACCTCGTGTTTGCATATCGGAAAGCACGTAATGCTTTGTTTATCATCAATATCATGATAAGAATTCGGAAGTTCAATTCCCTCGGTGCTCCTCTACTTTTAAAATTATTTTAATGCTTATGATCGGTACAGGTGTTGCGCGTCCAGGTGCTTATAAGGTAAGTCAATTCCTGAGCTCTTACATTATTCATCTCCCTACTAACAGGCTATTTCACAGGTACAGTTTTTGGTGGAAGTATTACTACTCCAGGGCCTCTTTTATTGCTATTTATCCTTTTTCTGCAATACATGGAAACAAATATTCGCGTATAAATACTGTGGGTCTTAATATGAAACGTCATTTTGAACACGAAAATTTTTTTATTAGGCGCGACAATAGTAAGTTGAAGACTCATTTGATATTCGTATCATACGATATCATGCTCCAAGCAGCTCATACGAACCTGATTACTATAAGGCACACATTTACAGATTGCATTTGTAGAAAATACTTCAGTCTGATATTAGCACAAATACGTTATCATAACAAACGTGAATGAAGTTGCAGAATTGTTCATTGGCACCAATATCATTTTTTTTTTTGTAAAATAAAAAGTAACAAAAAGTTTGGAATTTTTCTAATTAATATTGTAAGTTAATCACGACTGGCGATAATTATGTTTTAAAAATTTCATAAATCAACTTCGTCAAAGATATCTTGTGGAGTTGGGTTCATTGATTCATAATAGTTGCCAGTATCATTTGCTCATTTTTATTTTACACTTCTCATTGCTCTGCGGTAAAATGTAGAATCGAATGAAAGCACATCCATTGCTGCAGACGTAGAAAATAAATAACATGTAATTCTCTAGAGAACGTAACTATATATAGCGACTGTTTTTAATCAGAAGGGCGGAATCCACGTTGAATTGCACTTGTGTCTTTGTGGATTGCGGTCTTTTGATTTGTTTGTATGTGGTATACAGTGAAAACTTACGCAACTTACGTGATACTAAAACGTATAAACTATTTGACGAAACAATCAGATACAAAAATCGGCCACGGCGTTTTACTTAGTCTTGTTCAATAAAAATTTGAGCATATCTTAGAGAGTAAAAAAACAAGTCAATCGTTCAGAAAACTATATTTTTATTCGTCACGAAATGAATACGTCAATGTAAGGCAAAAAAAACTTTTTTACTTGTCTGTTTTCGGGAAGTTCAAAAAAATCTTCGAAAAATTATGTGCCCTAAAAAAGTTTGTTAAGCGTTTCAAAATTTTATTTTCAATTTGTGTAAGAACAGTATGATGTTATTATTATACAAAATAAATCATCTTGTCAACTGGATTACTTATCATGTTTCTTCTAACATGAAATACTCAAATATGAATTTGAAAATAAAACTTGTTATTTGAAATGTATCCTTAATATGTGTCTTTTTACTTACTCTTGTAAGCTCGTGAGGTTTCACTATATACATAAATGTATAACATATTTATATATATAGATATATATTACATGTTCTTTTCTATAATACTTGCTTGAACTAGTAAAATTAATTCATTTTTGTTCTAAAAGATCCAACTTAACATTTCTCCTTAACGTCAGCCTCTTAATCATGACACAAAATATTCCGGCAATAAATAGCAAAAAGCAATGAGCACAAAAATTGTCTTATATAAATCGAGCAGTCACCTCGCTAATCAACATTCTTGAGAAGTAGAATTTATTTATAAAAATCTGAAGAAACGTTTGATAATATACAATGGTAAGGCATTTGTCTTTCACCATTCATTCTTTCACCGTCCGTTTTATGCCTAATAAAAAAATATTCCGCAGATATTGTTAACAATAGTAATTATTCCGGAACAGCAAATCTCTTGTAGGTCCTTCTGTACTTATCGTCGATTTCCTGAAGGTAGTATGTTCCAGGAAACATTTGTTCGGTTAAGCTCTGAGGAACAAACGGGACCACATGACAATTCTGTTCGCGTAAAGCCAGAATTTTCGTGTAATCTTCCGGAGAAACGCATTTTCGCGATTCCAGCTGTGGTTTCACATACGAAAGATGCGATACTAATTTTCGTAGCGAAGATTCTGCCCCGAAATCCGGAGATATTGTTATGGAGTACATACTCGAGGCCAAACCAGAGCCGTAGGAAAAAACGCCTACTTTACAATTAGCTAATTCTTCCAGTGGTTTATTTATCAGCAACGACACCAATCCTGAGTATACAGACGGCGTATACATATTGCCAACTTGATTGGCGATCAGCAAACTGGGCTGAGTCTTAGCTTTGAAGTCTTTGTCGCTCAACAACAAAAATGCCTTTTCGATGTCTCGATCGAAGTAAGTTTCTTCGGGTTTAACATTGTGAAACTTAGCGACGTCCGTGTACCTCTCAGAAAGCTTGTTCTTTGGAGTATTTAGAAAATCGACAAAAGCTAATCTGGCAAATGACTTTTGTACTAATTTGCAGTATGGCGAGTGAAAAAGCAGAGCGTCAAAGCTCTCCAGTGACAATTCCTTCTCCGGATTCTTGAGCCTCGCTTTTTCCATGTACTTGTTGTAGCAATTGTCGAGGGAACTAAGATAGCACTGAATGGAGAGCTTGCCATCGACGACTGGATATTCGGAGCGTAAATCTGGCTTGTAAAAGTCATAAGCGTGCCTCATGCAAGACGCTCTCTGGCCTCTATCGAAAACCAATGGTGCGTCCGGTCCTATGATCATGGCGATTGCTCCCGCACCTCCTGTGGGTCTCGCACTTCCAACCGAGTAAACTGCATTGTCAGCGGCGACGACCAGAGCCAGTCGACCGTCCCAAGCGCTGCTTTCGATCCACGAAATGGCATTGAAGACAGCAGCTGTTCCGCCGTAACACGCGTTTGTCGAATCGACGCCTTCGATATCGGTGGAGCCTGAGGGCTCGAAGAGTTGCATGAGCACAGATTTAACTGACTTACTCTTGTCGATAACAGTCTCCGTTCCAACCTCCAATCGTCCGATCTCTTGTGGTTTGATTGCATAACGATCCAGCAGACGATGAACTACGGTGAGGCACAGCGAATTGATGTCTTCTCTATCATTGCAAAAACCCATCTTCGATTGGCCCAAGCCAATTGTGTATTTTCCAGCGGAAACTCCATCGAACTTTTCGAGTTCCACTTGATCGACATACTGCGCAGGGAAGTACAATTCGATCGCTTTGATTCCAACGTTATTTGGCCACATTTTTTAGCGATTCAAACAAAATATTTTGTAGGTTAGTTTTTTTCCTTCACGCGTGTTTTTCTGCGATTTTTCGATCCAAAGTTTTTTTCAACTTATCTCACGAATCACCGGCTGTTTATATAACAATTCACTTATCCCACGACATCGAAGAAACTGATGATGAAGGTTCTCAATAACAATTATCACATTGACGAATGATTTTGAAAAGATTTTGTTCGGTGGTTTTTTTGCCTTACGCCGAATGATATTTACATGGATACTGAGCTGTGAATTAAGTTTTTGAAACGGTTCAACGTGTGTATGTGTTGTGTGTGTAGGTGCGAGAGAATAGTTTTCACGGTAGCGGGAATTTAGGTTAGAAGTGAAACTTTCACGGGTGAAAATTCCGGTCACTGGGTGACTTCCGAGTTTTGGACAGCTCGTGGCTTCGATACTTCGGAGAGTCCACGATTCTTCGGTCTAGACAACGGAGTCTGATAATTTTGAAGACCTTCTCCCGGGGAATTGGAATTACATACTACCGTTCAACGCACGTAACACGCTGATCTTAAGCGCGCTCCACTCTCCAACGGGAAACTCGAAAATCGTTCGAAGAACAGAAAGCGAGATGTTGGTGGTGGGGGTACGGACATGCATACATACCGTGAGGATGGACGCGTTTTTCAGACCAAACGAAGACCACGTATCCTCATAATACCAAAGAACTTATGTTTATGTTCTTACAGTATGTATTATGATAATATACAAACAATTTTAAATGTATTATAAAATTACAGTCCCGCAAATATTTATTAAAAAATTGGAATGTACATTTCAATTCGAATTATTGAAATAAAAAGATATTGGATATAAGAATGCAAAAAAAGTAGAATTTCGCATAAATTTCCATGTATTTCGTATCGTATAGTCACTATAGCGGTACGTTGAGCTACGAAATATTTTCGACAGTGCAAAAGCTTGCCCTCAATGAAAAGAATATTTATCGGTGAATCTCATGTTAAATCATTGGTAAATAACAAATTGAATATGAGATTATTAGCGAAAAAATTATTGTCGACAATGAATCAATTCATAAATAATGAAATTTGGTCAAAGTGCAGTTTCTTCTTTAATTTATTTTGAGCAAGAATGCAAGGTAGAATACGGCTGTGCGATTTATCAGAACCTAACTGATTCTATTAGACATCTGTTTGTGGATGCCTTTGCAGCCTAGAATCTGATCGGTTTTTGTCTGGTTAATGGCATTCAACAATTTTATTTTATAAATAACTTTTATAAGTTTAATGGGTTTTTTAACGTGTTTGTCAGATTTTGCACGTATCTTCCACACGTTTTTAATGAGCAATTGAGGACGCCACAAAGTATAACTTTTCACCAGATGTTTCGATTATGGAATAAAAATGTACTGATTCGAACGAACTTTTGGAAATACTAATTTTTCTAGTGATTTTGTAAGCTTATATTTTATTTCTTCTGTATTAGCGTCCCTATTCAAATCCAAAACCTCTATTTTTCTAGTTCTTCTTTAGAAATTCAAAGGATTCCAATTTTTTGTTTTTTTAAAGAAATACTTTTACATATAAAAATGAAAATTCTTTCTCGAAAATGAAGACTCTGTCAAGCTCCGATAGCGATGCTGAGAGACGATGAAACGAGAACAGGAAGAATCAGCGAAGAAAATAATAGCGACCGTCCCGAAGGCGAAACTAAAGAAGACAACGCTACATATAGTAGCGATATTAAAAATAATGACAATGCCAATCAGTTGTTAGCTCGAAATCGAGACCGACCCAATGACTAAAGTGTTTTCGGTTCTGAGATCCTTTGTCTTTTATAATATCCGTAGCAGAAATGGTGACGGTCTAATCAAGGCTTTATGATGGCGAAAATGACGCAAAAATGATGCTAAAATGAAAATAGTTTTCTGCCATGTTGATCACGGTCGGAAAGGCGGCAGAAATAACGATTCTGTTTTTCTGATCCAGCTTGCGTGATATTTACGACAATTTATGTGAACGAATAAAAGGTTCAAAATAAATAAAAGCTAAAGTGCCGATGCCTCCTTAACTGTAAACGAATGAAAGACAGTTCTCATAGAAAAAAACAGCTTCAATTTTTTAGACACGTTGCCCCGGCGACGAAGGTTCACAGACACGCGAATCGATGTCACAAGAAGAGCGGAAGGGTGAGGGACTCTCTTCTGGCTTTGTCATAGATGTATCTGAAAATTAGATGCCAAAAACGTTGTGCCTTCTGAATAGAATGAGCTAAGAAAGAAAATATCTTACAAAGCCTACCACCGATAACCTTCGAACAGTGTTATCACCTCACTCTTACCGACCATTGTCAACTTCTATCAATAATAATAATACCGTTGACACGACCTGTCCTTCAAATAAGACTTAATACATACAACTCGGATGCAAGGTTCACTTCGTGTCATTTGACTTCCAGAATTCCGTCTCGCATGTAAATAGATTGCAAGGATCCATCATATGTTCATCGTTGCTTCGGTCTATGCATACATGATTCTCTGGGAACGACTAAAAAATAAGATATAACGGCCTATCGTTCTTGCTGCTATTTGCAAACAAATAAAACGTCGCGCATATTTAGATTTTGTTTTTCCTTCACTTTAACGGTGCGAGAAGAATTTAGTAGTATGTAATTTTTTTATTGAATAAAAATGATTCGAAAAACGCGTTTCTATTGCCATCCTGCTATACGCTGCCATCAGAGGAGGCCGGGGCTAATTATGTCATTTTTCACTTTTGATTTTTATTCCATAAGTTACTTGCATAAATCGAATTAATGCAATTCGATTTTCTTGCATATATCGTTAACTGCATAATCCGGATTTTTTGAACACTCGCTCAAAGGGTTTTTCACAATAAGCAAATTTCATATGATACGAATAAATAGGTGTCAGGAAAATATGATAGGAATCTTGGGGATAAAACTTGATTTATTAAGTTTTTTGATAAAGCCAATCTATGGAGAGTAATTATTTTGTTGCAAAAAGTGATAAACCTCTACAAGACGAAACTGCTTTATTTTGTTGTGTTGAAAATTTTGTGAGTGCTGTATATTATTAAGGGGCTAAGTATTTGATGCAATTGCCGATTTGTAAACTGATTTAACTCAAGTTGCCCCTGACCCGACTCGTCCCGGACTTTGCCATTAGAAAAAAAAGAATAGAGTCAAGATGTTTGGAGAAACGGGTGTCTTTTAGATGTTGCAAATATGTGGACCCTTCAAATTCCCTTGCTCTACTCAAAATAGATAAAAAATACCACGTTGACAGATGTATCTGAAAATAAATTTTAAAAAAGCTCGTCTCACTCTATAAAATATACTTAAAAGTTCAACTATGAAAATGTCAGTCCACAATTTTTCCGACCACTCCAAATAAATAATAATTGTCATCGCCCCTGGTTAACTTAACAAAATTACTAGATTTAAGCTTTAAAGGGTGTTCACTTTTTTAAACTCGCGACGTTAATTAAATAAATAGAATTTCTGAAGATTTAATCGTTCTTATTTTGAGAGTTAGGCAGCGTCTGATTATTTTTAGTTTCTTTTGAAGAAGCTTAACATGTAGACGTTTTGTCGCTATGGTCACAAACATTCCTTAACTAAAGATATTGACTAGGAATTGAAGGAAATCGAAGTCCCATTAATCGACAATTAGGATTTCTATTTCACCGTATGAAAATTGTGTAAGCGCATCACATTTTTCATTTTAACAATTACGCGGATATTAGTTAGGCTTATTTTGACATTATCGTTTTGACGTGTTTATGACCAATATTTTTGTTATATTCGATTACCAGTGGAAATTTGCCGGATAATTTCGGTAATAGCCCGTTACTAGAGAGAAACCGGTCGAGTCGTATTTAGCATAGTAGGAAGGAAGAATGCGATACGTGTCGGACAAACCTTCATTACGAAGTCTTGGTCGTAACGCACGCTTTCAGCGCTTGACACGCTTACACTTCGTAAAGACCACGTGGAACACTTATGTAGGTCAAATATCCCATTGGCGACTATAATTGTACCTTAAAGCAGATTATGCGATTGAAGATTGCAAGATTGTAATTTCTGTGATTGCGAAAATTTCCTTCACGTGGAAAGTGTATAAACGAGAAAATATTCTTTGCTATTTTTGTAAGAAAGAAGAAAATTAAGGTAGCTATCCTCATAGAGATAATAATGCAAAACAAGGATGCAAAGTGGAATCTTGCACATTGCTTCCTCATTAGATTTTGCTCTTTACAATAGCAACCTCTACGAGGAAGTATTGTAACTAATTTTGACTTCCTCATAGAGGAAGCTTTGTAAAGAGCAAAATTTAATGAGGAAGTAATGTGCAAGGTTCCACTTTGCATCCTTGTTTTGGATAAATAAATAAATCACCGGTACACCTCATTTTTATTAGGCACAAACTTTTGTTTTACTTTATTAATTTTTGCGGAGGTTATAGCGAAAATCTCTATTTATTCGAATATTCAAAATGGTGTAAAATTTGAACGACTTTACCGATCACCACCAAATTTGGTATACAGCAGGGCTGTATGTTATTTTTCGTTTGTAGACCATTTTAGTTAATTTACTGAGATTCGGCGTGATTTATAGCAAAATTTATATTCTTTACAAAAATTCAAAATTCTATAAAATCTGAACCGCTTTACCGATTTTGTCGAAATTCAATACCAAACAGATTTAACGTGTCTCTAGTTATGAAGAACTATTTAGCCATGTCGGAAACTTTTACGAAAGTTAGAGAGTATACGACATTTTTCAAAAAAATAAAAAATTCTATAAAATCAGTATACATAGATATATTTTCTTCAAAATCACAGAAATTAAATAGGAGTTACTACTCTACTTGCACGCCAAATTTGAGCTTAATCGATCGTGCCATTCGCGAATTATCGACGATTGAATTTTGGGTTCCTGGAACACATGCATACACACACACACATATATATACAGACACATTTTCTAAACCATTTTTCTCAACGTTTTAGGCGATTCTAAGCATATTGACATGAAAATCTCGAAAATTTTTTTTTTCATGAAAACAAAGTTTCCTCTTACCTTTTAAAGCAATTACCTTTGCTCGGCGAAAAATCAGCTCTTGTTGTTGACGTAGTGATTATTATTGGTAAGGAATGTAACAAAATTTATTGATATTACAAAATCTCATGTAATTCAACGAAATATTAGGGGAAAGTCTTCAAACTTTCATTATATTGAACATAAAAAAAGTACATCGCCCTCATGTTCAGTTTTCAAGCAATGGTTCGTTTATCTGCAAACTTAGTTACCCAAAAACTTATTTTTTTGAATTATTACACTGTCGTTCTATACGGACGCTGAACATGCTCTAATTGTAACCACAAATCACGTTGTTTTGTATATGCAAAGCCTCAAATACAAATTTACTAATGCACTGTTACGATTTCGCTGACACAGTTGCAAAATGGTGTTGCTGAAATAATTTAATTCTCGTGTTCATGCTGTCCTTGGAAAGTTACGTGTATGGAGTGTTTCCTTTTTCTAGTCGCCTCTCGGAAAAACGCTCCGTGACATCAGTGAACGAGAATTAAGCAAAAAAGAAACAGTGAAAGAATAACGTTGCACATCGATGTAATTTTTATTGGCAGTGTTTCTCAGCCTTGGAATTCGAGGAAATTGTTTTTTTTTTAACAATATGAATTTTAAGCAGCTTACTAACTATTTATCCAGAAATGCACTATTAATATCTCGGACAAAAAAAAATCCCCATTCTGTGGATTTTTATGAACACTGCAGATTCTTGTTATTTTCATTCATTTCATTGCCCCAAATCGTGAGATGACGTGTGATATACTTCTGAATGGTAGCTTGGTCGACGTAGAAAAAATCATTGATCTTTGATCAATTGTTGCACAATTTTCTGCCGGCAACGCGATGTTTCAATGTTTTCGTCGATTTTGCAAAATTGGGCGATATTGGGATTAAATTGCATTCAAAATACTTTTCGGTCGGAATAACTATCAGAAATTATATTAAAATTTTGGGAGACCATTCGTTCTTGAATAAAATAACGTAATTAAAAATTATATATTTTCAAACATAGGATCATAGATCTTGAATAATAATTATTGCTAGTTAATAGATAGAAAAAGTATTTTGTATACATTTTTATTCCAATATTGCTCATGCACAATGGGATACCCCGTTGGCGACTTTTCTACCGGTTTTAAGGATGTATGAGTCACAAGTAAATGATAACTTAGGATCCTGAAATTGGATTCTTCATAATAGAAGCTTTATTTTCGCAAAATCATTTTTTTTTTTTTTTCACAAAAGAAGATGTTTAAGTCGCTCTTGTTAAGTTCGTCGGGAATGCTGTAAATAATGGCCTTGGATAAATTGAGCATTTGTGCTCGTGTTTGAGCCGAGCGTTTCACTTTCGATTCTTCTATAAAGTGAGAAATAATCACTGCGGCGAAAGTCGTTGTGCCCGACAAATTTTGTGTCAACTACCAAAGCTTGAGTTTCTTTTTTTAATTGAAAGAAAAGTAATTACGAATAATTGTAGTTACAATCGACGCTGTTTGGTATTACATTTAACCAGAATTATTTTTAAATGAATGGGAAATCACGATTTTTTAAAGTACTGTAGACGATTGCAATTAGGGAACGATTAGAGTTATCGATTTGGAGTTTGACATGCGAATAGAATAATTACTATCAAATAATTGTGATAAATTTAATAAAAAATAATGAGGATATTAAGATCTTTAGGTGTTTAGATAAATTGTGAGGGATATTCAGAAGGCATAATGACGTTGAATTACTTTCACTCCCTTCTGATGAGAGGGTTAATGAAGGGAATATCCACTAGCAATAATTTCAAGAAGACTATTATTATAATAAGATTGCTTTTTCAGCCGGCATTAACTGGATAAGCAATTTATTTGTGAAACCTCTAAACCCTCATAACTGTGTAGTTAAAATTAATAAAATAATAGATTCTATCAATGACCCTTACATCCGTAAATCATATTATCCATGTTTTAAAATAGTGAAAGAAATCCCTCAATTCATTTTTATCAGACATTGCATAGTTACAAGGGAAATGTAATACAAAAGGAAAAAACGTTTTTGCCAAATTTTATATGACCGTAATTTATTTTATTCTCACGATGATCACTGGCCTATACTTCATTTATGGACCTTATTCAATTACTAGTGCTTCACGGCTCTTCTGCATGTTACGTCTTACGTTACATGTGTTTGCAGTAGTGTCAAAATATTGAGAATATCTATAGGCGTTTTTTTACTTAAATTGCGTGTGTTTTTTTTTTAATTTCCACGTCACACGATAGGCAGAGCTGTAAATTTGCGTTGTTGCAGTAATTTCATTTTCCAGTAGCACGAATTTACATGAAAAAATGTGTATATTTCGATAATCGCCACGAAGTACGTTTAATTAAGGATATCCTCGCCAATACAAAATTTTATTTCGAGTTAGATTTTACTTCACCGGTCTATCGAACTCCATTACGACCCTCTTTTTAAAACTGAAGTGGACGGTGTCGATTTTTTTGGTAATGAGTATTACAAGTTACGTAGTTTAAACCAAATAAGACAGAGACAAACCGTTTATGAAGAATCACTTTTCGCAGATTGCTGCTTGTATTTTATGGAAAAAGCTTACAGTACGAGCGAGGAAATGTTAAAAATCTTCTACGGTTGTTTGCAAAAAAGGAAAACCCAAAAAATGTTAGGCTTTTATAGCGTTTCGTCTGCTTGTCTTGCGACTATGGTAAGGATATCCTTAAAACACAGAATATTTTCAATAGTAGTTTAATTTCATTGAAAACTACCGCACGGCACAATGAATTTTCAACGTATCGGCAGCAATTCAGACGTCGGTAGCGAAGATGAAAAAATGGCACGATGAGCGATCTACAAAACAATTGATTACGTGTTTGTTTTTTCTTTCTTGTTTTCTGAATTCAATCAATAAATACAGTGAGGCGACAAGCCTTCCGCGCGTTATATTCGAGTTCGCAAGTCTCGTGTCATACGATTGTTCTTTTTTTTTCGAATACGAGATATGTATGCAACGATAAACGTTATATGTCCAAGTCCCGTAATACACCGGAGGCCGAATTATCTCAGACTCAATATTGTATCATTTTCTATCGCGTTACAGCAATTCACACTCTTACGAAATCATTATAAAATTACGTCCGCGTATATTCATTATATGTATATATTTATAAAATTAATATAAATAAAAATAGTAGTCAACTAAGGCCGATAATGCGGCATATCAGAGTTCACTTCTGGATACTGTAGAAGAAGAAGCAAAAAAACAGAAGCAATCTTTCGGATTTGTAAGCGATCACCGACAATACTAGGCGTTTGTATCACTATAACGTTACATGGCTGTGATCCTCGTATCGTCGACATCACATCAAAGGTTCATCGAATGTCTTTTTTGCTATTTTTTTTTTTTTTTTACGTGACGCTCTCCATAGAGATTCTTCCTATATTAGGGCTGTCATGAATTCTACTTTTTTCTTAAAGTAATATTATCATGTACAAAAACTGTGGGTGTTATCAAAGTGTTTTTACAATGAAATTGATTTCTTTCTTTTTTTTTTCACTGTGCAGTTGGAAAACGGGGGCAATTGGAAACACCGTTCCGTGCCGTCACAAAATGCAAAGAAAAAGAAATTAAAGTCAGTAAAGTCCACGGCTTCAGCAATCAGACAAAGCTTGGACTGAAACTCGCAATTGCATTTGGGTTTTGGTATTTGGCACGTTGCGAGGCGTTTAGAAGAGTCCTTTCTTCTTGTTCTTTTTGTCCTTGCCATCAACAGCCCTGAAAGGAGAAAATTACATAAAACTCATCTCACTAACAGGCTTCCACTTATGTTGATATAAATCGTCACGAAAACGTACTTGGAAATACGGAGTAGTCACGAATATGCGATATACGTTGGCAATTTTATTTTTATTGTAGATTATGCGGTTGGGTTGCAGGCACATATCAGCAATTTGAAAATCACTTTCGTAAGATTATGTTATTGCTTTGCAGCGAATTATTCCGAGTAGCGAGCTGTTATCGACTGGCATCGTCCACCGAAATATTAGGCCAGTCAGTAGAGGTTCCGAATTGGAAAAAGTTCGTGTAATGTTGATAATTTGTACATGCGTTTCGAATCGGTTGTCTAATGTCGAGTCTCATTTTGCGCAACTGTATCGTGTACGGTTCATTACTTGAATCGAACATGACATTTTGCACTACGATTTTTCTGCAGAGCGAGAAATATGGAACGGTGCGGCCTTGAAGACAAGAAGTTGCCGACAATACTGGAATGAGCTTATAGGTTTTCAGGGTTTCTGGACTGTCTCATTGCCAAAATTGTATGATTTAGCTCATAATTTCACGGAAGAAAATCTATGATGTCATACAATGGGAATGAGCCGTTACTGCTAGTGCTCTTGATTTTAACGCTTTGTACAAATTAAGCAAATTTTTCTTAGCCGCCGATCATCAATTTGTCTAAGTGCGCACCATTATAGATTTTCCCTGCAAAGTTACATTGAAAATCCATGTTTTTTCTCAATTACGTCATATAATTCATCACATAAGATACCGTGAACTCCGTATTGACACTACAAAGCCAGCTTAAACACAAACAAAAATTTTTAAGATCATTGAATCCAAGTTATATTTTATAAGTAATGGGATATTAATTTTTTAAACGTAATCTTCCACAACATTAATAAAGAAATCGATAAAGATTTTCTTTACAAAAAAATAATGTAATGGTATTTTCAGACGAATCGATAAGTAATCTTGGAATCTCTTAGAACATCATTGTGATCGGACATTAGAAAAAAATGTAAGTTTTATAATAAGTTTCAATGTAACAGTAAAGTTGCAACTCCGGAGAGACATTTTCTCCAATCCTTTCAATGTTTCCTCCATTCTGATTGGCCTATGTTGTAAAATGATATTTCAACATGCTAACATAGCAAATAGACGATTAGACATGCCGCAAGGTGAATAATACTGCTGACTTGAAGATATCGAACACTCATGCCTGATGTCAAATACTTATTGGAGATATTAAGTGTCACAATGCTTCGGTATTAGTAGAATTGTCGTTAATTGCCAACATTTAACCCGTGATGATGAAGGCTTACATTACGCTTTAATTTAACATTAATGTAAAAAGAAATGATACATTAAACCATTGGCACTACGCTTGAGCTTAAGATACGAACAGCAATGAAAAAATACATAGTAAATTGTGGCAATAAACAATTATACAGTAAATGCAAAGGGGGATGAGAAATGGTTCGACTATCATGGAGCAGCATTCGTGACAACTCTTGAACGATCATCAGCATTGCGTCTGACAATAACCAAGCGATACTTCGTCTACGAACGAAGATTGGTTAGTAAATTCTTTTGTAAGAAAGCATTACGTTTATTTGCAAAAAAATGTCCAGTAATGAAAATTGACAATGTTCGATAATCAATTGGTGAATAATTAATATTATTAAGAGATGATCCTCTGTCAAGCTGTCTTTATTAGTTCTCCGAAATTCTTTATCGCAACATTTATTTTTCTTAATGGCTTTAAAAAAATAAGGTAAAATAAGGAAAAATAGTATTCTGTCATCGAGGAATCGCGAAAGAAATTTGTTCCTGCGGAACTCCGAGCTCGACAGCTTGCACAGAGTTTACAATGAGTGCTGTTGTTATTCTACAAAAGTTTTGTAAGTATGTCTATAAACGAATCCACTCTATTTTGATGTACAAGATTAGTGACCTCACAGTGGATTTAAGTCGTTTGCAAAGCAGAAGCGAAATAAAATGTAAATTGAATTTTCGTCATTAAACGCTCCACTAATGTTTCTTTTTTTACTATCCTTTTTTTTGTATATTAAAAAATGCTAAAAATATGGCTCATTGAAAAAATGGCCCTTACTGGTCGGGATCGTTTCTATACAATTCTACGCAATCGTGTGTAATATTCCTTTACCGATCTAAAAATATTATTTCTTCTCGATACAGGACTTTTATTGCTGTGTTGGCGGCTGGAAATAGAAAATCGAACGTCGGACAATACGCGCTAAAGCTTAGATATAATTTTAGCTTTTTATTGTTTTAAATTTGGTAGTGAATGAATTTCGGGTCGCAAAAATTGCAGATTTTTTCTACGGGGATGAAAGACAAAGATTCCACTGTCACAGCAATATCTTACAGCAAACAGCCCTGCTTTTCATAAACCTGACAATAATTATATATAAACGTATTAGGGATGCTCGGGATGTTGAATAACAAGCTGTATCTGTGTGGGGTTGTCTTGAGGTGATTTGAAACTGGTGTGACGACGTAGAAGACTTCCTAATCCTCGGGACCCCCTCAATGTACCCCCTCCACCGGCGGAACCCTCGGACGACACAGAGCCCGTCCTAAATAATGGACACCGCGATTTCGTATACACAGCAACATATAAGCAAAAAGCGTGACATACCACTAACTTCTAAACATTTTTATCAAGAAACACACGCTCATTCGTGTCAAGACCATTAATATTTTCAGGTCAATTTGCAGTGTTTGCATCTATGCACAGTCAATGCCTCGAACTTCAGCCAAAGCCAGGAAAAGGCAATTGCAAAGACTACAATTCTCTCTCACAACAAATATTTCGATCCATCACAATAGCAAAATTTAAGAATGCTTCATATGATCATTCCTGACCAAAAGTTTTAGGAGATTGGAATCCACTTTGGATAATATTAATAAGCCAAAAAATTATGAATAGAATACGTCAAACACGTTTTCCAATAATCTTTTAGAAAGCTTTCGTTTTTTTGTTAAAGGATATTTTAGAGAATCCGGAATCTCCAATTAAAAGATAAGATTGAAAAAACGAGTGTTCAATATTTTTTCAACTTATGTGCGATATGAAATGAAAACTTTTTCAACGTTTTACAATATGTAAAAGAAATTTATACTTATGGAAGAATTCTTTGGAGAATTCAGACCTTGAAAGAGCCCGTTTTTGCGAAAAACTAAACGCTTTCAAACTATTTTTTCTTCTTCGCTAATTTATTCAAAGCTCTAAATCGTTATTTTTATTTATAATAAATTTTGCTATTTTTATGAACGTCGGTATTTATCAGAATTATCTCGTGTCACCAAGAACTCACTTTACGATTGCATTCAATTTTTGGTTAAATGATAATGTATGATGCACTTTTTAGAAATACCATTCACGTATGATCATTGCCAAAATAAAATGAAAATATGTGATTAATTACTAAGAAAGTCAACAGTGCTTTGATAAATTCTTTAGATTAACAAGCGATAAGTTTAAATAGCATTAAAAAGTTAGATTGCAAAATAAGCTGTGCACCTTTGCATCCCATGTTTGTTCAGTACTAAATACAAATATTTTTGAGATGAAAGGTTTTACAAAAATTGAAGGATTTAAAACATTTAAATACAAATGACTTTCAACTCTATGATGTTAGTCTTTAGAACATTGAGAGTAATATATAATCTTATCTATTCTGTCATATCACTTGCCTTTTATACAATCTGAAAAAACTGCTGCATGCATTAAAAATAAAAATATAGAAATTAAACATCAGATCTCGAATGGAAATATTTTTAAGGAATCGATGATGAGTTCATCCATTTCCAAAGCTATTGAATATCGCTTTGAACATATTATATTTTTCAATAGAAGTTATGCATTTCTTCCTATTTATCTCGAACCATAAATGCAGATAATTTGCTGATGATAAGAAATGAGTAAAATCTAATGTTAAACGAACGTTCAATGCAACACCTTGAGTTACTATTTATTACATTATTTATATAATGGAGCATTAGTGAACTTGAATCAGCATTTAAAAGGAATAAACTTTATTCATGGGCCAACAATAATGATTCTAAAAATGCCGATACCTATCTTATAAGCTACCACATCCATGGAAAGGTAGAATGAAAAAGCAGTCGAATAAAAAAAAGCTTTTACCACAGTAAGAACAAAATGATTACGCAACCATGAGAGGCACAAAGAAATGTGACTATTGAATCGAACTCAATCAGTGTGAATATCGATACTTACTCTTTAGAATTAGCTTCTAAACTTCGTCTGCGTAATTCTTCAATACTGTGACCGGTTTGTTGCTCCCAGACTGACTTTTCTGCCTCAAAAGCTCGTCTCTTTTCTTCCAATTCACGTACGTGTTGTTCTAGAGAGCGACGCATTTGTTCGTGTCTTCGCTGTAACTAAATTGGTAATAAACAAAAATGGTTAGTGTTTCATCGAACTTTAATTGCACAAAATTGTTATTAATCATCGTAAAATCAGATTACAAAAAGAAATTCTTTATAAAACTTTTTTGATTTTTCAAGAACTTTTATTTAAAAATCGAGAGTTTTGAACCTGGGAATGTTTTTTTTTTAATTTCACTCGATATTCCTTTTTCTTACAAATGATACAAAGGAATTGCTTGTTATCGATCAATGCTTTGTGAAAATACACAGGTTTAAAAAAGATTTCAACCCCTGAAAGGAAAATTCACATATCTCACAATGACAACCTCAACATGTTTTGGATTCACAATAATACTCCGACCTAAACACTCTCGAGAGTTGAAAATTAGCACAAAGATTGGTCAAATATACAAGATTCAATATTTGCTTATAATTTGTTTCACTTACATCTGCTTCTGAGTCCTTGAGTTTTTGTTTCTTCTCCCTCACTTTCAACTCGAACACCTGTTCCATTTCATTTTCCATCTTTTTCATTTTGTTATCGTGTTCTCGCTTCTCTTCTTCCAATTGTGCAAGCGGATTCCTGAATTAGAACAAAACCACATACAAACATATTTAGCACTGCGATTTAACAATCATTGAAACCGTTCAAAATGCTACAAAAGACTAATTTTGTACTGAAAACGGAGAATATACAACTGGAAATATAAAATAACCCTAGAAAGTATTGCGACCAAAGTTGGGCATCTATCCTAACGATCTTATAATTTTGTACAGTGAACAACGCGTTGTAAGTTTTGACTGAGCATTATTAATTAAACAAACACAAACGGTATTATGCAGGAATGTATGTAACAATTATCATTTTAGTGATTCAAATATCAAATGCATTTAGGTGTTTTAATTATGGTTTTGCTAATAAAGCATTCAATTAATTAATGAGCCAATTCCTTGACGTATGATAATATTTTAACATTAAAAAATGTATAACTATTTTTTTAACGGCTTCACCGACGCATCCTTAATATATGATGTACAATATTCATCAAATTGATTACTGAGTAATTATTAAGTTTGCCCAAATCTGGTTAGAACCACATGATTTCCGCAACATGATGTTACTATTATGTACAGTCGACGGAAGTATAACATCAAAGCAGCAGGCATAACTGTAGCATATCATTTGCGTGAAATAATGTAAAAAAAAACAAATATAACGAAAACGACTTCAACCAGTCACCGATTGGCTTTTTAATGGCAACGCAACGTGCGTCGAACATTATTTTTCTAGGAGGCTCACGATGATTATAATTCTGTCCAGCCCATCAACAATATTTCCCAAGAAATGCAGCTCAGTAAATATCTCAAGAGAGATTCCTTTCGCGGTTGTCGTGAAAGAAGCATTGACATAAGTAAAGTAATTTATTACAAAGCAACCTAACCGAGTTTTTATAATACTCCGGCTGCCGAACGTTTCGTTATGAGCCCCCTATGCATCTATATAGCGAAAGAAAAAGAAAAAAGTAACGAAATGCAGATAGAAAAATCGATAAGACTTGTGCACACAAAACGGTAGTATTACAATAAGATCGCACCCTCATTTAAACGGACTTACCACACTGTCATGAAACTGTTCATCACTCCTGGAGGGCACAAACTAACCAATAAGAAATTACGATTAAAATTAAATTACCAAAAACAATAAATCTAACCAAATATATTCCGTCTGTACATATTATCATTATCGCAACGCTATGATAAGTACGGAGAATAAATTCCTATTGCACAAATTCGTCGGGTTTTTAAGGTACACGATCTTCAACTACACAAATATTTTTCTAATCCTTTTGATTATTATTTTTTTACTCATTAGTTTGCATGCACAAGCTTTTTCTCTGCACAGATTGTCGATAAAAGAAAAAACTCAATAAAAGAGGCCTTCTATAAACGCTTTGAACGACGCTGTTACCTACGTTTTTAAGCGAATACGGCACAGGGAAATTAACAGAAATCGTTATCAGACAAAAAGAATCATGATTTTTCACGAATCTCAATGTCTGTTCTGTTTTTTTCCTCGATAACTTTGCTCAGCTGCATTTCTTCGGTGCACATTTATTAAAGGCTTCAAGGCATACGTGTGTAAGGAATCAGCTATGTATCGCAATATTTCTTGGAACGTCGTGCACCATCGTATCAATTCGAAATCAGCAAATATTATCCTAGTAAACGACTCGCACTTACTTATTTGAAATTCTAGTCGGCTTTCCGTCGACACCGAGACCCGCTAGCGTGCGACATCGGAAGTTCTCATAGTGCACGTCATTTGTAACGTCTTTAAGGTCCTGAAGATGCGTTCGTATCACCATATTTCTTAGTGCTATGAAATCGCAATGTTCGAGATTTTCAACTGTAAATAAAAATATTAATTATATACCACGTATTAGTTGAGGCTGTACCTTTTTTAAAATAAGGTACAGAAATTTCTGCACTATCAAGATTACATCAACATTTGGATTATTTATAGACATTGTTCAGATTGCTGGGGATATTTAAAAAATTGAATTTTAAAGAAAATAAATGAGTTCAAATTATCTATAAATAATAGTTACTGATTCTTAAAATCATATTTGTGTAATATATTTCGTATACCAGCTTATGCCTAAATGGTTCCTATATAAGAATATTATATAGGAATACATTATATAAGAATATATGGCCATTTTTGCGTCTCGATGTTGTCAATGTGACAATTCAAATAAATATACACGATGAAAAACAAAAATAGTATCTATACCTTCAGCAACTCCCCAAGGATATTTCCGGCCACGGACCTTCTTCCCGTCATGTTCGACGACTGTGTTAGCTCCGACAACGGCAAATGGCACTCTGTCCCTCAGAACTTTATGTAGCTTACTTTCCTCTTCATCCTCGACTTCCGGAAACTCGTAAATTTTTATTTTGTGCTGCGCGATCTCGTTCAATATCTACGGGAGAATAAAACGAAACAATGGAGTCGGGCAAAGGCCTTTGTAGTTTGTGGTACCCTTTTCAGACTTTCTTTCATCCCTTTCATACTACCAGCACGAAAAAATCGATCTTCATGCATGGCTATTGTGCTTCTGGAAATTTGAACCGTATCGTTGGCAAAAGAACTCACTTGCTTCTTGAAGTGGGCACATTCGTCGGGTGTCATGGTGTCGGCTTTCGCGATAACAGGTATGATGTTGACTTTGTCGTGAAGACGCTGCATGAACTCGACATCTAGTGGCTTCAAACCGTGTCCCGAGGGCGCAACGAAGTACAGGCAGCAATGCACCCGACTATCCGGAATTTGCCGTCTCATCACGCGGGACTCAGCGTTGAGAAACTCTTCATATTTCGATTCTATATATTCGATAACCGGCACCCAACTAAAACGACAAAAACAAATCTCATTCGCTGTTTCGTTTATTTTCTACAGTCAGTTGTTGTTTCATTGCACTAGGTCAATTATGCGAAGTAAAACTTTATATATTGCTTGTCGTTTCTACTTTTTGCACGCACATCGCTATGAGGAAGTATGTTGATTCATTTTAAGTTCCTAATTGAGAATATAGACAATAATCATGAGCCGATGTGCAAGATTTTACTCTGCATACTGGTTTCTGTTTCAGATAATGAAAGAAAGTTAATTAAATTGGTGTCATAAATTTCAAGGATTCCAAGTGCTCTATAATCTGATTGCTCTAATATATCTTAATGAAATTTGTATTCAATAATAAGAAATAAAGTCGAAACCCGTGTGCGATATTTTTATTCTGTTAATGGTCATTCTCAATTGGAAAGAACAAGAATTATTTAATTAACATATCTTGACGGTTAGACAGCTATACTTTTTCATTAAAAAACGCCACATAATTGTTATTATTGTATTTATTTTAAAGAAAATCGCCACCGGTCGTTACTTTTTAACTTAGGTGCCGAATTTTGGGTTGATCAATTTATTCGTTTACAGCCAATTTGTCTTGCCATTTTAGAGCATTTTCGAAAGCCCGAGTTTAAAATATCGAAAAGAAGAAAAAAAATGTACTGAAAAGTTTTGAACACGCAGAGACGACGTTCGCAAAAGAAATTAATAACATCGAATAACTTGATATTGTAAACTATTCTACAAAAACATATAAACACATTGTGAAAGAATAGAGAACCCACTAAAGAAACAAAGTTACTCCTATTTGTGTAGATAAGAGTAGAAGTTATAAATTACCAATTGCTGTTATCCACAGCATCGCCGAATCCAGGTGTATCGACCACCGTCAATGTAAGATTAACGCCATTTTCTTTAAGTAAAACCTTGCTCGTTTCGACGGCAACAGTTTTTTTCACTCGTAGACTAGGTCCAGGATGTTCAGCACTATATATATCAGCGAGGAACATCGAGTTTATTAATGTGGACTTTCCCAGGCCAGATTCACCTGCAAAATTATAAGGCATCTTCAGATTTTAAACAATTTGAATATATCACATGAAAAAATTAACGATCCTATTGATATTGCAACAAAATAACTGCTGCGCAATAGGGTTTAAGGTAATGTCATCTTTAGAGTCAAGTCGATCGAGTACTAAGATTTAAAAAATCTTTTGAACCCTAATGGCAAATTGAGGTATAAATCTATAAGTTTATTGTAATACAACTTTTGTTTATTAAGTAGACATTTTTGAATACCGCATCAGCCTTAATGTATTTTCATTTCTACTTCAAAACGGTTCAAATCGTTTGGAAAAAGTTGACACTAAATTGACTTGACCGCCCACTGATACCTCCGGTATATTCAAAATGCTTAGTATTCGTTGTCGCACAATCGTATGAACATTTTAATATATCTCAAACTTTCTCTATTCCGTATAAAGAGAACCTCAAAAGAATTTCTCCCCATAAAGCTCGAGGGTGTTGGGAGTCTGCTTCGAATCAACGCTCGGGCCTGCTTTTCGTCAGTTATTTTTGGCATTCGTGCTGCCCCTACACACATCCTTGTGCTTTATCTTATGTTTCTCGAAAAACTCACAACACCCGATTAAGGACGTCTGCATCCACCGAGTCAAAATTGTGACACGGATTAAAAACCGGGAGACGATTTTTTTTCCTTTTTACATACTTTGTATGAGGTGGACAAGTAAAAATGTATTTTACATGAAGTTTCTACGGGCTACACAAATCAAATTAACAAGTGTAACTCACCGACGACCATAAGGGTGAAATCGAAGCCCTTCTTCACGGCCTTTCGATAGACCTGATTGGGTAAGTTGGCAAAACCAACGTAGCCATCGAGTTCCTTCGGTTTAGTAGGAGGTGCAGGACGGGGATGTATGTGAAGACTGGCCTCCTTGTTGTTACTGTTGCTGCTGTCGTTACGAGAGGATTCCCGCTTGTTGCTGTCCTCGGATGCGTCGGTTTGGTTCAAGTTCACGGTTGTCGGTGGTAGGCGAGGTTTAACGGGTGCGGCTAAAGGCGCTGTAGACGGGGGCACAGACGTTGTTGTCATTGTGCTTGGCGGTGGCTGGGGAGGCGGAACGGACGGAACTGATGGTGCTGTGTTCGTTAATCCACCGCTGTCGCCTTTAAAAAACAACTCGCGCTTCGTTTGTATCTGCATTAGAAAAAAAGATAGGACATTACTGGACAAGTTCATAATAAAACAGAACATTAACATTACTCCCACCAGTCTACCAATAACCGGATGCTACCGCTCTTATCGAATTAGCAATTGAGGCTCCGAAATTATAAATAATGCGCGGAAATTTCTGAGCCAGACGTCGAGAACATTATCACATAAGCGAATGATTTTTACGACCCGATGTGTCATTATGGCCGAGCCTCTGAATACCAGTGATTGAATTTCATTCAGTTTGAAATAAAAAGCCATCAAAACAGTTTTCGGGGTTCAGGTCTTTATTTTATGGTCCTGGTAATTGAGTTGGGTTTAAACGTGGTACAGAAGTGGATAGTGTGTGGCATCTGTTTCATAGGCAGTTTGAAGTTTAACTTGTTTTATCATTCAACTGACTTTCCAGCTTATTTAAAATCGCGAGGACTCTAAAACGAAGAAATAGCGTCGGGTTAATGTTCAAATGCTCTTTTCTAGTGCATAATAATATATCGACTCGTACGCACGCGTAAGTCGGTTTCAATACTCCCTAGGAAGAAAAACACTTTATTTCGGCCCGGCGGGAAGGAATGATGACTTAACATGCGTACCCGTCATCGTTTAGAAAATGAGGAATTCTTGTGATTTTGTTGCAAGCACAGAATGTGATTATTTCTTTTAGCGGAATCGGAAAAACATATTATTTGTTACAAGGGGGCGTCATTTTCACCTGGTTTAGCGCACACAACGAACTTTACCCTCGGCAGAAAAGGCGCAGTTTTCTCCCTTGTAGCGTAATATACTATTCCACTTCAACATGTAAATGTGATGTAGGATTTTAAACCACTGGCTCGAATTCCAAGTGAAATCTCGACGAAATAATAAACTGCATTTTGTTAAAATATTGACTATCTCCACAATAAATCGATTTACTATTGAGAAAACTCAGAATAGAAAATCGGCGAAACAAATTTCAGGAAAAAGTGGAAATGAAGCCAAGCATAATAGGGAAAAAGATAGAATCATCCTTAAAAGAGTTTGAACCTATTGTGGAATGCACTGGCAACTGGAAGTTAGTGAAGGGTAAGCGAGGGCGCTCCAGTATATGAATGCATGCTCCACATTCCAATCCTCATGGGATGGAGTGCAGTTAAATAAAAATAAAAAAAGTCCTAGTTCCTCGACCGCCTTTAGAGTCAGAGTCAAAAATAATGTGACGCGCACCCCGTTTCCGTGAAATATGCGCTTTGTTGGAGCTGGATTCAGCCCACACTCTTTGTTCTCAGTTTCGCTCATTCCTTCGCCCTTTCAGAAGACCGGGATAGTTTATACGGCGCCCATGTGCTTTTATTCGGCTCACTGCTTACCAGATCATTACTATTGTGACGGATTTCAATCCTGTGAGCACGGACAGATGCAGTCGGCTATTCATTGTGCCTAATGAGGGTGATATTTATTTTTTTTAACTAAGAAAATTTATAAGAACTAATGTTGAAAAATACACTATTGTTGCTCTGCTTCGGTGATTTTCTGTCGGGAATTTTGTCGGAGCACTCAAAATTTGTCTATAATTTGTCGAATCATGACCCAGAAAAACATTCAGTGTCGGATTGTGTCATGGATAATAAAAATCATTCATCTACAACTAGAAAACGACTTAAGCTGTCGGAAATGTTGAAACATCCACGGATGGCCTCATTGGAGTTATGGGTCGAGAAAAAAAAGGTACAAAATCTGATTTTGTAAGTGTTTCAGATAAGTACGAAGTGAAAATTCCCTTCCCTCTAAGACACATTACATTAGTTCACACATTTTTTCTAAACCCTTTTTCTCAATGTGTTAGACCATTTCAAGGGTTCTCACGTAAAAATCTTGAATTTTTGTTTTTCACGAAAGCAATGTTTCCAACGACGTCCATGAGGAAGCACAATCGAAAGAGTATTTGCAGATTTGTATTCAAATAAAAAATTGCGCAAAGCGCAAAGTAACAACATTTCTTTCAGTACGAGCCATTGCTACTCGCCATTAGTAATACTGCCTTACTTTCCGTTAGTCACATATATAGATTTTTCGTGTCCCCCTAGTACGGAACTAGCGGCATCAAGGGCCATGAGCCCTTGAACGTTCACTCCCCTTATCGCGCGGGGGCTTGTGCTTGCAAGGGCGAGAGAGAGAAACATTATAACGCGCACTAGGTCCCAGACCCTCCCTATCTTTGCTCTCAACGCTCTCCCACGAGAAGAACGTATGCTGTGCAAGGGTACATTCGGCCGTGTGTTTTTTTCTCAGTGATACTCAACCAGCTCCGGATGCGAACATATTTTTCTCTTATGCTTGCGGCATTAACGAACAACAAAAAAAAGCTTAGGAGAAGTTGTGTAAACATTACTACTTCATCCGGCAGAGATATAGTTATTTTGCTCAGCGACGAACTGAAAGTTCACTTCAGCAAAACTCTCACAAGAAAAAGAAACTTATTGTACGTGTCCAGCGCACTGCATGTTTCCTGACTGAAAGGAATATATCACATTGCGGAGGTCGTTTCGGTTAATGGCTAACGCTTTCTCTGTCTCGTAGTTATTTCCTGGTTGTCACGAAGTTCAAGGATGCAGGGCACTGGTCTGATGCAACCAAAGAATATACTCTCGACAATAAAAGCGGAAATATTGGAGGTATTCTTAAAATGGACTCTCATTTGATTTATTTTTGTTTCTCAAATGAAAGGAAGTAGATTTCAATTTTCCGTAAGTTGTCACGTTCCCAAATGTTTGTTTTATTAATTTTACAGAATACTCTTTGGCTATTTATAAATTAAAATTAACTGCCAGCTCTTTTTGTGAAACCAGAATATTAAAAAAATATCTGTGGGTTTAACGAAAAGTTTCTGTGTACGTTTGAGGATGAAGCCTTTTAATCAACGGTAGTAGAAGCTTAATTTGATTTTAACTGCGGTAGAAAAATATCCAATCCAATTTGTCGAAGTAAGTTCAACAGTATTTTCGAAATAATTCAATGATGGTTTGAACAAATGAATGTCTATTGATCGATAATAATCATTACTCTCTATAATCTGGTACTCTGATGAGTATTCGTCATTTTAGTAATAATATCTAGTCGCGAAGTGGTGATTCTCAGTACAATTATTTGACTCCAGTCAAATAATATCCATGAAACTTGGTAATGCTGTTTTTATTACATCAATCAGACAATTGAGTTCTACGCTAGATTAAAGTGCAAAACAAATTATTCGTTTGAGGATTTTTTTTCTCTACAAGCCAACGTCAAGATGAACTGCATTGACGATTTTAGTGTCCGTTTATCTTAATACGAAGAAGTATGAAAAAAAAAAAACATATTTTAGTTTTACTTTTCTTAATGGGAGCTGAATCTTGAATAGCATCAAGTGATAAATGTTGTATTTTTCTTCTGGTCACTAACATTTTATTGATAGTGACTTTACTTAAAATCCCATTCTTCATGATATTAGGTTAGGCTTCATGAGATTAGTTATGGACTATAAAAAGAATTCTATTTCACCTCATTTGGCTAACGACATATTTACCTATCTGTACATTTTAGTTCATATGCACATTAACGAATATTTTTTTATCTTAAACATCTGTAATGAAACGAATTTTCATGTAATATTAATAATAAACAACAAATTCTTAAATCTACCAAAATAAAAAAATTCATTTTGTCGGGAACTATTTTCAAACAAATCCTGAACATGAATTCATTTTTTTTACTCTACATCAAACAGAGTTTACTTCATCTAGTTCCGTGGTTCGGAGAACAATAATAGCACGACGAAGCGTTATATCACACATCCTTTGCCTCACTGTATTTTATGTCCTTGTAGAAGAAAGAAAAACCTGAAAGGATTCAAAGTGAAACACTGTATATTGCTTCGTCCTTTTTTCAAAGTTTACAAAGCTACGAAAGTATGTTAATTGAAAATGTATCTTTTCATAGAATTCTTTTCATGGAGAAGCTTCGTAAAAAGCGAAAATAATGAGGCAGCAATATGCAAGATTCTACTTTGCACCCTTGGTGTAAGCAAATAAACGCTTTTTAAAGCAAAATAAAACGATATTTGAGTGGTCAATGAACAGTAAAGAAAAAAATACAAGTTCGCATAAAATGTCAACCCTTCAACGGATTTTCACGAAATTCTATATCCAATATCGTCCAAATTAATACAATAATATAAATTCGTGGAAAATGTTTGAAATCCACACAATCCGAACAGCTTTACCGATTTTGCTGAAAATCAATATGAAAGGTGGCATAGCTTCATTCAAGATTTACGATATAATATTCATGGCAAATAATATTTCCGCTTTGTAGGGGAAAGAAAATTTGTTCGATTATTTCGAAATATTAAAAATCACGTAATATCAAAATGCTTCAACTGGTATCCACCGAATGTGTACCAGAAAAACATTGGACGGCATTGTACATAGCATTCAAATTAGAGCTGACTCGAACGAGCAATTCATGATTTATGATAGTATAAATTTTAGTACTTTAATCACATACATACGTACACATGTACGTGCAAACATACATATATACATGCGTACACACATACGTAATTTTTTTTTCTAATATACTTTTCTGGCCGTTGAATATTGAAATGAAGACAATAGAATAAAAGCGAAGCTTCCTCTACGAAGGTGCAAGATATGGGTGGTGGTAAAGTTTTTCTCGATGAATGAAATACATCATTTTCTTACCGAGTTGGCATCTCCCCCGTTGGCCTTTTCCCCATCGAGTATCCTCTGTCTGAGGGCAAGTCTGTCGAGGCTCGCAAGTCTATAGCTACCACCGCTTTCCCGTTCCCGGCTGACCCTCTCAGCTGTGCCGTTCGAGCCGGCATTGAAACTCGACGTATATTTGGGTAAGGTTGGCGGTGGCGCCTGCCTCGGTTTCTCTCGATTCACGCTCGCGTTTGCCGCACTGTAGAGAAAGGACGAGTTTGTTGGGACCGTGGCACTGCCTCGAACCCCAACGGGAGCGGTCGATGCGGCCATCGTCGCGGCAACTGCGGCCGCAGTCGTCGAGGTTGTCGTTGTCGTGGATGCTGGCAGACCAGTTACAATGCTCGCTGATTTTATGCCATTCGCATGTGGGACAGTGCCGTTGTAGTTTTCCGTCGACGACATTCTTCCACAGCAATTTTTGCCCCTTTGAGATTTCTTCAAATATTTTTTCCTTCTTCTTCCAATTTATCTACTTATTCTTTTGCACTAAGATTTGCCGTACTAATTATTCGTATCAAAGCACACACTAAAAGTCTTCAATTCCAGGTAGCTTCAAGGCGATCCTTTCTTTTGCATCCAAGGTAAGCGTGTACTCGAAGACACTCTATTACTGAAACACTCCCTGGTTTGAAATCGTCGTCTCCAAGTTCTGCTTCCGGTGCGTGGGTTAATAACTTGCTCTTTCTCTTCTTCTTTGGCTCTCAACAGTATTCCGATATCCAGCTTGCGACGTATTAGCCCCGTTGGCTGCGATTCAAAGCACAAACATCATGGAGTTACACATTCGTGTGCGTTCAATGAAGGGGTTTCATTCAAAACGAGTTTCCTTTGCGTTATCGTGATCATTAAAGCGACAGCGGCAGGAACAGTGACCCCACGAACGTAAAGTATATTCAAGATTTGTCGGATATATTACGACGCGAAATTCTATATCCCGAATGTATACGCAATGTTAAGCATGTTTGCAAATTTACATTAATGGAAATTTAATCCACCCGCTGAAATATTAAAATTAATACAGGAGTGTAGCAAAATTACAGGTATTTACTGAATTACCCTTTTTTTTCATAGGATTTAGCACAAAGTACTGTAATTTACATCTCAATTGCACATCAAATTCAATATATAATTTGGATAAAAGAGTTTCCTTTATGTCCAATGGGAACTTATACTGAATAGAAATATTTTTAACACAGTGCCAGCGATAAATATATTTGTAATATATGAACCAATAATTCTAGATGTCTGACGTTTTTCTGAATATATTTTATTTTCGTGTGCACGTGGTATGGAACAGAGTTCATAGGTAGAGGGGAAATGTGAAGAAAAAAATGGTCTTCAGCGATTGCAGTGGTGAGGTTTATTACCGTTTATAATATTTTCATTTTTATATTTGCCTGTTTTATTGATACCGTATTTCTATGAAGAGAATCAGCAAAAAGCATTTCATTGCACCCTCACTATTTTTCAAAATTCATTAACTACTCATGGTCAAGTAATGATAGTTATGAAAACTAATATAACTGTTAAACTTTTACCCCTTTGAAGAATGTCTAAGTAGATGACAAAATTTTAAGTACTTTTTTAGGTATGTGAGTCATTATTCGTGGACATTCCGCTGGACCTGAGTTAAAAATGTCTATTAGAATGATAATAATTGTTGCGATCTAATTGTTTTTTCATGCTTAGTCTTACCCGAAAATTTAGTTGCCTTTGATCACCCTGTTAACCTCACGAGGAATTTAACCTCTCAAAAAATATATGGAGATCACTGAACAATAAAAGAATCTGTAAAATCAAATTTTTCTTTTTCATTCTTCGCAAATCTTTATTTTATGAGTCGCATGATTAATTAGTGTAAAAACTTTCAATATAAGACATTGACATTAAATCGTAGATGAAGAGGTTTGGAAGATTTCTATTGGTTCACAGTCATTGACAACAAATTTGAGGTTGACAGGGGCAAAAAGATAATAATTTCGACTGTACAACATTTCAAATGCATTCGCTGATCTTTAATATTCTGTGTCAGATTAAAACCTTCACAAAGTGCCTGATTAAATGGACTATATTATCGGTTCACTAAAAAATGTTCCTGACGAGAAAGAAACAAATATTTTATGTTTATCGTGCCGGTCTGTGTACATATACAATTTTTAGCTTCTTTAACAAAAAATGTAAAAGTCACGAAACAACTAGAACGATTTGAGTGGTAATTATGATGAGGTTTTTAAAATCACTGAATACAAAATATAACATAACGTTCAAAAATGAAATATGCCGGGGAAAAATGCAACGTTTCAATTCAATCGGGCGAATCTCTGTATCCAAGGGTTCCCGCGGTCATGAATTATGATTCTCAATTCGAAATTCAAGAATTATTGGATTCGTGATACTTTTAGAGATTTTGTTTCTCTACATTGGATTCGCTACTTTGTATATATATGTTTTTTCATAAAAAATTATTATTCGCTATACTTTTAGCAATTATTTTCCTCTATATTGGATTCGCTACTTTTATTATTCATTTAGAATTATTATTCAAAATCATCATCCTAAGCCTCCCGAATTACGAAATGTCAAGTCAAAGAAGCAGTAAATATGCGTTTTAAAAACTTCGAATCTTAGATTTACTCGATTGACTTTACTGTATCGACAATGATCGGATATTAGTCGTTTTTCAATACTAGTCCGTTTATATTACATTTTAAGTACATGACATTTGATGAAATTGGGATCTAATCCATATTAGCAGCTGTAAAAGCGCAAGCGATCCAAGTGCAATAGTGGAATGCTATATAATATATATAATATATATATAATGGGGGTGAACGCCCTCAGCCAATAAATAACTTTTCGAATGCAGGTTTTGGCAACGGTGTTACGATGCACGCCGAGTTAGCAATGCTTGCTTGCCGCATGTGGCCGACCGAGCGCGAGTTTGCTTCGGCCAAGTTCCGATTATACACTCTTGAACTTCGAGCTGCCAACACACGCGGTGCACTGTACGTAAGGCAATAACCCGAGTGCGCGAGGATAAACTCTATACACTTTAGATTGGGGAGCAAACTGATGTGAGTGCGTCATCTAGATACGCGGAATTCCATACAAGCGATTGTCAATGTCTTACGCTGAATTTAGGTTAGAATTTTGGTTTTCCATTTTTTATCGCGCGAGTATAGTAAAAGTGCAAAATTCTAAAGACAATTTGTTTGTTGAAAAATTAATTCTGTTATTATTAATTGGGTAATACATTTTTTAAATAATTATATTAAAGTTACGCAAAAAAAAATTGAAAAGTTAACCGATCACAAACTTAAGGAGGTTGAGTCAAGTGAAAATCATGAAAATAATATTGCTTCACATGTATTCGAAATTAAATCTCGCATTTAAAAAAAATTGCAGTCGATTTTTTGTGAACTATTCCATAAGTGGGAAAATTAGTTACATTTTTAACTAAAGTGGCTTTGCGAGGCTTCGTTCACTTTGAAAGTTGACCGATCCAAGTTCAGGAATTTTCATTGCAATTTCATATACAAGAGTTACAACGAACTTGGTAAAAAGTTATACTATCGACATAAAAAAAAAAATGCCTACGAAAGTGACTACATTTTTAATGCAAGGACTTAAAGTTAAAAATTGCTATACTTAGACCAGACGGTGAGTTTTTACAAAGAGAATGAGATCATGCTAAAGTAACTTGGCCTATCCATGGACACTGAATCTTACATGCTCGAAATACAAAGGATCGTTGCAGCAATTGACTAAACTATTTGGAAAAATATATATTTAACGATAGTAATGATTAATCGCTTCGCGATTGCAATACAATTTTATTTTCATATTTTTTAAGCAACTCGGTCCCCCTGAAGGATTCTTGCAGGCGCCCTAAACTTGATTTCTGAGGGCCCGGGTATAAGCCAGAACGATCATTGTCCCCACCAGCGGTGTCCATCGTCTTGGAAACGCCTCCCACCCAACACCGGATCAGGTTTCCCCAGACCGCACTCGTGGGGCGAGTACTCGACGTTCGTAGTATACTATATGTTACCTAACCAGAATTGGCAAATTTTTGTAGTCGGAAACCGCGAACGAACAGTAGAATAATTACGCCGTACTTCCATAAGTACATAAACAATAATTTCTGTTCTCCGTATAATATGTAACAAAAGTTTCTAGAGCGGTCACTGTGTGGATCGTTGAGTTTAGTACTTTATAGAAATTACCTAGCATCATTTTTGCAGTAGATTCTATTTTTTTTAAATATGTTCCACGTTTTTTTTCAATATTACTTTTTGATCTGAAAGCTTATACCCGTTTTGTTAGAAGGATTTATGTCCCCGAGTTAAAAAAAGATTATGTGGAAGATTAATCAGACATTAGTCTTTCGATTACATTGCTTAAGGGGATGCTGAAGTAGATTTTTACAGACTATTTCATAGCATACAGTATTCATCGTAAATATGCTACAAATATTCTTTAATTCTGCAGGGATGTAATAGAAACTTTCATGCTTCGGCATCCGGTCGAATTACTCTTCAAGACTTATAGCAAATGTTTTAAAAATGTATATTACAGCGGCTCTCAAAAACCAATATGGCCGCTCGCGATGCCAAAAGATCCTTTGTGGTAGGATATAAAAGTTTCTGGGGCTCAGATGTGTTAACTCAGACCAGACGCCGAAGCATGAAGGTTTTTATTACATCTCTGCAGAATTTAAAGTACATTACGAAATTGCCGATAAAAGTTTACTCCAGCATCCCCTTAAAAGTAATTTCAAACAGGCTCACAGATTTTCTAGATCAGCTCGAAAGTATCAATGACATCAGCAAAACCTTTCGTAATATGAATTCGTGTGTTGCTTCGTCACGCGACGAACATAATACACAGCTATTGCGGAAGCGAGCAATAAAGTATTAGCAGTTTCATAATTCGCGAAACCCTTCTGTACATAGGCGTTTTTTATTTCTCACTCGCCTAATCATCCCTTGATTATATTGCCATAGCTTTCGTTGAAGCTAATGGTTCTTTTAACCCGATCTAAAAGTAATTATGCAATTGTTTAAAAAGTTAGTAGCTGCGCAAAAAATGGATAACCTTATACCAACATTACTACCGGCATCTGTAATTGCTGCTGCGATATACCCATCCCCCCTTTGCCACTTTGAATCACTGAAAACCATCCTCTGCTATCGTGATAACAGCTTTTCAGCGTTTTCAACCTTTAATTATGTATTAAATTTAATTATCATTGCTATACTCTCGGGCTACAAGCGAAAAATGGTGAACTGCACATTCAGTTCATCATTTTTATTATTGTTCCTGAGAAATGTGAATTGCCATTGTTATCACCGGTCGAAGGTACATAAAGTGAAAAGGGCATGATGAAAATTGTGATATCGCTGAGTTTTTTGTTTCACCCATGTGATTATTTATCCGAGATCCTTATACTCGTGCATACGGTGTTAAGGTGATGTGAAACATATACTTTTTTTTATCACGCCCTGACCGTGAAAACACGTCAAGATAACGTAATCAATTTAATCTTTGTCGACCTCACACAAGTTTCATATCAATTTAAAACTGCATATACAATGAATTTAATATTCTAAGCACAACAACAATAAAAAAAAAACAATAACAATATCTCATTAAGCTTTCAATAAAACAGAATCGGTTTATACGACGTGTACAAATGAAATTTAAAAAGTTTGAATTTTAGGGATAAAGTTCATTGATTACGTTCTTGAAATCACATTTTTCTCTTTTCGTGAATTCAAACAATGCCCGTTACTAATAGGAAAGGATTGTAGCCTTAACAAAGGATCAAAAGGACTTTAATCAATCTTAGCCAAAGACTACTTAAATTTAGCATAAAATCGTGAGGAAAATTACCACAGCGTCAAGCGCGACAATGCAAACGTTAGTTTGTATATATCACCAGGACATTCGGCGAATTATTATCTCAAATACGTCTTCAGGTCGTATTCAAGTTGGCGCAAAACATATTGCAATATAAAAAATTCGCAAATCCACTGAATGATATATATATATATGTGCGTGTGAGGTTATCGAGTTTTTCAGTATATCCTTCGAGATCAGAGTCTCCGTGTCCCTCGGTTCGTTCACTTTGGGGCACGTTTATGATCGGCTTTCGTGCCTGTATGTGTGAAGAGAGAAGTAGTCCGGGTTCAAGAACGCTGCTGCTGCTGATGATTCACGTCGCCGGATCGGCTCAACGTGACTGCCACTCTCACTTTTCTGCTCATCGTGTGTCTCTCTTCATCGGCGCGCCACTATTCCCGTATCCAAATACAGTATAACTAAGCAACTATCGCACTGTCAATACACCACAGAACAATTGGATAACTGTGTTTATTGTTATTTACTGACACATCATCGCTATCGCATTCACTAATCGTCGTTTGGCTCGTTGTACAACAATGTTATCTGTATCGCCTCCCGGCGAGATGAGAGTCGTTGACGAAGGGAGTGTGAGAAAACCTGCACGAAATAAAATTATCTTCCCACTACCGATCACGTCTCTTAGGTTTCACTTTTTTCAGTTGTTTTTTTTTTGTAAATCTCCGGTTGCACAAAGTCGCAAACGACAACGACGAACCGGTGTGTCTATTCGGTGTACGGGCTTCGGACGAGACTCGAGCAAGCCGCGGAGAATGAAGCGGTGACCAACGCCGCCGACGAGGACTATGCGCGGCGCGCAGCGACGACCACGCCTGACGCAGCTGTCCCTTGGAGTGGGGATGAGGTATAGTATGGCGTAGTAGCGCCTGCTTCGGTCTCTCTCTCTCTCTCTCTCTCTCTCTCTCTCTCTCTCTCTCTCCCTCTCTTTCTCTCTCTCTCTCTCTCACTGTTTCTCTTCCTCTCTTCCTTTCTACGTACACAGACACGCTACGTAAGTTAGTGTGAACAAGCCGTCGATTCGTGTGACTCCGTTTCGCTTATCTGATACTACTAAAAAGATATATATCGGGCATTCTCCGTCAGATCGGCAATTTTCGCTTGACGACGAAATGACGTATAATTTCCGGGGTTTCGCTACCAACTACACCGAAAGATGTTTGAAGTCTAGTTTCTAACATTTGCAGGAAACTCTTGGACAGAAATATTTTATAGAATAAAAATAGAAGAGGCTTTTTTAATGATTAACGTATCGGATATTGAACGAAAAAATATTCGACAAATGTTATGATTTTCGATTAGGGATGCATTGCGTTTTGATGAAAAATCTTCAACTACTGTTTACCAATTAGAATTGTATGAATTTATGTTTGAATACTAACTTTAATACATAATGGGTATCAATTGTTGTTTCGTTTTGGCTATTTGTGGAAATGTAATACGGATGCCTGTGGAATAATTTTGAAAAAAATAAGTAAGTTTTGTCAATGTTTTGGCAATACATTGGTAAATAATGGCACTAGTTTTATTGATGCTCTAGGTCGAATTAAATTAGTGATACTTAATCCGCGGTGCGAAATTAACATAACAAAAAATAAATCGTTCAATATAATACAAAAATAACAGTAGTCATTGTGGGTAATGGTCACACTTTGGTCGAAATGTGATAGAGATGTTTTCTTTACCAAAACCAAATGTTTTTCTAATCCTTACACAATGCGATATTAAGAAACGTATGTTTAAAATATGCATTACAAACGATCTTAAAAAATAATTTCATTACGAAAAAACAACAGGTACCATATTTACTTTAAGTTCATCGCGCTCTTAATAATCCGTTTTTATGTTGGTAGAAAAAATGTGTTCAGAGATATAAGAAAAGTGCAAGTGTCAAGTGTCAAAATAATTATTTACGGTCGTTTTGAATTGATATTTTTTTAATCAAATAAAATTGATTCAGTTTTTGCCAAGGTTTTCATATAATTCAGCATAGAACATAAAATACCACTTTAAGGGGGTGCAGGAGTAGATTTTGTTACCGACATCGGTCGGCAAAATCGGGCTTTTCTTAGTTTTGATTTATCTTCGTAAATACGCTACACACACGCTTTAAATTATTTACTACGTTCACGTTTGTAGTTAAGGTTTTGTGTGTATTCCTTTTGTATAATTGACTTTTCGACACTCGTGGAATATTCCGAGAACATTAAAGAATGGACGTACATTCGAGTTTAACGTATGTAAATTCCAGAATCTTTTATGTCTTATCAAACAGGTGATGTTGTCAAACTCTGGCGGCCATTTTGATTCCGAGTCCTGCATTTCCTTAAGGAAAAAAATTACAGAATATTTGAAGATGTCTGGAATACCCGAAAAGGTCAGTGTGGGCACTGAATATTAGAGCAGCAAAAAAGTGTAGTTATTGTGCAGTTTCGGGTAGAAATGGAAACTTTAAATTTTTCAGAGACACCAATGCCATGTATTGCAATTGTTGATTGTACATACTGTAAATTGTGATTATTTAAAAATAAACTATATGGTGTCAAATTTTTTGTAACCCTCTGTGGTCACGCGGGGTCGGGATGACCCCACCATACGTGTTACAGTCAGAGAATATGACCAATCTAAAACGAACAGCTACAACAGTAGTACAAAAATCGAACTAAATATTCTAATTTATTTTTCCAATATTTTTTTCCTCTAAGGTTTAAGAATAGTACTTTACGATACTAGTGCGATAAAACCTCTTTCGACCAGTGTAAGTTTGCATCACGAGTCGAAGGCGAGTATTGCAATTACACGGGCTGAGAGAACGTTTATCGCACAACGTATGAAAATGCATTTCGTAAAGTGTGAAAAAGGTGATTTATGCGCGTGTAAAGCGTGCGTGAAACCGGGTTTCTCGCATCGAGGGAAATAAATACTTTTAAATACGCCCGAACAAAAAATGAGAAAACTTAACAGAGCAAGAGCTCATAGTAATGGAAGTAGTAGCAGTAAACCCAGACGAATCGTAAGACATTTTTGGAAAAGGTCGAATAGAACAGTTGAATTGACAGAGAATGCCGCGTATAGACGTAGTAGACACAGTACTACGGGAGTCCGTGGTATTGGATTGTTCGTGTGTTCTCTGTGCCTGCATTCGAAGTTTGGCATCCCAGAGAATACTCTCCGCACCCTTCAGCACGAGTTCGCAACCCCTCGGGCCTCTTCGGGCAGAATTCATCCAATAGCACGAGTGCAGAGGCTCGGTTCAGACCAATGATGCCCCGATACTCCATCGCTGTATACCATACCGATATACACTTATAGGCATGCGGTGAAGTATACAGTCGCATACCACGTGACATGACCGTACGTACAACGCTGTCCCTCAGTTCTTGAATGAGTAGGGGAAGAGCGTAACATTTTTGGTCGTCTGTCCCCTCGTACTAAGTTAAAGTCACGTGACCGAATGCACTGTACATAAGCGTGTCTGTATTGTACGCTGCGCCATAATACGTACCCACGAATACACCGGTTGTATAGTATTTTATTTTAGTGTGTCACGATGTAGCGCCACTCGAGATATACTGAAGAGGGAAGTTTACCCGCGTATTTTTTAAAAGGCTCGGAGCTCTTTTCGCCTGTTGCTGAAACTATCATTGAAACAGTGCACAGAAAAGTGGGACAATGTGATTAAGTTATTGAAAAAAATTATCTTCATATGCAGATGGTTTTTTTTACATAAGATTTTAACGGAAAGTGATTATCCATTATAATTATCTGCGCGGTCCCAAAGAGCAATTATATATTTTTTAAATATTAAAATACAAATAAAAATAAATGATGTATTATATGGGATTTTTTTTCAAGGCAGTGAAAATAATTATGCGAAGACAGCAAATACTTCGCAAATATTGTGATGACACATAATTTTTTGATGTACCGATGAAATTTTTGGTAGGCTGAGTAATTAAAAAAGTAGTTTCCTTTCCAAATTCGTCAAATCATTCAACCTTCGCTTTGCTCTGCCAGAAAAATTCACCCCCGCCAAAAATAATGTTTATTCTTCCCTTTTAGCATAATATACTAATAATAAAATACATTGAATGCAAGATCGCGCGGAATGCGTTTACAACGCATTCAATTGATTCAAGCAAATCAATTGAATCAGTCGAATGCTCACGGTATACTTCATTGCTAAATGCAGGTAGCGTCCGTAAATAGTACAGCACTACCTGCATTAAGATTGCACAGTGCAGACTATGAAATAGGGTAACGAGCGTGTAAGGGCCTGTGGCCCCTTGTTCATATAGAAGCTTGCCCCTCTTTTCATTGACTCCAATCCAATCCACTGAACTCCAAGACCAATTAAGGCGACATCGGAACTCCGCATGTATTCTCTCCTTGCTATTATGTACCCCCCTCGAACAGCGGCACTTCCTAGTAGCCAACTAGCATACAAAGTACTTAATGCACGCATAGGTAACTCAGCAGTACCAAGGCACAACGAGAAGGAATTTAAGGGTCATCACGGTTGTTTTTATTGTTTCGAATACTCCTAACAGGAAATCGGTGAAATTTTTTTTATGTTATATGAGACGTGGATTAAATAAATGAAAAATACTGTTTCTACCGTGTCATCTACACACTGGAATAAACTTGAAGCGCCCCTGGTGGTCGGAATCGACAACGTTCGTGTTTTGTTATCTTTATAATTGGTGGCAATGTCAACGATTAAAAAGATGATAAAAATATAGTGTTTGAAATTTCTAATTGTACCACGATCCTTTTTTTGAAAAAATTGAACAAGCTGTAAAATGTAAATTACACACACGCACAAACGAGGCATTCATGAAAAAACACTTTCTTCATGAGGAAGCAAACATAATAGATGTCAAGAAAATATGGATAAATTATGAATACATTTTGTTGAATTTCATACAGAAATAAATTGTTATTGAACCAATATCGTTGTTAAATTTTCAGCAGTCACGTAATTTGTCACGCAAATTACAAGTTGGCACGCTTAAATTTTCTACAAAAATAAACTAATGTTCATTCATGGCTTTTATTAAATTTAAAGAGAATCTTCAGAGTGGTTTTTATATTATTGGCATTTCATATTTCTTTAAAATAGCAGTAAGTGATCAGTGCAGTTACTTCTGCACATTTTTTGAAACGTTCGTGAGTGAATTATAATTATCAACAGAATACGCAAATGCAAAAGAGACACTAAAATAAGTCGATACGAAGACAATCCAAAGTTCTCTGCATCTCGATAAAGTTGATCATATTATTCCCTCGCAACAGTTGCTGATGTTAAAAAAAGATATATTGTTGATCATTGATCTATTTTCAGTTTAGTGTACAAAAAATTGCTGTCTAATTTTCTATTACTTTTGATGAAGTCTCCTTTTAGTTGAAGCCGAAATCGATCAACACACTTGCTCAAACCAGTGGCTTTGTCAAAAGTGTAAAAAAAGTGAGAAAGCAATTTCCAAAGATCAACTTTGCAAGATTTTTTTAAAATCATTGTTTCCACTCATTACGGCAACTAATATTTTGTCGTTAATAAATTGTTGTACAGCTCGTTCGCCTTTATTAATATTTTCCACAACGATCGTAGGCTTCTTCGTCATTCGCAATTTTCTTTGAAATTTTGTATGTGTCATTAAAGATGATTCACAGGAGTGTGGATATGCAACCAAGCGGAAGCAGCAAAAAAAACCCAGTATAATATATATACGCTGTGTATATCGTGTGATTGCTCCTGACTCATCGATATGATTTCAAGAAATGATCGACATTCTTTAAGCTCAAGTAGAACGCCGTTTGCAGAATTTTTAAAATTCATTTTACGATAATGGTTATGGTAAAAAATAAAGATTAATTCATATTATGCTCTACCTGTTCAGACGAAGAGTTATTCTGTTGTTTGTCGTAGAACTTGGCTAGAACCGATGGATTGAGGCGACGTCGGGATGCAGTTGGCGTTGACATGATTTTATTTTAATCTGCAGGGATTTTTAAATCTATTTTCGTTTCATTGATTACAAATCAAACGCGAAATAAAAATAACTTAATTGACGAGTAAGAGACGACGCGTATAAGGCTGTCAATCATCGTTAAGCGCCCTGATGACGAAGACGAGGAGGAAGAGGACGAGACTTGAGCGCAAACGGATCGCGGTTCATTGTCCGGTGAATATTCTGTTGGCCGCGTTAAATTAAAGCAAGCACTATTCCTATCACGATTAGAGTACGCGTAGTCATTAAGGGGTGGAGATCAAGCGGTGGATTTACAGAACACTGATTTATAAGTTTGTGAACGGAAGAATGCAGTTTGGTACTGAATATAAACCTTGGATGTCTCCTTAATCTTTTTGCATAAATTTCGTAATTAATGAGCCCAGAATAAATTAATCAGAGTTCTAAATCATTACTCAATTGAATGTACATTTATCATATGGTTAATTTAATAATTATTGTTTTACAAAAATGCTCATAATAAGATGGCCAAATTTGTTTACATTGATTTTGCGAAAATGTTAGATTAGTTAAGAAAAATAGTTAAACAAACTTTGAGGGCATTTTTATTTCCACTTTCAGATAAATCGAGTGGTTTTTTTGAGTACCTATAATTTTTTTTTATTTCGGAATTTTTCCGATTTCGATAAATTTCAGGTCTGTTGCACATGAAAATGTTTAACCAACAATTCTGAAATTTATTATATGTGATATGATACCATTTCACGGAAATATGTATTAAAAATGGCGATTTTTAAAATAAATATATGTATCGGTAGATAATTATGCCGTAATTAAAAAAAAAAGGTTTATTTATTTTATGAAATAAGAAATCAAATTCTATGAAAGTTGCGTAAGCGACTTATCTTAGATGTTATTAATCATAATTTTGTGGCACTATTTGTTATTGTTACATCAAGTGACCGAGAATTCTGGGTCTGAAAATTATTCGTTATTTGTTATTAATTTCAAACCGTTCATCTCCTCTCAAAGGAAGACGAAACAGTAAGACAAAGACAGCGAATATCTTTCAGAACAAGAATTCTCTGAAACTTGACCTTTTTGGGAAAAATGAAACTCTTACATCGTGCAGAATTAAGAAGCCAATTATGTAAGACTTTTTCTTTTAGCAAAAAACGTTAGGAGTCATCTGAAAAATTTGTTACAGTTTTTGTTACCGACTGAGTTGGTTTTGCCTGGCCTTAAGGTAATAAAAACTGTAAACTGTAGTGTGGAAAACCGTAGACATTTTGAGCAGAAAAAAATGTCACCAGAAGCAGAATTCAATTGTTCGTTCGGTGTCATGTTTTTTTTTTTGTTAACTTTATTTATAACAATAATTTCAGACTAACGGTGTTCGGAAACTTACAGCTATCCCTCTTGCACTCATATGTTACGTGGTATATGCCTTACCTCCACTTAAGAGCATGTGGAATACCGCAGTCGGTAATAAAAACTGCAATGAACTTTTTTCACGTATACCGAAATTTCACAGCTTCAAAAAGCGTTTCATCGAATGCTTCAGTGATATCCGCATTCAAAGAATCTTCTTGACGCTATAAATACAAATATGTGCAAAAAAAGTGGGTAGGGGACAAAATAGCAAATGACCAATATATGGAATGTCTAAAATAGTGAATTTCAAAATAATGGCCATTCTAGATTCCAATCCTCATTATTTTTGAATTCGCTATTTTCACCATTCGCTATTTCGATCATTTGTGATTTTGATCCCCACCCAAAAAAGTTGATTACAATTTTTGAATTATATGAATATATGACATTATATGAATATAATTTATTGCCTGGACGAATAATGATACAAATTTACAGGAAATAGAAAGGATCGTATATTTCTGAAGGTGCTATTGACGTTTCGAATGGGCGTATTGATTTTTGGGAGTATCAGAAATATACGATTCTTTCTATTTCCTGTAAGTTCTTGACTGTAATTCGAACAGGCAACAATCCAATTATATTCATGTAACATCTCTGTCAAATTTGAAGCAGGTACGTGATGTATTTACGACGAACAGTCGATTCTACGGAACAGACCAATGTCGGCAAAAAAATCTACTCCAGCATCGGTTCAAAACGATATGCTACCACTCGATCGATAACAAAAACTGTAAAGCATTTTTCAGGGATACGATGTATACCTTCAACAAAAAAATAAAAACATTGAATACATCTCAGAATTCTGCAATCAGTCATTTTCCAAATTCATCCGAAAACTCAACCATACCGAAGGATTTTCATTTAAAACCTCCAGAGACACAGATCACATGCAATACATAATTTTTAATTGATTATTTCATTATTGAATGATTCTAGTATTAATAATTAATCTTTAAACCACGGATTGAAATCACCCGGAATAGAGAAATCCATTAACCCGTTCGATAGCAGAATTGCATTATACAGCGGAGTGGAGCGTGAGCTCTGGAATCGGGTCAATGCTTAGTGGGCAAGCGCATACAGGCCTTATGCGAACAAGACTATACTTTGTGTTGCAATCTCGCAAATCGACAATTTGCGGTGAAATAAAAAATGAAAAATCGCGTAAAATTAACAGAAGTATCCAATAAAGCACAGATAATTTAATTATTATTAATTCAACTTATAATTTGTCTCCGGCGAAAAGACTCCACGAAGTACCGATTATTTAGCATCTGTCACTTATCATTTTACTTTGTGTTGCAATCTCGCAAATCGACAATTTACGGTAAAATAAAAAATGAAAAATGGTGTAAAATCAACAGAAGTATTCGATAAAGTTTTCTCCGGTGAAAAGACTCCACGAAGTACCGATTATTTAGCATCTATGACTTATTATTTTTGCGAAAATCGGTTTTTCGCAAAATTTAAGGCTCATCGATAGATATCACGTGACGCTGTGATCCTCGCAGCAAGTCTCGTCCACCACCTCACTAATTTCCGCAAATATGATCACAAAATGCAAGTTACAATACCGCTACATCGAAAGTGTAACAATCCAATTACTTTTAAATTCATAGTCTTTGTTTATCCATTTACAAAGTAATGTGATATTTATTCTTTTTCCAGATGCTGTTTAGTGCACTCTGATTGGCCGAAGTCCGAGTGGAAAAAATCACCATCAAATATCACTCGTGCTGCAAAATTAGTCGGATATTTTCCTCAAGCTTCTTTGCTTAGAAACGAACATGTGGAATTTTGCAGCAACATTTGATATAATCGTTGTTATCGGAAAATATCGGATAATTTTGAAGCACTTGTGCTATTCCTACTGAATATTTTTTTACATTATTGAGAAAATATACTTTCACTAGAATTGCAAGTAAAGAAGAAATAATATCGAGCACTGGAAAATCAGAGAAACCTTTTTTCGCCAATGAAATTTTCATATATTTTTAAACCAATATACCAGAATATTTTTAATTAATTTATTTATAACTGATAAAATATAGTATAAATAAATAAAAAACGTGAATTGAAAAGTGGAGTTGTAGTTACGAAATTCAGTGTAAGTAGTAGGGAGTATATTTTCATGGCAACTTGAACTGGTGATGGAACAAAGCACTAAAAATTTTCACCATGGTTTTTCCGCTATATACCTCAGGTTAAAGTTAAACGAGACTTTTCGACAATGCTTTAGTAACACGTAAAGAATGTGTCGGTACGAGCGCCTCGTTATCCGCACGTTACGTCGCGTCGAACACTCGAACAGTAACTGCGGTGCAAGCGTACGACACTAAGCTCGCCGTTTTTTTTTATCGTCTTGATGACTTACCGCTAACGTGGTGACCGTGGTGGTTATGACGATGCAGTGGTGTCGGTGACATTGTCGGGAACGTTGTTGTAGTTTTCGTAGCGTTGTAGCATGCGGTCATTGTCGAACGTGTGCGTAAATGTGTGGTCGTGCAGCATCCGTGCCGGGACCGGAAACAAAATAACAAAGGGCGTGAATGGTGGCCGGGATCGGGTGATAAGAAAAGAGGATAAGTGGAGAATGATATGAGAGTGACATGGGAAAAGGACAGAAATAATATCGTTAGTCCAATTCCTTATCAGTACCAGTGTAGTGATTTAAGCCATTGAGCACTGATAGACGTCGTTCGAATGACAAAAAAGTACTTCTTTCCACTGAATAATTACGGATTATTAAGCGTACTACTAACAATCGTTAATGCCACACTTATCTATAATTTTGCGAAAGCGTGAATATTTCTAACACACTAAACAGTCTAAATAATTTATTCTAAGGAATATTTTTAACCCTGTTCGAAGATTCGCCTGTTCGACATTTCGCCGGTTTTTTCATCCTCCCTCATCGTTTTTTTTTTTTAGTTAAGAAAGCTAATTTTTGATTTTTATATTATGTTTTTCTGATTAAATTTATTAAGTGCGTTAAGAGTGTTCTGTCTCAAACAAAGTGTGATTTTTATTTTAATGGAATTAAATTTGGGTTATTTTATACACATAGGAAAAATGTAAGAATAATTGTTTTTAATTAGCTCACATTCAAATATTGTGACGCCTCTCTTTACGTAGATTGTTGGATTGTATCGCTTTGATATAAGAATTAATAATCGATACTCGAAACAAAAACCAATCGACACCGAGAGCACTAGAGCGTTAATATAAACATAAACAATGGAATCAGAGGTCCGAGAATCGTGACCACATAGTCCTATCAAGAGTTCTTTTTCTGTGATTCGATGACGCTGTTATTCATTGGGCCTGCAAGATCTTTCAGTCTCTTAGAGATATTTGGCGGATACAGACGTTCCTTCCCCACGAGTAGAAATAAAGAATCGGAGTAAAAGTTAATTCACTGCGTTTGTCTATAAATAATATCCAACCCATTTCCAATAGCGATGACACATATTTGTCAAATGCCGAACTGAACTCTAAATTGTTAACATTGTACATAAAAAAAGTTGTATTCAATTAATAACCGTGAGAATGAATATGTATTTCTAGACTCTTCGTATATAATTAAACAGAAGCTGATGTAAACCTGAGACCAGAAATTTAGAAATGCTGATTTGACTCACTATCTACGAACGTTTGCTGAACGTGATAGTATATGGCAGCTCGGTGGTGATAATTTCTTTTGAGTTATATAGGACTTTCAAAATGTTTAGTAATGCTACGATTTTATTTATTATCCCGAGTAGGAATTTGAATCCATGCCTCCGGAGTGAATTGTGCGCTACCCAGTCACTGTCAGGGCTCTTTTGGGGCCCAGATTAGGCCTGATTTGTGCCTGATATTACGCCAAAAAAATGTCTCGCATTTATTATTATGATTTTTAATATACTATATCATGATTGTAATGATTTTCAAAAATTGAAATAAATGAGGTATAAAAAAGCATTAAAATTTTCAGTGCGTGTAATTATATATTTAATCAATTTTCGTGTAAATTATCGTTCAGTTGGATTAAAAATTGTAAAATTGCACGTAAATGTCATTTAAAAATAACGCGCCCTCTAACCTATGTCTCGTTGCTTTATTTCAGGACAAAAGTATCACCTTTTAAATCGGCACTTGGTTATAAAATATTGTATATATTTTATGCCAAGATTTACTGATTTACCACCCAAAATTGTCGCAATGGATTTACAACAAGGTACTTTTCATTGAAGTCATATCCTCCACCACCGGAGTCTTCATGATTGCGAGTGAGAAGTGTGCCGTTGGTTGCAGTGGAGAGGGAAAATTGGATAAAAACGTGTAGTACATTTAATTGAGTGATTTTTTTGATTGGCTAATGTCCCAGAAAAAACAACCAGCTTGGAAATGAATGGTAATAGTATTAAGCATAATATAAATGTGAATAAATGTACTAACGTTAATATTAATATTGTCTGCAAATTAAATAACAACCTATTTTGTTAAAATTGGTTATTGCAATAAAAACACAAAGATCGAAGATAACGAAACTTTACCGCCGTTATTTTTGCAATCTTACAGACCCTCACTATAGTTTAGAACTTATAATATATGAATTACACAAAGCATTGGTTTTTTATTTCACCCAATTCATCAACAACATCCATCGGCTGTATTTTTTTATTCATCCGTTACGATCTGCCCATAAAATTGTTTTTTTTTTATTACAAACTTCATTAGTATAATTTCAATATTAATAGTTAATGAACGAATGATAAACAAATCCCCAAATTCTCAAGTAATTACACCCCACTGTTTAATTGCGAAAAACAATGACACGACATTTCTTTTTCTTTCATTTACTCACCTAAAAAAACTCATGATTTCTTACACCTCATTATTTTGACCACCGGAGGCCAACACTAATGTTTCGTTAGAATTAAAACAAGTGCATTTTTAAATGAGTTTTGATTTCAAATTATACGTTAAATTAAATAGAAAAACAGTCGTCGAATTAAATTGTAACTCGTACATCGAGTTGTTAGTCTTCAGTACGATTATAAACTGTGGTTGCAAAGCGAGTTGATGACATCAGTGAGAAGAAATTCTACGAGAAACCAGAGGGGCTCTGTCTGCATCAGAATAACGATATAGGGTATGCCGTGAATTCTTCGAGGAGAGAAGAAGCTGCTGGCGAATATTTAGCAATCAAACGAATCAGCGGATCAATTAAGAGCGTCTGCTTTAGCGCAAGCCGTACGTGTTAGGTATGCTTTTGAGTTATGATAGATTTAATGAAAAACAAAATAATAAACTATTTGTTTTGTTCTTACATGGACTTTGAGGGACGAAAATCACAGAAGACGTTTCCATTCTGATCATCAATCCAACACTTCTCTCGACCTTTTTACCCCGGTTATACACTCTACCCCTCCACTTTTCCTCTTTAACGTTTTTACAGTTTATCCCTCTTTTTGGCGTTCACTTCAGCAAACATGCAGAAGAAGCAGGACCGACTGTACACACACGGGATGAAACCCCAACACCCGTTAACTCCACAAACTCTGACTGGAAATAGATTTACCCAAAAAGCATAAGAAAAACGCGAAGCCACGAATTCCAGCTGGATCTTAACAAGACGAACACGACGAAGAAGAAGACCTGAATCATTGATTGATAGCTCATCCTTTTTTGACCCATTAAATACGTTTTTACGTAGATGTAACAATGAATTTTAGAAGTTGAAAAAATAAAGGAAACAGCCATTGATAAATTGCCCAGGGCAATTTTTTATATACTTTAAATGCTCGTTTTATTAAAACATTTTGTTATTTTTTGGGCAATCAAATTTGTGAAGGCTTTGATTATGAAGGTCCTATTATCTAACAAAAAAATTGTATTGCAATAAACTGGTTCAACGTCCTGTCTATAATTTGCATCAAATTCAATGTCGTATCCATAATGATAAATTTAGGAATCGTCATAGAAATGTTGGAAATCTCATGAAAACAAAATGTCCCCTCAAAAAACAGCATAGCTATAATATCGCTTTATTTTACACAAAGTGCAAATGATTTTTTCGTCCACAATTGTGATAATTAGCGGACCACTAACTGAAGACAAAATTAATAAATTAATAAAAGACAGTAATCTGAGAGGAGGTCAGTGGGCCAGATTATGACAGATACTTTGATGAGAGCTAATTGGAATTAGGGCGGGCATTTATTGAGTGTAAACTGTATCAATTAACGGCGCAACAGTCCTTGAGATTTAATCAGTTGATTTTCACACCGGCGCTTATCAATATAAATAAACTTCCCAGTATTTTTATAACAATGTCGACAGTGGACACTATAAAATTTTAAGGGAACCGTACACTGACTTAGTATTGGGTTAGCCAGCGATTTCGCAATGAATACACTCCCTAGGGTTTCAGGACAATATAAAAAGGGCAATTCCGCGCGAAATTGCCGCCACGGGTTGAGATGCTCACTTTTTATATATGCTTTTAATCGGTCGGTTTAATTTCGTCGGTATAATAAAATTAGGTACGACGGGGGTGGAGGTGGGAAGGAAGAAAAAAATGCTTTTAATGCAATTCTTTGACTCTCGGAAATGGCGCTTATAATAATGAATAAACTTTGGAGTGTTTTATAACAATGTCGACAGTGGACACTATAAAACCTTAAGGGAACCGTACACTGACTTAATGTTGGTTTAGTCAGCGGTTGCGCGATGAATACACCCCCTAGGATTTCAGGACAATATAAAAAGGGTAATTCCGCGCGAAATTGCCGCCACGGGTTGAGATGCTCACTTTTTATATATGCTTTTAATGCAATTCTTTGACTCTCGGAAATGGCGCTTATTCATTGGTATATAAGAGAATTAATTGGAATTAGGACGGGCATTTATTGGGTATAAACTGTATCAATTAAGTCCTTGAGATTTAATCGACTGATTTTCCACCGGCGCTTATAATAATGAATAAACTTCGGAGTGTTTTTATAACAATGTCGACAGTGGACACTATAAAATCTTAAGGGAACCGTACACTGACTTAGTATTGGGTTAGCCAGCGGTTTCGCGATGAATACACTCCCTAAATATAAAAAGAGTAATTCCGCGCGGAATTGCCGCCACAGGTTGAGATGCTCACTTTTTATATATGCTTTTAATGCAATTCTTTGACTCTCGGAAATGGCGCTTATTCATTGGTATATAAGAGAATTAATTGGAATTAGGACGGGCATTTATTGGGTATAAACTGTATCAATTAAGCCCTTGAGATTTAATCGACTGATTTTCCACCGGCGCTTATAATAATGAATAAACTTAGGAGTGTTTTTATAACAATGTCGACAGTGGACACTATAAAACCTTAAGGGAACTGTACACTGACTTAGTGTTGGTTTAGTCAGCGGCTTCGCGGTGGATACACTCACTAGGGTTTCAGGCCAGTATAAAAGAGGTAATTCCGCGCGAGTTTACCGCTACGGGTGAGATGCTCACTTTTGATATATGTTTTTATTACAATTCTTTGACTTTTGGAAATGGCTTTTATTTATTGGCACATAAAATGTCACGCCAGTCTCACCAAAGGGAGTTTGAAAAAGCTGAACCAGAGGCTATCTCATCCGGAGTCGTCACCTCGCCTGTAATGTCCCCACGCCGCATAGCACAGCCAACATTTAAATTGGATCAGGCATTGTGCTCGTGGTGCTTAAGGTGCGCAGCGCGTACGTCGAGAACAGTAAGCTCATAGTATTTCCTATACATAGCCACAAGATACCACAAAAGTGACATTGGATAAACAGACAATGAGAGATACAGGGAATAAAAAATAAATGCAACGAGAATTAACGTCACAATTGTCCACACATCAATAATAAATATCTTTAGTGAATTTTTATGTTAAAATCGTATTATAGATCCTATCAATACGCCATGAAGATTAATTGTAAATTTCGTTTAACAAGGAATGAAAAAATTGTTGTGACGAGAATTATCCTCACGATTCTGCACACATCAATAATAAATATCTTTAGTGAATTTTTATGTTAAAATCGTATTATATGTCCTAATAATACGCCATGAAGATTAATTGTAAATTTCGTTTAACAAGGAATGAAAAAATTGTTGCGATGAGAATTATCCTCACGATTTTCCACGCATCAGTAATAAATATATTCCGTGAATTATTATGATAAAATCGTATTATATATCCTAATAATACGCCATGAAGATTGATTAAAAATTCGTCTCAACAAGTAATAAAAAAATGGATGCACCTCGAATTATCGTCGCAATTGTTAGCACACCATGAACAAATATCTTCAGCGGATTGTGTTAAAATCGTATTACGTATCCTAATAATTTGTCGTGAAGATTGATTTCAAATTTACTGAGTTATCGATTAATAAAGTTTTACTGAATATCATAATTATTTCTTTGAAAATGTATGCGAAACTTTTTGTCGACTTGTTGCTCTGCATTAAGGAAAAAGGAGACTACAGAAGAAATTTGAACGTTAGCTTAACGCGCAGAGACTGATTCTAATGTATCGTCGCGCACAATTTGTACCCAATTTGTTCCTTTGAGCGAAACGTTAAATTCCCGTTTATGGAGTTCAAACGACGCTCACTGACACCGCTTTGCGTCGTGCGGAGTACCGAGATTATACTGGAGCTCGGATGAACCAGGAGGCCTCGCAGTGCCTCGTGCGATTCGCGCGCCAGCGCGTAGACACTCAGCTCATATTACGCGATTTGTATAAACCATGACGGAAGAGATACTGTTCTGTGTGACGGGACTTGACGCGGTGACAATTCTGTCCTCGAAGCAAACTCCAAACCGCAGTTGGAACCATTCCATTACACTTGAGCTCACCGTATTCGTTTATTCATTGCAGAAATTATACGACGTTAATTACGTTTTGTTACATCCTACGATAATAATAAAATAATGATTAAAAATATAAAAAGGAAGATCAACTATGTTCGAACAGAATCATTACAATTTTAGTAATTGTTATGACCAAATTACAATATGATCTTGGTAACAAAATAGTGGCAAATTGCAACATTTTTGCAGAACAATGGAACAAGTAATTAGGAATAATATATATGCTTGCGCATTGTTTCGTTATTGTCTTGTCTCGATGCTTATAACGCATTCTTCATGAGAAATTACGTTGCTGAATTTTTGGCCTCATAGAGGAAATCTTAGGTACGATGACCTAAAAAACGAAAATGCAAATGTATGCGTGGGTGGTTCTGTGAGCGCGTGTGTACCATGGGTACGCAATTGACGAATTTCTTGTCACTAGAGAATGCGTGAGATTGGCTAGAACTTACCGCCCAAGTGCAGCAGTTCTTACCCCTCTCTCGTCGTAACTTTAAGGGGGTTATAACGCTAGAGGATTAAAAATATTCCAGCGTAAATAAGGAATGTTATGTTGATCAACACTTAATTTTGGTGTAAGCGAAATCTCAAATGGATTCACCGTTTAGTTGCTGACTTATTGATAACCGAATTTGGGCTATTCAACATTGCTGTTATGGACTCGTCATTGATTGACAGCATGTAACCAATTTTTGCCAAACTGTGCCAACACATTTTCATAGAATTACTTCCCAAATTCCACAAAGTTTTAAATTTGTGAAATCTGAAAAATAAAAAAGAAGCAATTGGCGAGATTCTCATTTGCAATGATTATTTGGTTCTATTGCGTCGATCGCTTTGAAGGTCCGATTGCGATTGCAATGCAATTAAAAGTGGACCTTATAATGACGTGTTTTCCTACACTGTGATATGATAAATAAACAACATTTCTGTGTATCCGCTAAAGTCGCCAAAACTAATATCTTAACTTCAAACATCAATTTCACAGTCTTATTATCAAAAAATGGATACCTCTGATCCTTAAAAGGAAAATTTTCGCAATTAACTTCATATCTCAACTTAGTTGCGTTTAGTTGTTGACAGGTTGTTGTGTGGTTCAATTTGTTTACAGTAATCAACGGGGTTGATAGTAGTTCTGTTATCATTAAGTGGTGTTAGCCTTTTGAGCTTCACGCGCAGATTTCGATGGTCTGGGCGTGATTCGAAAGGTGTTCCATTGTCGAGCCCTCCTTTGTTTTCATTCGAACGACGCTCAAGTGTGCTTTAAATTGTTATTAGTTCGGCCCGACACAAAGAGCTCCAATCTCATGAATGAAAAGTAAATACCCGAGAGTAAACATAAGATTATTTGCGAAGTTGGGGATTGCGGCGGAAGAGCCGAGCGTACATAAGCGGTAGTTATACGTTACACGAGTCATTCGCTTCTGTGAATAATAATAAACAGAGCGAGAGAACTGTAGGTTAGGTATGTATAGCGTAGGCAGGTATACCGTATTGACCGCAAGCAGCGCGGCTCACGTACCTATATTGACGCGGAAATTTGGCGCTCTCAAAATGGTCGTCAGCAACGGTAAAAAGTGGTCTCCCCCGAAAAGGTGAAATTCTATCTCATATCCTCAGTGCTCCATCTCATAATCCCACATGCAATTCTCTCGTAAGACATGATTTTTTATCCACTTACCACTTCTCTGCATCGTTATTTTCGACAGTCACGGTTCACCAACGTTTATCAAACATAACTTCCTTAATATCGACGTTTAATACACACACACACGTGATTGCATAAATATTATTCACGGTGGTCCGCACTATTTCGATTGAATCGCGGGTCAATACACCGTGGAGAGCAAACACGAATGACAGCTCTCGAGGGATGACAAGAGCGGCCCTTGCGACTGTACAGGAACGCTACGAGATTTTCAAATTCTCATAGGAGCCTTCGAACGCTTCGCGAGATATGCGTGCGCAGCTGATGGCCGAATAGCCGGGCAGTGTCGTCGGCTTCACTCGCTTCGATTTGCCGATTTTCCATAGGGCTCACATACTACACACGTTGCGAAGAGCCCGAAGCACCGCCTGTCGAGAGTTCGGTTGAGAATATTCTGCTCGAGCGATCAATGCTGTGTTTTGCTGGCGTTATTCCGCTCCTCGACGCTGGCGGCGCCGGCTTACAATCTTTCCATCTCTTTTTCGCATTAAGTCTGCATTTCATCGTAGCGATTTATTTTTCTATGGATGAGGAATGTTATCTCGTTAAAGAAACCAATAGCGAAGGTGTCGTCGAGGGGCTGCGTTGAAACCCGCAGCTTTCTATTGGCTGCCCTTAATGAAGCACAGCGCGCTGCTTTTAGTGGGGAGTCCCCGACTTACGTAGAGGCGGCTTTTGATTGGCTGCTACGGCCGGTAGTGAAAATTCTCCCTTAGATATATTTCAGGCTGATTGTGCTTCACTGTTGTGATAGTTTTTATAAATATCTGTTGATATACTTTAGAATAGATTTATAAAAAACGCTGTAAATTTTATATATATATATATAATCGTTAAAAGAATTGATACACTGTTTCATAAAGTGTATATGGAAAATTAATAGTTACCTGTGATTTTTGAGTTGCTTCCTTGTGACCGCTAGAAAATTGTTATACCTGTTGACAAGATTTTGTGAATCATGACAGCGGCATTCGCTGCATCCAGAATGGTTGTCATCAATCCTACGAATAAACACACTGCCACATTATTTTTCTTTCACGGCTCTGGTAAAAGATTTTTATGGGGTGAAGATTATGTAAGAATTGAGCTATCGATATGATTGGGTTATTGATGAATTATTGACATTTCAGGAAGCTCAGGGAACGATCTCTCAACTTGGGTGACGAGTCTCACTTCTCGCAGGTTGAGCTTTCCACATGTTAAAATTGTCTATCCCACTGCGCCTTCACAACCGTACACACCATTAGGTGGCATGGTAAATATCAGTGATAAATGTTGTAAATATGTAAGAGGAGTCAGAACTTCGTTGGGATTGCCTTTTCTTAAAGCTCTTTTATATTTCTATGAACAAAAGAAAATTAATGCGACAAAGTCAAATGAAAATGAGTGATATTCATTTAAGAAATCTTACTAATTTAGGGCTGCTGGCATTGGATAAAACAGTATCACGTTTGACCAATAAAACAAAAAATAATCTACAATGTAGCTTAATCTTTTGCATATAGCCTAAACTGAAAGCATGCATTATCACCATTAATGTGTGATAACAAGTAACTTGGCAGAACATGTACACAAAAAATATCACTAACTTTTTCCTTTGCATGGGGTTTTTAAATATATAAATTGTAAAATTTCTTTGCATTTCCACTAGGAAATTCTACAATGTACAGAAATATTATTTCCAGCTGAGCAATGTCTGGTTTGATCGAACGGCAGTGGCCATCAGTGCACCAGAGAACAAATCTTCTCTAGATTCTATGTGCAATACTGTCTCCGAACTAATAGACAACGAGGTCTCCAATGGAATCCCATTAAATAGAATAGTCATTGGAGGGTTTTCCATGGGTGGTGCATTAGCTCTTCATGTCGCTTACAGATACAAAAGGTCCTTAGCTGGATGCTTTGCTATGTCGTCTTTCCTTAACAACAAATCTTTGGTCTATGAGGTAACAAATAGAAAAGTCTATTAAAGTCTACTTAATTGGTTCCCATGCAGATTTTCATCTTTAAGTTATTATTCCCAGGCTTTAAAACAGGACAATGGGAACAACACACCACCTCTGCTTCAATTTCATGGTACAGTCGACTCACTTGTGCCATTCAAATGGGGTGTGACCACTCACAATACTCTGAAGAGTTTAGGCGTAAGGGGTAAACTGGTAGCGCTTGATGGTGCCGAACACGAGTTGGTTACCACGGAAATAGCACAGCTCAAAGAATGGCTTCTAAATATCGTGCCAGAGACACCATAAAAACATTGTTGTTCATTTTTGTTACATATTTCAACGATACCTTTAAGGAATAAATACATATTGAAGTTGTTACTTATATGCAGTTCGTATTCCGATTATTTCTGCCACCTAACCAGAAACAAATATATCAATTAGAAAAGTCTGATGGAAAAAGATCAACGATTGGAAATAAAAATCGGTTCCAAATGTCCATGCATAAAAAATCCGCATATAATCCTGTTTTTTTAAAGATATGTCGAAAGCAATGGCAGTTCAATTTTATAGTTTACATTTAAGTGTAATTCAAATTCAATATTTACCGTTTAAATGGTAAAAATGCGAATGCCGTTATTCAATTTCATTCCGTTTAATACTTAGAATCGGTGAATCCCTGCGGGAAATTTGAGCTGTGCTGATTGTCATTAAAGTGAATTATAGGGAGTAAACGTAATTTTTTTTGGAATGAGGAATCCTACAAAACCCGGATTTTTTCATATATTTCGCATCACTTTATTAATGAATATATTTTAACTCGAAAGCGAAAAATTCGCGGCGACTCGAACGCGCGCAATCTTTGAAAAATTCAAAGTATAATAAATTTTGAAAAGGCGTTTCAATGTTTGTTTAAACTTCACCCCCTTTTCTCGATGTTACAAAATATTTTAAGAATACTGACGTGAAAATCTGATGAATTAAATTTTTTTAATAAAAACGATACAAAATAATATCTCTATACTGAAAGTCGTTGCAGCGTGAAATAAGAACAGTGTTTTTTGTATATTGCACAGCTTCCTCTTATTCGTTGCTAGCCGAAGAATACAACAATCATACTTTATAAGCTTCTGTATGTTCTGCAGTGTTGACATTATCATCTTCGATTACAATTGGGCTAACATTGGGCGATGATCGTGGATTTGCATTTGTTTTCCAACCGTGGAAATTTTGAGATGTTTTTTTCTTCTTCTTTCATTTTTATCAAGCGTTCGTATCTTCGAACAATCTCAACTTACCAATGGTTTACACAATTCGTTTCACATATAAAAGTGGTAGCCTAATTAATACAAATAGTCTCAAGTCAAGTTTAATGTAACATTATGAAAAATTGCATAGCTTTGGTTTTACATTGTTTCGTTTACAAAATTTAAAAAACTCTTGGTTATTATTAATCTTGCTTCATTATCGGGAATAACGAGATACGAAGTACACCTTAATTAAACACTTGGATGCTTGTGATATTCATGACTGCCGATAGTGAAATGAAAGAGGGACGACTTAAATTTAATAAATTACACTTATTAATTAATATGGTTTGTACGGAAAATCGGAATTGTTTAGTAGCAAATTGATAATAGAGGGAGGGGGGGGGGGGCTTCTACTGGATGCCGTTTTGTTTTTCATGTGTATACATATATATATATACATATATATAAAAGTCTGTATTTTGTTAATCGGTTTTTTGTTTTTGTCGACCAAATCTTCACACGAAGATATCAGTACAATTCGATAATGATAGTTCATTAGTTATTTAATTAGCTAACCTTTCTAGTCGATTACGCCCTCAAATGATGTTTATCAAGACCATCGTCACTTTAAAACTATGAATAATGTCTTGAACGAACCACAAGAGTAACCGTGCGAATAAAAGTAAATAACATAATGCTAATAAATATCAGGGTTATCGTAAAAACCGTATGTATTTTGTGTTCGCGTATTCTTAATTCAATTGGGATGGCACGTTTAGTGTAAGTAATATATTTCAATATTTACAAGTCGTTTTTACGATGCCATGTATACATCAGCTGAAGAATGTTGAACATCTTTTTGGTAAGTTTCTATATCGAAAATCATACGTAATAGAAACGAATTTCTGTTTTCATCGCGTGGGCTCGAGTATACTTGGAACGATTATTCTGTGAACCATCGTGTGCGCTCTCATACCTTAATCGCAATTTGTATATTTTGCATCAAAGTACTTATTTTGCGGACCAAAGCAGTTGACAAATGGTTCTTTAAACACTTATTAGAATGTCTTCTTGATGCTTTAAAGAAATAGCTGCCCCATTGTCGCAGGTAATCCTAAAACGCAATCAATAGTTTTTATTAAAATGATTGATCATTTGGGATTATGAAATTATTATTTTTTATTCTTCAATGGGGAAAGCTCATGCAATTATTAGAGTGCAGATAGATATGTTTTTTCTTTTTCTTTTTCAAATTCATTGCGTTCATTCTGTGCAGTAGTTTGTATACGATGCATGCTTGTGCAAAAACATTCTAATCATGCATTATATCTACATACAATTAGTCATTCAATTATATGTTACGCTAGTGAAATTGTTGGAAATTTCAACGGAATTAATAATTGAAGTTAAGATAATAGTTTCTTATCAATAAATAGCGAAATTCGTTATTCAAATTAATATAATATGAAGATATTTTACTACCCCACAATCTTGTGCTTGCACGTTCAATGCATAATCATTTTAAGACCACTCATTTAAACTTTAATTATTCAAAGATTGAAGTTTCTCATTGAAAGGATATCACGGTTGTGTTTGACAATTTCAACTTTGATTCATTTTCAAGAATACCATTAGAATATCTGCCAATAGAAAATTCTTTTCCACAATATTCTGGTGGAAAATATTCTTACTGGAATGTCCTAGTTTTCATGGTTTTGATGGTATATTGTATATAATGTTTTGTGGTCTCAATTTCTGTTGTGTGAATGTACAAAATGTTGATAATTGAAAGTTGTCTATTAACAAAATGAATTCGCATTGCAGTTCAAAAGAATGGGGAAGCAATGTATCTCATTTGCCATCTTAGTTACGATGTTAACGAGTAAGATTTTGGTAATTTCAGGTATCATTGAATAAGATTCTTGTTCTGTGTTTCGTTATTACATTTATGTCAGTTTTCGTTGTAATTAGTCAAAATTTCCCATGAAGATTGGTTTTATCGGAAAAATTGTTTTGGGATTACTTTTCGAATATTATGACGAGGATCAGTCAGTCGTAAACTTTGGGACGAGGACCCAAATAGAACCGAGTTCATGCGATTCCCACAATCACAATCAGTTGTAGCTGGTTAAAAAGTGCTATATTGCATCTTGTAAAAAAGCATTAATATTGCAAGAAAAAAGTGAAAAAAAAGTAAACAGAATACGTTGTTGACATGCTCGGGGGAAAGTATAAGATTTTGTTAAATAATTACATTGCAAGTCCCTATGAACCTAAAACCTCGGGACATATTTTTTTGCCAAAAAATATTAGACGCTGAGATGGTGATAAAAATTATACGGAAATTCGACCTATAAAAGTGACATACAAAGGTCACTTTTCTAGAAGTCTGCGATTCCTGTTTAATATGATTATCCACCTAGGAATTTTTCTCCCAGTTTCCTACTTAAAAGCTGTATCGGGAATTCAGACATTGGAAACAGGAGCTTATCTAGCATTCCGTAAATTTCCATTCTAATAATTATTAAGACCGTCGAACTTCTTACCATAATGTCAAGTCATTTATTATTGACCTTACATTTTACGATAATAAAGTGATTCCGCTAAATCATAAACTAAACCTATCAGCTTTGTAGAAATTATATGCAATTGCAACTACATCGTGTAACTCATTCTGTTACGTTTAGTACGCACGATATACGATATCAGTTCACATGCAGGATATCCTATAAATTATTCCGAAAGAAACGAACAAAAGATTTGTGGAGCTCCAGAAGAAGGTTGCTTGATAAATAATGACGATGCAACAAAATGCAACTTTCGTATGTATAAAAAAAAAACCGTTAGCGATAGTCTTACAATAATCTTGAAAATGCACTGTTTGTTGTAAACATGACGAGTATAATCATTTGTAAACGATTAATAATAATAGTTAGCTTTATCTTCAATACTAAATATTGTATTGCAAGATTGTCTCTTTTGCAGACGATTTCATTAAGTTGTGCGCTTGACTTTGTTCGTTTTTCGATTGCGTAAATGTTACGTAGAAAGTTACATAATTTTTATGTATCTTAAAAGATTTGACGGCGTCGAGACGCCAAGTACTTTTAAAAAAAGTTGAAATCCATAAAATGCATTCTTACAACGAGACGCCATTTCATGTGCCGGGACTTTGAGTTGATACAATATGTGTACGTCTTTCTTATCGTATCTGACTTACCGTTTACGCGAAGTTAGTTTTACAAAGAATGAAGAGCTCAATTTTACAAAAGTAATATGTTTTATCTTGCTCTTAAAAGCAGCGATACTGGACAAGTTGTTTAAGGTTTGCGCGAAATATGTGTTTCGATATAATAATACGCAGTAGCTAATTGCGTAAAAAAATTAAAATTTCTTCATCCAGAAATTGAGTGAGAAAGGCAGTGCACAATCGTTATATTCTACATCGACCAGCTATAATTCTTACCCAATTAAGAAAAGTATATACATCAACAACAACAACAACAAGAACAGCAAGAAAAATCTACATAACATCGATGAAGAATTCACAAGGATTTCCCATCGCAATACGAAATGACTGTCTACTACCGGATAGATCTTGTTGGGTTTGCTGATTTCCTGAGCCTGATCCCGTCGGCACGGATTGTTCCGAACCGCTTGAACGACTACGGCTGCCGTTTGATCTTTTTCCATTAGAGCCGTTGCCGTTGTTTGAATTCTTGTTCGGCATCGTCGGTATTGACGGTACATGTAACTCCGATTCTGAGGCAGAGGAGCAAGATTTCAAATCGTGGATAGGTTCTTTGCAAATGTGCTCACTGCCAGCGCTACTTCCACCTAGAACAAGAGTAGTTGATTTTGTAAGAATATTTTTGCAACCATTTTACAACAACAAAAAATCAAGTTTAGAGAGAAAGAACTTTAAAATATGTACAATAGCTAAGATAGATGATCAACCTAAAATTGTGGTGAACTTAAGAAAGCACAGCTTACTTTCAGTTTTTTTCTTGTAGTTAAGAAGTATTATGTAGTTATCGATTAACAGAGTTCATTTTGCACTTTATTTCACCCTCACACCTGAAATTTCTTTGACAATACTGAGAATTAAAAAAACACTACGTAAACATTTAGCAATTTCGAACCGAATTTTGAAGGAATAATATAAAGTCCTAAGTTAAAATAAAAATTAGTACTGTTGAAAATAAAATTCACTTAATGCTCGAGACCATTTTTACTCAACTCCCTGATTTTTATCAACAAACAAGAAATAAAATTCTCTCTCACACGGAATTGATTCTATATCATTTTTACCATTATATGATGTCAGAAAATTAATATGAGTTTCAAATAAATCCGCTTCATAGGAATAAATTATTTTTTTCTTTCGGAAACGATCTCGCAATTTTTTTTCATTGGAGATTATTTAGGTTGCTTTTTTCGATTAGAAATTCATTTTTTAGGCAGAAGACACAAAAATAGGCAGAAATAATAATCACTATTGAAGGATAAAGTAATTAATAAGCATTGCCCTATTCCTTTGGACCGTGCAGTAATATTAAATATACTTTGCATGGCAAACCGAATTTTATATTTTTTATCGAATGTTATTTGGCCCCCCTTCTAGCTGCATTGTTGGATTTCGAAGGAAATTCAATTTCATTATGTTTTCAAATGATTACAGGGAACAAAAAGAAATAGTCCCTTGATTTTATGTTTTGAAACTGGAAATGTTATGTCTCTGGATCTGCTGAAATGTTGAAAAAAGGTTTGGAGGATGCTTTCAGGTCTTAGCATTCAAATGGTGTAAACAAAAATTATATAATAACAGTCATTTATTATTTATAAACATAGGATGGCGCCAAAGCAACAATGACGTCGGGTGAAGATAAAATCATCGCGTTAAGCTTAAAATTAATTCAAAACAAAAAATACTGGTTTATGGATAGAGTTCTTAACAAATTAGGAATCCCTGCCGATTTTCGCATTTTCGTCGCTGATTTCACGTGCAACATTTATTCGTTTTGTACTATTTTGCACGTCGTTTTCAGAAATAACCAAAATCGATGGATAGGGGAAAGTGAGTTACAGTGGTAAAGCTTTTATCATAACACTAGCATTCTATAAGTTATTATTAATATGATAATCAGTAAGTAGTTACTTTCATCTACATTGAGTTACAGGAGCAGCCCCCGCTGGATTAGAAAATGATTAGTATAGATAAAGACTTATCGAAAAGAATGGTTCAATATTATTCTTTAATTGCATGGCAGTTCGTTTAAGACATTAGGGATTTCCAGTTACAAACATTAGCAATGACCTATTTGAGGAATATCATTAATCCTCAACGGTGGGGTGTGAACATACCCCATGGGGACTTTGGCCATAGCTCCTAAGTTAACCAGGGATGTTATCGATTCTGGATCTTGAACCTTTAGGAATAACGACATATCAACCGCGGTTTCAGTCGTTTGTTCACATTTACACTGTACAATTTTGAATTTAGTGTGTGGTGTGGACACATCTCAGTCGTGAATTCGGAGTTGAAATTCGGGTGGGTAGGTTAAATTTATATTTCATATTGAAATCACTGTAATTGATATTTATTGTATATTTTCATTCTAGTAGTCACAAGAATTATTCACAAGTAAAATGATAAATAAAAATAAAAGTAACGAACATCGCGTCAGGTACCTTCGCATCGCGTGTCTAGACCATAAATGTTACCCTGCTACGACTGCAAATTGAATATTTTCTGTTTTGCTAATTTTAAAACCCTTTCGTACTAAATTCTAATAAAAATATTGTTTAAACACAATTCGTGACCGTTTTATTGACTTTCTTGCGTTTATCAATATGAGCGTTCTTGTTGTTTTCAATGTCCCGAATAAGCAGAATCTTTTAACGAAACACAGTGATGCTATGTTTTTTCCAACTCCAGACTATCTTCTTGAAAACTCCGTTACGAATTTAAAAATCTGTTAGACGGTTACGTAGACAGAATTTTTTATTTAACTAATGAGGTCATTGCCGATTTAATCTATTTTTTACACTTCAAATCGCTTTTTCACAAAGTAAATGTTCATTAGATCGAATGAATCACACACCGTTCTCGTTCTTACAAAACAAACGGAAAGAGAAGATATGATGAAGCCAATTTATCTCCAATGGGGTTTGAAATTAAGAAAAGCGCAGGGTGTGTTTACACCTCAGTCTTGAGTGCAAAAGCGCAAAAAATAAGTCATGAAATGTGGAGTTAACTGCCTTATTGTGCTCGGTATTCCACTGTAATTCTCTTTATTCTAATAGTTTGCTAGCAAAATTCTTTTTGCAAGACCGAAGTGTTATGCGACCAGCAAATAATCGACACTGGCTGAGCCCTGTGGTAATATATAAGAAGACTCACCTGACCCACTGTTGACGCTCTCTTCACGATTATAACCGTAAACCGTAGGCTCGTTTGTGAAATTGAAAGGCATTGGGCTATACCCGGCTGCTGAGTGCGGTCCATAAGTCCCGGAATAGGGCATATCCCAGGCACTCGGTGGTGGCAAAGGTCCGACCGTGTCGCAGTCTAATTTCATACTACTCAAAGCTGAGCACAGATCCCCGAAGATGTAGTAGCATTGCTCCGAAAATGTGATTTTATTGACTGTGTGCCTGATGAAACCAGCTTTGAGCATGAGGGACGCGTACTTTCGGGCGTCACGTCGGTCGATAAAACCCTCCACGTGACTATTCAACCAATCCACAACGTCAGCACCGATGAATGCATTCGGAATTGTTATCTTCAGCCACATGCGATCGCGAATTTCTAGACCCGAATCTGGTCGTGCCATTGCACGTACTATCGTTGGCATGTCTGTGTTGATCGTCAAATGAAGCTCTTCCAGCGGACCTAAATGTAAAATTGAGTATTCGTATTATTGGATCTTGAAAATATGAGCTAAAATTGATATTCAGGCCGTTCAAAAGCGCTTTTTTAAAGTGTCCACGAACTCTTCCAAATGTTTTTGAGAATACACAGTTTTTAACGGTGCAATACAGTTGTAGAAAGTTTATTGCTTACTAAATTCTGCGGTGCGCGAAATATGCAGGATTTGGAATTTTACAGTTTTCGATATTTTATAGGTTGCAGAAAATAGTAGATATTTACTGATAGGGAGTTCACTTAATGCTTTACTTCGCCATGATTTTTTATATGTCGGCCTTTTTCACCATCCTGCATCTTTCGATATTATTTTCTTGTGGGAACTCTGATGACTCCACGTTTTTGACTGTGTTTTATCTCTAGAATTCGCTGCGTTCATTGCATATTTTGGATATAAAAAGTCCATGCGACATTTGAAATTAAAACGCGTATAAGAACTTTTTTCGTTTGCCACTGTATCACCATTTATGTTTTTCAATTACAATCATTAAAACGCACGTAACTGAATCCGATATTTATTAAACATGACGCTGCGTATTAAAATTGCTCGGTATGGTGGAAAGCGTAATGTCCGAAAAAAAGCTTCAAATACCTTAAGATCAGGGGAATTTTTATTTTCGACTCTTGTTTTCAAAAAAAAAATTATGTTCATCATTTATTAAGACTGTAACAATTTCTTACGATGGATTGTTCCTAGCGGGGTTCTGACCATATGGAAAAATATCCATATCGAAATATTAAAAATGTTGAAAGGGTTTCATTTTTTTCGAGATTCCCATTTTTTTTTTTTTTTTTCCAAGTTAAACGCCAATTACAGTATTTATATTAAAATGTGGACATTTTTACGTGCGATAGGATAGCCGTATATTAGACTAAACCAAAAATCGGGTAGCATAAAATTCTCGGAATGTAGATTCTCGTAGAATAATTTTTCTAATACAACAAAATATATCGTTAGCGCGAAATTCGTAATTTTTATTACAGTTACGAACTAAAAGCGTTGATACTCCGAAGCTGTTTAAATAAAAACTGCGTTGCTCTGCGACATCACAACGGTTGTTTCCATTTTCGATCAAACATGTGTTCTCAGTTGATCATTCGGACATCCCATATATACTTATTTTTACATTATCAGGACACCGTTACGACCACTTAATCATAAGCGATTTTCAAACGATGTTGTCGTTGATGCAAAAATAAATAATACAAAAAAATTTCTTTAACATAAATTCACGGGTTTCCTTTTTAAAGATTTTAATAAATCGAGATAGTACTCACGCTCTGTATCTGGAAGTGTACTGGCCAAGCTGCTTGATGTCGATGTTAAAGTAGTGGCACTTGGTGGTCGTGGAGGAAAGCCTTCGCCCCTGATAGCAGCAGTATGGGCGACCCATGCGCCGGGATCAATGGGTCGCACAGGTTCAGTCCGAGGGATCGTAAAGTATCCTTTTGGGTTCGGATCCCAACATTTGGCAACGACCAATTTGATGGGTCTGAAAAATGGAGAAAAAAAAACCTAAATATTCTGTAACTTTGAGGTAACCAACGATTATATTGCTTTTTCATAGCAGAAACTTTGTTTTCATGAATGTATATTTAAAGAAGAGATTTTTATATCAGTATACTCGAAATGGGCTAAAAGTAAAAACATTTACTTTTTCTAGCTTTCAGACGAAACCGGTACACAAATTTTAGTATGAAATATCTTACTTTACCTGTTTTTTCACAACATGTTTGTGATCAAAATTCGTAGATTACGATTGCTTGATTCATTTATTGAATTTATCGATCAGCTGCAGTGATATTTGTAAATATTTCCAACAGTCAAATTTGAACAAGGTTTCGATTTCTCGCATTTTGAATCTAGGAATTCTAGGTCTCTATCTCGCAAAGTGCTTCGCAAACTTAGTTTTTAAATTAACCGAGAATAGCCGCGTACGGTAAAAAATGAACTTTATTTAACATACCCTGGCTTTTGAACTACTTCTCGTAGCACTCTGACAGCTTCGTCGTTGGACATGTTCTCGAAATTAATGTCATTCACTTGTAGGATCATATCGCCAGGTTCTATTCTTCCGTCCAAAGCAACGGCTCCGCTGATGGAATTAAATGAGATTTAGCTGACGAATTAAAACAGAAAAGCGGTCGCAACGGTAAAACTGAACTCACCCTTTCATTATGGAGCCAACGTATATCCCACCATCGCCACCTATATTGCTTTGACCGACAATACTGATTCCAAGGAAGTTCACTGTATCCATATTAAGAGAGACCGTTATAATGTTAAGGGACATTGTGCTGTCGGTAATACTGCTGAAAGAAGATGTTCGTGACATTGGAGGCAGCCTGTGACGTCGGCGTCTCTGGGGTCTGCGTCGATCTGCACAAAAACAAAAGCATGATGTTTTAAAGTCCCGTACGAAAAGTCACAGGATTACTTTACTATCCTATAAAAATGGCCAGGAACATATTTCTATGTACCTAATGTAGCGCGCTCAATCGTACTGCTCATATTAGTGTGACGTCCGGTCGTTGATGTTATGCGGCTACTCGCGTCGTCGTCGGATTCTAAGAAAGTTGTTGTCTCCAGATCGGAGCTTAAGATAGATGCAGTCTCGTATCCGTGGCCAGAACGGTGCTTTGAGTGACCGTTGATCCGCAGTCCTGAAGATGAAGGATTTTTATATAAATTTGGTACTTATTGCTACATTTTTAATAATCTACTTCATTCACAAGTGTTAATTCGGTTTAATTTTTTTAAGAACAGAAAAATTGCATTAATAAATCTCGTGACTGATTGCAAAGATATTCTGAACGTATAAAATGATCCATATACAGAAAATTGTTCAAGAAGTGGTCTTTTGAAGCTGCATCGCACATACGTTCCCAAAGAAAAAATTGATTACTGGGATACTTTACTACAAGAAGAATAGTTGACATCATTTGAGTTATTAACAAAATTGATTTTAAATAATTATAATATCCAATGGTTTTGAATCGAATAGTAAAAATACATAAACTGCTCGAAAATCTTTACAAAACTTAATTTATTCTGAAAAAATAAGTTTAGAGATTTTTTTTGTGCGTTCAGGATTTTGTCTTTATGTTGTTTTTAGATAACGCATTTATAACAAATTATTGTCAACTTACCATTGTATTTATTGTACTTGTCGTACTTGTCCGTGTGGTGTCTAGAAGTTTTGTGTAAATGGTGACCCTGTCGACTGCTTATAATACTTTCAGTTTCTGTTAATGTGTCGTCGTGTGACAATGCCGGAGCAGCTCGACTTGTGAGACCCGGTGCTACATCGACTCTTTCGTGTTTGGCCTCGCTATGTGCTACTGAATCTGTACATTGCGATGCTCCGTCTGATACATTACTTCCTTCGGCGGATACCAGCTGTAAATAAATATGGAGTGCATCACGAAGCCTGTTGTGGTCACGACGCTTCAACCAATACAGCGCTAAGCCTTTAGGATATAATCCCTGTATAAATATCATGAATTACACAAGTATCATAAATTTATTATTTTTCACCAGAGAGATTTATTCTTTTTCCAAGACCGGAGTGGAAACTGTCTTTAGAATTATAAGCAATCCAAGGATAAGCATATAATATAGTAACGTACGTAGCGAAAGATGGCGATTTTTTTTTCGTCATTTGGTACACAAAAAACACACCTGACTCCTCTAATAACAATTTCTTTCATTGAATCATTGCCCAAGTTTCCATTCCAGCAAATATTAGATAAGTATTGTGTGTACAAAAACGACAATATTTTATGTCACCATTGCAAAGTTTTTTTAAAAATCTGTACAATAATGTACATAAATCATGAATTTTATTTTATTAAATATATTTTATGTTATGCTATTCGAACACTCCCAGGAATATGGGTTGTACCATTTTTTAGCGGCTTTGATTTTATCTTCTCTATCCATGCCACTTTTTTATACTGTGCAATTTATTTTACGTGAGATCTATGGTGGAACGTACTTTCATTTAGTGTTTTTTTACTCCGTGCAATATCTGTTTGCCGGTAAAAAATCAACAATTTGGGCATCCCGACGCGTAAGATATTTATATTAAAATAGTAAAAATCTCTTTACGCTTAAAATTCTAACGATTTGACGATGTCATGCTCCAATGTTACACCTGACTTCGAGTTTGATCGAATTGTGCTTACTGTGCACCCAAATCATATAAACACAGTTGCGACATTTTGCGATCACCAATCGTAATGTTAATATTTATAATTAAGACATTTAGTTTACAATTGGCATTTTTATTCTATAACCCGCAGTAGATAATTTTAACGTGTTAATCGGTACCGTTAAACCTTCGGCAGATATATACATTTTTTATCCCATTATCGCTATCTATCTCTGAGAGCCATACTACAAAAACCTAAAACATAACAAAGTGCACTTACCCAAGAAACGACGCGTCCATTGAAACAAGGCAGGTGGGCGTCATCATCCACGATTTCCTCCTTGACCACACTAGTAACAGAGAATTAACTGAGATTAGGCAAATTTTTCAATAATCCGATGAATCTTATAAGAGTAACTAATTAGTCAGATGTTTGTATACCACGAAATAGAAGAAAGGTTCATTAACTAGTCCTCTAAAATGATTCATATTAATGATTATTATTATTACAGAAGATTTTTAACCCTTTAGCCGCCAGTTAGAATTGTTGCTCACAATTCCTTTAATGAGAGGTGAAAGGATTCATTTACGTCAAGTTAGAAATTTTATAAAATTGTGCAGATGTAAAAATATGAAAAGCTAATCTTTTAATACGCTATTTTTTCATTAATTTTTATTCAGAAAATCTTTTATGCAAGCGAGAAATATATTCAGTTTTATACAAATTATGGTTATTATCAAGTTGAAAGGTTTTAAGTGCTCGTAAAAGCAAACGAGAAGAACATTCAGTTTGAATCGGTGGAAAAGATTGCTTTTCGAAACTGTCGACATTGAGTAATGAAACTTGAAAAATGACTCTCGTCCGAGACTGAAACAGCTGAAACCGCACCAAACTGGGAAGAGAGACTACGGTTAACGCATGGCAATCTTCGGCTGCTGCGTCGGCATGTATATATACGGCGTGCTCGAGTCGATGATAGACTCATTCCGGTTCACTATACGCCACGCTTTCGGTAATCCGAACGTACCGGCTGGCGTAGGGTTAATAAAAACTTGTCCCCCCCCCCCCCCCCCCCTCATAATCACAGTTACTGCAGGTCTCTTTGATTTCAATAAGCAAAAAGATATCGTAGTTCACAATTGCAAGCTTTCCATTTAAGGACGTTGAGTTCATCTGCACCGTTTTCCAGAAATTAAAAAATCAATTTACACCATTTAACATTCATTCTTATGGCAAATTGAGAATAGACGAATTTGAATCTTTGTAAGGGTAGTTAGTATGGAACAAGTGGCCAACAAATTATTGAAAACTATAAAGATTATTGCCAGGAGGACCTGCACAAAAATTTAGATACTCGGTCTTCCCCATTAATCAACGATAATTAATTATATCACACGAGATCCAGTTTTTCTGGATTGGCATTGCGTCTCTGGCGCACATTGCCATTTAATCGCACCTCGTGCCCTGCCGATCCCCTCGAACGCCCAAATCCCTTTAACGTTCAACCCTTCTCAAAGAGCTTTACCCAAAATGGTCATAAAACGCCAATTATGTGTATGTCAACTACCATGCGATAAGTCTGTACTCAATAAGAGTAAAAATAATGAAGTAAGGAGTTAAATTGTACCAGGACTCTTCAAATATGAATAATTTTTTTTAATACCTGTAACTTGTCACTGAATTATTAATAACAATTGGATTTCTACCCGCAAGCTAATATTATATATATGTATAGGAAAGTGCCACACATACGCATATGATAAAGTGCCCACAGGAGATATGAGGATTTGATAAGAATTGCTATAAATGTAGGAATACTCAGACATGTTAATAATAATAAAAAGAATTTTTAATTCAACTCGCGATGCGACTTATTCATTTAGCAGTAATAACGGGCTTTTTTCCGTTTTATTTGTTGGTTGGAATCACAAATTTCATCCACTACAAGTTCATACCAATTGTGAGACTCTGAAAGCCCACAAGCGTACTTAGTCCTGTGCTTTGCGAGTGTGGCCGACTTAAGGGGATGCTGGAGTTGGTTGGACGATTCGTAGTATACACTATTTATCGTAAATATGCTAAAAATATACTATAAATGCTGCGGGGTCGTGATAAAAATCTTCATGCTTCGGCGATCGGTCGAAGTACCGTTCAATTTGTTCATACAAAAAATGTTTAAAAAATGTATATTACTGAACCTCGCAAAAGCCAGTCTGGCCGCTCGAGATGTCAAAAGATTCGTTCGAAAGTAAGATATAAACGTTTCTGGGGGTCAGATATGATAAATTAGAACGGACGCCGAAGTATGAAGGTTTTTATTATACCCTTCCATAATTTGAAGTATATTTGTAGGATATTTACGATGAATAGTGTATACTGCGAAATCGCCTACTCCAGCATCCTCTTAAGATTGAGATAGAAGCATCCGCATTTGCCTAAGGCACGGAAACCCTATGCCGAGTGAAGCCGGCTGTACGTTTATTACATCCCTAGTAAGTAGAAAAAGCAAGTATTCGCCCAAACTTCTTCATATTACATTTCTACGAGGATACAGCTGCCATAGAACTCTCTCATATTACAGTTCAGTCAGAATAGATCTCTTTCAGAACGTTTCTACCATATTATAAGTCTATAAGATTAGAACTTTGCCAGAATAAAACACTCCGGGCGATATTCACTCGGATAAAACTGGATATTCTTTGTATTTTCTCCGATCCTTGATAATCATAATATTTTCTGTATTATCCAAATGGAATAAGATACTCTCCATCTTATTGGTTTTTTAACAAGATATTATCTACTAAATTTTCACTACTGGGAGAATTGTATTCTGGTAACTTGTAATATGTAATATAAGTTGAGTTACAAAAATCTTCTGACGAAATTAAATAATTTTAACGGAGTGAAGATGTGGTAGAAGGCTTGTAATCTGGCAGTGGTTTAATATGAAAGAGTAATGAGGCGCTTCTCGAATAAGTAGCAATGTTTTTTGCTGGTGATCTGAGTTACTGCCGAAACTCAGAGTGTTGTATTTTGGTGAGGATGTGATTTGGTGGAGTTTGGAAGGATTCTGGTCTTCTAGTAACTTGTTACTTCGTAGAGTTATAACTGGGAGAGATGTAAATATGCTGATGTTATAAGCTACAATGTTTACGTCAACAGCGAAGCGCGACTGACGACGGTATTTGCTGTACACTGGGGCAGACTGCTACTTGAGAAAAACATTTTGCACTCAGCGGAAATCGAACCCGAAAGTCCCGCGACGTCGGGCGTACTCGACGAGCAACGCTCTTCAGCGTACCGCCAGTACCAGGATTTATTTGTATACTTTGTGTTTACCAGATTATTCTTTCTGTCCTGGATATCATTCTACATGGATTCGTTAGATGAAAATGTATTTCAAATTTTATTTGGAACAGGTGACTATGGTTAATTATTTATTAGATCGTAAAACTTTTTTTTTTGCAATCACTATGAAAGGAATATACTTATTTTTCAATAAATGCTATCATTCATAGACATAAACATCCGGAATAATTCAGTTATGGCAGTATTTCTAATAGATTTTCACCAAATGAAGGCTGATTCCTGGTGAAGAATAAAAGATGGAAGTTACAGTTGAGGTGAATTGATCTCACTGTACATTTCATGCGAAAGGCTCTTTTTACATTTTATTGTCTTTGATATACCAAGAATTTTTAATTGTAACAAAAGATAAAAACGCTAGAAAATGAATTAGCTTTTCAATTAATAATTTAAAGATTTTATGAAGAATTGTTTGTGGGTAGTTTCCAGTATGAACTATAATGTTCACGCATATACTAAAGAAAAATACTGACATATTATAAAGCAGCATCTATGCACTTGTTAGTTAGTTGTTAGTGTGCTATATTCTGGAAAAACTAACAAAAAATTGTTGCGTTCGCATAAGGCGTACATTGAAGGGGACCTTGATGTTATACACTTTATATAGATTTTTAAATCAGTAATGATATTGTCTACAATGAGGCAACCTGAAGTCTGCATCTTTTCCAAAACTATAAACGTTAATTCTATATGAATTTAATTAGAAAAATTATGCTTTAATAATACTTGTAAAACATGTTGCAATTGAATTTATTAAAACATGCAACATAATAAAAATAACAATACCTGCAAATCACCAAAACATTAGACGATATCATAATAACTCAATTGAGTTGGATTGTCAATTCCATTTCAAATTTCAGGTTGCTTCAGGCGATCAATTCAGTTGAAATAAACTCATTATAACACAGAAGGAAAAACAGCTTGTGTAAGGCATTTTTTCTATGAAAGTATATCATTTGTCTGCAAAAATGTGAAATCAACATTTCTATACTCAACCCAGACAAAGTGTTCTTTTCGCTCTTTCAGTTATACAGACATTACAGGAATGATTTATTCCTCCAATGCATCATGAACTCTATACCCAATTCAACATTTTAAAAAATGTGTGCAAATTACCAAATATCAAAGAAAAAAAATGCACTTATAAAAATATCTTAATTTTGTGCTTGCCAAGTCATGTCTCTTATCGATTTTCAAGATTTCATATCTGCGATTGTGAGGCAAAAATTTCCTCCTCCTTCCCAGATAACTCAGTGTCCTCAAGAACATCTGGCCATCTTAAGCATGGCATTACACAGCAGATGATGATAAATCCCAGCCCAATTTGGAATACACAATCCCACCATGCTTAAAGATATACTTATTCCTAATTCAAAAAAATTAATCCGACCACGAAAAGTAAAAAACAGAAAGATATCGGACTTTCTTTTTCTTTCAATTCAACAAAAAAAAAAAACATTAAAGACATTCCGAACAAAAACATATTGAAACAAATGAACCTCCGGTAGAAAGTGCGTCATAAATAACAGATCCAAGAGAGTCGCGTGAAGAAATGCTTGTATCAAAGTTTGGCTGCTTCTCAACTGTCAAGACACACTTGTCTCCTTTGTATTCTAGCCTCGCTACAGTCTCCGTCAGACAGCGGCGAGTCGAGTATAAAGAAAAAAGAAGATTTCATGATTCTCGCCTCCCACGGTTGCGGAAGATGGGGGTACCCGAATAATCGAGTCGCCCGAGATAAACAACGAAACTCACCCAAAATCGTCATCCATTGATTTAAAGAAATACTTGTAATTTGGCCGATTGAGTACATTCTTGAAGTCAGCGAGAGTGACGCGTTCCGGTGATATCGACAGCTTCACCAAATACGGAGTCTCTTCGTCGTCGATATGATAAATAATCTTAGTCTCTTCCATCGTTGTAATTACTCGTCACTCATTCACGAGGGGGAAAAAAAACACACGTATAATCACTCAACTCGCGCACTGACAACGATTCACTTGAACCAATATGGCCGAAGGCAGAAGCTTGAGCTGCTGGCTCTTTAATGTACGTACTGTCGTACTAGGTAGTGGTAGTGGTGGTGGTATTAGTGTAGGTAGCTATAGTACGAGATGTCATCCAGACTGGAAGAGATACAACACAGGACAGTCTATATATATATGTATATGTATATTTAAGTGTGTATATATATATCTGTCGGCCGTCGCTCTCACGTTTGTCAAACTTACGTTAATATTCACTAGTAAGAGCGTTATCGTTACGGCGGAACAACATTACAACATTGTTAGTGGGCTTACTGGTCGTGCGTAGGCTTTAACTGCTTTTTCCATATCACCGACCATTCTGCCTCATTCTCCAGCCAAAGAAATACCACTACTAATAGACTCCGTCTGCGATCCGTATCAGCTACAGCCGTAACTTTTCATCGTTTATCCCCAATGTCAAGGAGCATCTTCATGAGACTCTCGGGGAAGCGCAGAGTAATTTTGAATTTCACCGCGGGTCGCCGCCACCGGCGCAGACGAGAGAAAGGCACTTTATTACGGCAGAGATGAGTATTACCAGAGATGAGTAGAGAGGTTGCCAGTGGGGCGATTATTCCTGTTTGCACTTTTTTTCAGCGCCCGACGCGCCACCATCGGAGAGTCTCCGAAGCCAGTCCACCTTTTTAATTGGTCGAGATATTTTGAGGCATATCTGCGGGTAATTTGAACGCTCAAGAGAGAGCTCAGTTGGCGTTTGCATCCACCGCGCGGCTATTAGAACCACGCTTTTTTGTTTTTTCGTTTCAGTCATCGTACGGCCTTTGGCGTACCATTTTTGAGCCTTGTTCGAGCTGTAAAACTTAATTTGAAACGCTCAAGCTGCTCGAAAATACGTACGCCTTTCCGTTTTTAAAAATTTTTAATTTGGTTTATATTTATGCCATGCAAAAATGTGTCTTCTCACCATTCGTTGGTGGGATGATACATTTTTTTTTTCAGTAAATTCGGTGGATAGGTAAAGTATATTCAGGTTTCGTGCTCGATGGGATATGCTTATCATTCCAGAAGCGCACGGTGGTCGTATGGATACCGTCGTGGCTTCTCAAGCGGAGGACTTGGGTTCGCGCTCTCACATTTAGGTTCTTTAGGTTCTTTGGGTTCTTTAGGTTCTTTAGGTTCTTTAGGTTCTTTAGGTTCTTTGGGTTCTTTAGGTTATTTAGGTTATTTAGGTTATTTAGGTTCTTTAGGTTCTTTGGGTTCTTTGGTTTCTTTAGGTTCGACATTTAGGTTCTTTAGGACCGAGTTTAGGTTCCCATTGGCGGTAAACAATGCAATGTCGGGTCTGAAAAAAAAAAATGTTTAAACGAAATAAGTAAAAGTGAGGACGTGAACCCGAGTCGTCCGCTTGAAAAGTTACGACGGTATCGACACGACCACCGTGCGCTTTGGAGTCATATGCTCCAAACCTGAATATACTTTACCTATCCACCGAATTTACTGAAAAAAAAAAGTATCATCCCACCAACGAATGGTGAGAAGACACATTTTTGCATGGCATAAATATAAAACAAATAAATCATTAAAAAGAAACGGAGAGACGTACGTATTTTCGAGCAACTTGAGCGTTTTAAATTAAATTTTTACAGCTCGAGCAAGGCTCAAAGTGGTACGCCGAAGACCGTACGATGACTAAAACGAAAAAAACAAAAAAACGTGGTTCTAATAACCGCGCGGTGGATGCAAACGTAAACTGAGCTCTTTCTCGAGCGTTCAAATTACCCGCAGATATGCCTCCAAATATCTCGACCAATTAAAAAGGTGGACTGGCTTCGGAGACTCTTCGCGGATGGCGCGTCGGGTGCTGAAGATCAAAAGTGCAAACAGGAAAAATGGCCCCACTGGCAATCTCTCTACTCATCTCTGGTATTACGGAGGGCTGCATTCCAAATTTTCTGGTATCTTCGTACAAAACTCGAGGTCACATTCGTATACTTCTGTTTAATACTTTATTACATTTAGGCAATTGAAGATGTAGTTTAGTTCTAGAAATATTGAAGAAATTCAGTGAGAGAAAGTAGAGAAAAGTGCATTTCCATAGATGCGGTCAGCAAAGGGAAAGTACCCACACCTCAGCCAAGCAGCCAATCACAAACTGGTGTTCTCGAACTTCATTTTCCAAATGTACCTGGAAAAAGTAGAGACGATGATGATTGTTTTAATTAAGATAATCTCGACCGACGATCGATTTTCAATCGATCGCTCATAATAAAAAGCTCAAAAGTCAAAGTTTTGCGACTAACTTTTTGGGTAAACTAGTGAGATAAAATGACCGTCAATTTTGCGAGAGACGTCACTCAACATCGCTGCTTACTATTCGGCCAGAGATATTTTCTCGACCAATGACATTCTCCGAAACCTAGTGACTTATTTCGTGCACAGATAGCAACAGGAAAGAGCGCGTAGCAATCCTCTAGTAACTTAATATTGTGCCCTACACTCTCACGCACTTGTAAACATGGCTGTCGTGTTGAAATATATCGCGCATACCGTCGATGTTTTTTGTAAACAAGTCTAAATCGGGTTTTTTAAATCATATTATATTAGTTGGATCGTCGAAAATTTAGGAACACAGGACGTACATATTGACGGTTAACCATATTCAGCAGTTACGATTACGTTACGAGAATTCGAACGGGTATCGGATCTTCTGGCGATAACCAATTTGCAACCACTACAATATCATTCTTTTTCACGGAACGCAAATTGGCGCGACCGAAATTTTTGCAAAAGGTTATTGGGGCATTTTTGCACACACGTTTGTCATAATTGTAACCGCCATATTCATCGAATGTGTTATTTAAATAAATTCTTTTCACTTGTAGGTCATCGCTCGACCCACAATGGCTCTGTTATTTTATGCTGCACAGACTTTTAGTCTTGCGGAGTCTTCTGTGCCCTATGATTAACAAATCCAGCGAACCAGCTGCGCTCAATGGAGGAATTTGAATGAGGAAACCTATGCAGTCTCGATGCATATTTGCAACTGGTAAATCTAAGCGAAATCTGCTAGTGGAAAAGTGGAACATCTATAAAATTGTTATCCGTGTCTAATTTCACTGGAGTTATCTTTCAGACTAACAACTGAGACTACATCCACAACTGTTTTCTTCTTGCTACAGTTGCGCTGAGCAAAACAGTTACACTCGATAAAAAAGTGGATTAAAAGCCCTTTCCGAATTGCTGAGAGTAAGACTCGCAACAAAATCTAGCAGCTTAGCATTTTCCGTCGACGTATATTTCGATTGAAAGTGAATTACAAACAGATTGACAGAAATTATACAACAAATTGTAATACCTCCGTCAAGCTTTTGCTAAAAAATATTGAATTTCTGGGACAAAGGATTATAGCAAAGCCATCTGGAATTAATGGAAGAAGAATTGTGTTCTCGGAAGACGCAGTGAATCCGACAAGAGGCTAAAATAGAAACAATTGTTTCCAGCACCGTCTAAATCCACTGGAATCAAGATCCAATCGTACAGAGAGAAGCTCTATCGATAATTGATTCACCATTGTCGCAGTTGTATCAAAATTGCGAGCTTAATTGACCAAGACGAGAATATAGTGTCCCGTTCCGGAATAAATGGGATCACAACTGAGTTTCCTTTAATTACAGTGAATTCAGTTTGTTCAGCAGTTTGTACTGTTGGTATCAAATTCCACGGGTGTTAAGTTTTTGATACACTTAAATTACATCGATAATTGTTTCACATTTGTGTCGTAACAAAAAACGTGAAAGGTCCGACAAAAAGATAAAATTGCTAAGCCATAAGGAATCAATGGGAGCAAAATTAATTATTTCAAGGTCAGAAGTATAAAAAAAAATAGCTACAGAGATTAAAATCAGCAAATGCAATGGATACCAGTGACTTTGACATTGACATGAAGCATCCGAGGTCGATAATTCACCTGGATGTGGATTGTTTCTACGCCCAAGTAGAGATGGTGCGTCACCCCGAGTTTGCTGGAAAACCTCTGGGTGTTCAGCAAAAAAACATAGTGGTAACGAGCAACTACATAGCTCGTGAATTCGGAATAACAAAGTGTATGCTGGTGGAGGAGGCGATGCGCCTTTGTCCAGGGCTGATTTTAGTTCGCGGAGAAGATTTAACGAATTATCGTCGAACGTCAACAAAAATTTCGGAAATTCTGCTGGAGTACACGCCGCTGGTGGAGAGATTAGGTCTGGACGAGAGTTTCGTAGACGTATCGACGATGGTCGAGGACTGGAAGTCCACTGCGAAGCCGCTGTCCGAAGGCGACTCGCGTTTAAGTTCTGAGATACTAGAAGAAGAGAATCCCGAGGCATTTGGAAAAATTTTCGGCTCTACCGACGAAGAATGTCCGTGCGGTTGTCATTCTCGGCTGCGCACTGCTGCAAAAATAGGCTCCGAGATGCGACAACGGATCTATAAGCAATTGGGTTTGACCTGCAGCGCTGGAATTGGTCACAACAAATTGATAGCTAAACTAGCGGGTTCCCTGCACAAACCTAATGATCAGACTTTAGTTTATCCATGGGCGGCAGCATCTTTGCTTTCGACGATCGGATCGATCTCAAAGATACCGGGAATAGGGGCAAAAAGTCTCGAGCTACTTACGAGAAATGGTATAAGAACCGTCGACGATCTTCGCAGAATATCGCTCGAAGATTTGGAAGTGAAAATAGGAAGCGAATTGTCGAAGAAATTCAAAGACAACGCTGAAGGTATCGACGATTCAGTCGTTAAACCCTCCGGCAAGCCTCAATCTATCGGCATCGAGGATGGATTCAACAACGTATCTCTCGTCGCCGAAGTGGAGTCCCGATTAGGTGCCCTTTTGAGAAGACTCACGGAATTAGCGAACGAAGACGGTAGAATACCCGTAGCTTTGAGAATAACCGTTCGTAAGACCGATTGTTCTGGCAGGTCGAGCTCTAAGCGCGAAACACGACAATGCGCTTTGCCACAACACATGCTACCATCTAGCAAGTCCGGACCTTACGATTACGCTAAAATGTTGGCACTTGCGATGAAACTCTTTCATCGCGCTGTTGATGTTACGAAACCTTTCCATTTGACGCTACTAGGCGTTGCATTTACTAAATTTGAGGAACGTACTTCCGGACGAAGCAGTATAACGTCTTTTTTGAGAAAACAAGTCGCCGTTCAATCGGTTTTGGATATTAGCTCCGAATCCGTTGGGATTTCCGATACCAGCCTTGGATCACCGATGAGCATCAATCAGGACAGTAACGACGCTCCTGAACACGAGATTCGACCTCTATCGTCCCAAGAATTAAGAGGAGCGAGCAGCAGTGTCGCCACCATCGGCGCTGATGAACACTTTAAGAGAATCGGTGATGCTGATGATTCGACGCTTCTGTCCTCGGGTCTTGGCGTCGCTACTGATGAGGAAGACGTTGCCAATGAAGTGGAACCTTCGCCGAAGAAAACGAAGCTCGAAGTTTGGCTCAGTGGACGCAGAGAATCGCCAAGCAACGAAATGGCCAGTCTCAGACTCGGACCATCCTCTCCAATGCAACTCGCGCAGAGTCAGCCGACCAATGATTCCAGTGTTCTTAGAACTCTACCTATAGACTTACCGAGAGACGTTGAAAACTCTTGGCAGAGCACCAAAACAAAACCAAACAATATACTTAAATATTTTATAGCCAACAAGTGACTTGGACTTGTAATTTTTAATAAAAATACAAATACAGATACATCGATCGTTTATCGTCATACGTATTTTTGCAATTCACGCAATGGAACTGCGCTGAGGACACTACATCATTGATAGTAGTCTTTCTTCAAAGGAAGTTGGAGCGCTTTTGAAAGGTGGAAACAGTGCTAAGTTTTTTAAAGCGTTTTTTATTAAGGTTTGTGCCATAAAAAACAGTAGTGTACGCTAAGTTTTATTATAGGGTTTGTCGTTGAAACAGCAAAAAAAAAACATTCATTGTAATAGCTTTGGAAAAATATTTACCGATGAACGATGCTTTGCGAGTGGCCGTTTTTACGGGGTTTTATTTGTTGTTTCGATATTTAATTTGTTATTTCTGTCTAGATATTTTATCGTTTTTACCGTCTAAAAACTATATCCGTGTGTTCAAGCCTATACTTTTTTAACGATGACCCCAAGTTAATATCTAGACGTTCAATATGTGATGCATCTTGCCGAATTACAAAAATAAGTTTCATTAGAATCGATATTAAATTACGGATTTCGTTGCGAACAAGCAATGAAAATTCTGTTTGAAAAAAAGTCCTACAATACTTATTATCTGATGCACAAAACCTGACAGAAACGGTTGCAAAAATGTAGCATTGTTTCGACTAATGAGAAGCTCGAACTTCCTTAATTTCAATCGGATAATCTTTCCATTCAGTTTCTATAGTTTATGTGGTAAATAACATTCAATTTGTACTACAGAGATAGGAACCAGGTCTACGTAAAAATGACCGGTTTTTGTATATTCTGTGGAAAAGATTTATACAGGATTAGAAAAAAGTGTAACCGCATTTTATCTTGTATTGTTGAAGCTCTCCACACATTGAAAGATGAAATAATGTTTTACAGTTTAAGACAAAAAATTTTGACTATATTTATAGGAAAAAGATGTTATCGGGTTGGACGAAAGGAAAGGGAAAGAGAACTCGCGAAAGATTATCAGAGCCAACTTTTTAATTGAAACCCACATTCCAATATAAATTTTGTTATCTTAGCGCGAAGCACTTGGTTTTTTGACCAAATGTGATAGCGTTTTTGTCTCTTTTTTCGATTGTCTCGAGCGTTGATTGTTAAATACAACACGTGTTGTTGTCACAAATTTATGCTATACAATATGTTTGTTATTAAATGAATTTTCATCGAATTTAAATGCGCTACTGTGGCTGAACATCGAGTGCCGAATTTTTATGGCGATTTCGGAGTACAATTTATCAGCGGTTGCTTAATCGAAACGAGTATATGTTAGTTTCAAAATCTCAGATAACAGAGCGAAATATCAGAGACTTTGTTCATTTATTATTTTGTTTTGTATTTAGGAAATTAAAGAAAGTCCAACTATTCCTCACAATAAAGATTAATTATTTTTCGAACTCATACTTATCAATAAATAAATAACTAACTATTTTGGTTCATAATAAAGTATTTTGATTCGTGGAAATAATTTAGCCTCACTTCACTTGCTTATAATAATTTAGAAATTTGTACATTGCTCAAAATATTTGTAATACTAATATACATTTATGAGAAGTTTAAAAAAAAACTGCCATAGACTAAATTACAACTATTAAAGCTATTATAGTATGTGTGAATTTACCATGACCTCTTTAAAGTTATTCTACGGTATACATACCATAAATTATCTTAACATAATACGGGTATGTAAAATTAAACATGTGCATTTTTGATAATGACAACATTTTGGCAATATGGTAACCGTCATTCAAATAACATCCGAAAATCCTAGAAATCTGACAGAATGGAAAATTATCTGATTTCCACAATAGTCAGGAAAGTCAGTGGAAAGTCAAGGAATTTTTTTATTTAGAAGAAAGAAATTTTTTACTGAACTAGTAAAGTATTCACAATTCAATAATTTTTTAGTGCCACTTTTTTTTAACTCTCCTCATTATGAATTGGATAATGTAAAATTTTCACAATTTATGTGCATTTATTTTTTTATTTATTGAAATGGACTGCAAAACATACACATTATCACAAAATGATTTTTTAAAGTTCTGTACGCAAGCGGCATTCTCGTAAATTCTGTTAATAAACAAAAGTTGCTCTCGGCCATATTTCTCGTTAACTGGCACGGTGCTTTCATGCTGTATGTCTACTGCTTGTGATGGAGGGCGTGATGTGTGTGGCTTGGGTAAACATGTTTTTCATCACCATTAAGTAGATTGTAATTACGCCTTTGAATACTGCTTAATTCTGGGTTTCATTAAATTACTAATTCGTTTTTGCATATTAATATGAATTTTAATCAGCATTAACATATAGTTTAGACAAGGATTCCTAAAAGAATTTCCCTGCTTTCACTGATCTCCACTCGAATCCAGATTTATTTAAAAAATGAACCGAGTATAATAAATATGTACAGGAATATTTATTCGGGCACAGAATATTTTTCCGGTGCACGAAAAATCTATTAGTTTTTATCGAACTTATCTATAAAAATGTAATGGGAAAAAGGAGCGTGATATGAGGATGTACGTCGTTGAGATGCAGAACGAAGGAGGACTTTGAAGTGGCGGCTTAAGAGTTGCCTCGTCCGCGTCGTCTCGAGATTGTCGCACCAAAGTTTTCATACTTGAAAACTAGTGCTCCAAGTAGGAGCGACTGGATCTCGACTTCTTGTCTACATTTGAATAGTTGTCGCACTCTTCAGGGGAAAATGATAGGAAGGTGAATCAACGTCTTTATCAGAGGGAAGGAACGAATAGCGGGGACCTGTAGTCAACTTAATCGAAAGTTGCCCGCGAATGCGAGCTCTCAGACATCGGATTAACCGCGGCGAGACAGTTAAATAGCTCTCTTGAAGCTGTTTAGACAAGTTGTCAGGTGTATGAATATTATACCGCACAGCGTTCTCTGCACGGTGGCTGTAGAAAAATTAATCTCAAAGGAGTTGAAACATTTATTATAAGCAGTTTAACTTTCTACTGTGAGAAAAGTTGGTGAAGAAAGGATAAATAAAATTTTACACGTCAAACTATGGCCATCCTAGAGGAAATATACATAATGAATATAATGTTGGATCTTGACAAGCGATAGCTCATTTTATTTCTTGAGTTACTGTATAAATTAACCGATGAAAATTCGTAGCAATGAACATCGTTTAAAAAAATAACTGCTATTTGTTTGTTGTTGAAAAACAAATAAAAATTAAGAAGTTAAAAATTGATACAATAACGTGATGCGATTTTCCGTATAAATGACTATTTGGGTGTAAGACAATTCGCACGCAACAGTTTGCGAAAAGTCCACTTTTCTGGACGGAGAACTGAAAACAATATTTTCTGTCGAATGTTGAGTGAAACTTTTTAATACGTCAATTCGAAATTATGCTTTTTGCTATCAACAGCTTGTGAAAATTGCAGCAAAATAAATTTTCTAGACAGAGCACTGAAAAAATTGACTTTTTCTAGCCTGTGCCTAGGAAGACATTTTTCGTCTCAGTGCAGGTATATTTAATTCTCCCGTTTTACGTCCCTGGTGCACAATAGTATATTACACAATAGTATATTACACACCTAGGGCAGTCAGGTAAGAAATATCTCAGATCACATGTTGTTATGCATTACATATGATCTGAGGCTTTCTTATTTACTGCCCGAGGAGTGTATACGATTTTTCTCATAGACGGAGCCGAAAAGCGGAAACTTCGTTCCGCGCAGTGGGACGAAAGTTTCACTTTTGGCCTGGAAGTGAGAAAAAATGATTATTTTATTCAGAGAACAAAGTAAAAATGATTCTTTCACCAAAATGCTAAAGTGCGAGACGCTATATTATATGTAATAACACAAATCTTAGAGTCTACACATATTTGTAGTCTGAAATTGTGAATACGACTGCTAAAAGGACTTATAAAGAAAACTGAGATTTGATGGAATCGTGTTCGCGTTGGCAAATCCAGTGGGCTTTGAAAAAAAAGTAAAGCCATCGACTGCGGATAGTACGATAATCCGATGCTCATACGTTTTATAGATGTGATTTCGTATGACGTTTCTCGCTACTTCTGCCGAAACTCTGGCGAATCGGAATGATAGGAATATATAAATATCTCAACGAGATAATATAGTTTGGTGGTGAGTAGAGCGGAACATAAATTCGAGGAAGGAAGAGACTCGTAATCTTCGTCGAGATTCATCGTCCTCGTCAATAAAATGCAAAGACGGAAAGATAAGCCAGGAGGAGACGAGTCGTTGGATGGACTGGATCCTAACCGAGGATACTTGGATGCCGAGTCCAGCAGCGACGAAGCCGAGGGTCCAAGTAAGATTTACGAGGAAAATATTAAAACCTTTCGACCCGTTCGCCTTCAAGAGGACTTTGTCTTTGTCATTTCTGCGTTTTTATCACTTTTGCGGTCTAACTTTACCACTGTAATGGCTCTCACATTGTGCGCTTCCGATATATAATTGTGACTTATATTCCCACTATTTAATCACTTTCTGACCATATCACATAAGTACATTGTGTAAATATTTGAATGCAACACTGTGAACGTATATTAAATCCGATGATCTTTGTCGATTTATATTTCGTATTGTATAATTTAACAGGTGAAATCTCGGTATTTTTGTCCATTTCATGAATTCCTTTGGAAATTAGTTGGAATTATTTATAGCGACCTTTTTGCCAATCAATCAAAGTGCAAATGAAGATGTAACAATATGCAACTATATTCAAATATCGAATGCACCTGCAATTTCTAGCAATTTGGAGTTTTTGGCGGCTGTGAAATTGCATTTAAAGATGTATTGCACATAAATTAAAAGTTTTGTCACTATTCAGCGGCTTGCTTCCTCATTAAGGACGGCTTGTTGTCCTGAAGTTTTTTTTTTGGGCATCGCATGTCAGGTCACTCCGAAAAGTTCGAACCGGCGTGAAAAGTGGTTTGGAAAAAAGTGTATGTGTGTCAGCGTGTGTATGCTGTTGTTTCGCAGAGAATAAAAATATTCGGACGTGACGCGCCAGTGTAAACAGGGGATTCCATATCAAATCGACCTGGATCTGATTTCGAATGAGTGTCCATCACATATCAATATTTTCAAGCTTAGACCCAAAATCTTCCGGACCTCACTTCTATTTTTTAATGAATTTTCTTCAAAACAGAAATAAATAAAAAAAGTGGGTTATTGCTTGAATGTATGTGTCCAATTTCGTTGATTTGAATTTTTGCAAATATCTGTTTAATAAATTGAATCGTTGCGAAATTTCTTCCCAATTTTTCGGCGATTAAAATTCATCGATCGTGATTGCTTGATTAATTAATTCTATTATTGAGCCACTACAGCTGATATTTGTGAAGATTCGGGTCAGTACAATTTGAATTGGGCTTCCATTTCGCTTTGAATGCTGCGATCACAGTCTCAGACCCGAAATGTGCTTCGAAAAATGTCATCATTCAAAAATTAACCGCTAATAGTGTCGCATACGATAAGAAATTCACGTTGAAACCATAGGATCGCTGCCTATAATATATTATAGTCACGCATCTAAGTACTGACTGTAAACATTTCAGCTTCGCTCAAAGCCTATCGATAGCCCAACAATTGCTGTCAGTGACTTTTAAAATTATTAACCAGTTACCGTAATCATAAACATACAGTTCCAATTATTTAATGTCTACTTTAAGCGTAAAAAAATCGTGTATTTATAATAATAAATAGTTTTGATTTTACAGTAACCCGGACTTTTTCGATTTCGCCGGGTATACTGCGAAAAAAAAAAGCAAAACTTGAATTTCAATTCGCGCGACGGGCGAAACGTTTTCGTAATGAAAATTGTGTTGCAATTCCGTTTTTCTCATTCCACATTAGCCGAGCGGAGCGAAGAGAGAGTTATCAAAACATCATTTCTCGTTGTTCGGTTATCCCGCGCAGCCAGTTAACTTATTCATTCGCGCAGTGGTTCTGCATCAGTTATCACAGTTGTTCTCCCGTTCGTTCCCTCATTTGTTCGTTTCGTTTCGCAAGCAGCAACTTTAGTTGACTGTATGTAGTAACTATATAACCTGCTCCTGTCCTGCGAGCGCTGATTTCGTTACCGAACTTTTCGGTATTAATGCACATCGTTCCCCGTCTCGCTTGTTCATCGTTCTGTCTCGGTTTAACAGAACCGCTTTCATCCCTCACCATTACTACTTTCTACCAGTTGCAACCTATGTATGTACAACTTCTATCTTGTGTCTACAACCCTTACCGCAGTCGGTATACATTTACTCTCTTCTCGAGAGACTGAGAACATCGCGGTAGACCCGCTCGTCGACAATTAACGAGCGAGCTTCATTTGCACGATTCAGCGCCTCTCCTCTCCATACTCAGTTTCTATAATACGCACGGAGTATTTCACACGACCTGTGTCGCTTTTTCGCCGAGAAAAATTTCCAGCTTCCTTTAATATTACCAACCAAAAGTTATAATCACCAAAAATTCACTCTAAATGGTCATTCTATAAAATCTTTTTATTTTCATTAGAAAAACCAGGGATGCGTAGTAGATGAGCCTCCAACCTCATTATTCCTCTTTTTTTTTTTTTTTAACACTTATGCGACATAGAATGTTGATTGAGGTGGTCGTTGCTTGGGACCGGGACAAATAGTAGTAGTTTATTTGCTTCATGTACGGCTTCTCGCCTTTTACGTTCTCCCGCCTTCTTCTCATTCATAATCATACATAGCCGGGACAAATTTCGAGATTGACCTCATTTGCTAATAAATTAAAAAAATTCTGATAAGATATAAAATGCTTATTTTAATATTTAAAGTGAGTACGAGTATATGTTAATATAAATTGAATGTTAAAATAAAAAATTCCATATTTGAAGTGGATTTTCATTAATTTACTTGCAAACTATGTGACGTCAATCTCAAAATTCGCTCGAATACCAAATAATGACCACCCTAACGTTGATTGATCTTGGTTTTTTCATAAAAACTTTCATGAAAACACGAAAGCTGGGTGAAAATGTGTGAGGAAGCAATGCGCCAAATGTTTTTGAGGCTTATAGGTAAATTGCAGTCCATCACCTCACTGCATAATTGTTAACGCAGTTATTCTAACAAATTTTGCAGGCAATTGATTTGCCTTTAATTTTTGCCCATCGCTGATATCACGAATTTACAAATACGATATATGCTATAAAATTCGACTGCTTCTACCATTTTTTTCTAAAATGGATACCACACATCACTAAACGTTATAATTTCTATTTTCAAGGTCGTAGATTGATTCTTCGAATGATTCCGAAGAACATATTTTGGGAATTCCAAAATTCTATATTACAATCAATTATAGGGATACAACACTTTTATTATAGGGACGGATTATTAATCTCATTATTTTGGAGATATTATTAGTTTCTGTAGATATCATTCGTTTTCCGTGCAGACAAACGGTCAACCGGAAGATGTGAAGTACCCCGTTGATTCCGTAATTTATGTGTCATTCTTTATCTACTAACACCCCAATGTCTTCTGCTGTAACTTTGGAGGAAATCCCAATCCCACGTGTCCTGTACAAGAGGCGATAAATTCAATGAAAATGGTTACAGTTATAGACCGTTTCTAGAATAGGTGGAGAACACTGTTCGGAGCGTGAAAGATTACGCGGTAAGGCGTCGTCGTGATGCGGGTAATGCGACTCAATAGTTGGGTACGCGAGGCTGTAGTGACGATAACGAGGCGTCAGTAACTGGGGTGAGGAAATAGTGTGCTGGCATGACGCAGTGCGGGTGGTATTATCATTGGCATTGCGGGACCAAGATAGTTCGATCTGCCTGTTATCGCCGCATGATATCAGCGTTCGAATAATTGTACCCACTTTTATTATTTAAAAAAAAAATTAATTTCTATATAACAGTCATCGAAAACCTATTTTTTTTTCTTTTCATAATGAGTTATTTTTGTTTACATATATTCTTGCTTCCGGTTCTGACAACTGAAACTTAATTTTCTTATTTTTTCTCGAAAGACCACCAAATGTTCTAACAATGACCAATCGATGAATAATTGTTTTTATGGTTTAAAAAATCAATGTTCTATGTATTAGCATTAGAGATTTTTTTTTTTTTTCGTCGTAGCCTTCTGGAGGCTGTATTTTCAAATTCTCCATCGTTTACTTCAGCTCTTGAAATATATTTCAGTTTATACTATCTTTTTACTCGCTTTTATGATTGGAGTTAAAAACTTGTCGCAGTAAATTTATGTTTTCCGAACTCGTGTTGTTCGAAACTTTGCTGAGAACAATTGATTTATTTGATTATTCGAGCTTTGACTACATTCAAGTAGAAATTGAACGAAGGTTCTGAGTCGCAAAGCCGAAACATTTTTTATAGGCGGTCAAGACATTTTTATTTTCGGTTAGGCAATTATTAACCGTCAAATCAGCCACGACTTTGCTTGCTAAATAAATAAAAGGTCAAGCTTTTTTTTCGGAAGTGCAGTATTTCAGTTCTTTGTTGATGGCATGTGAGGCTGGGTAACAATAGGCAGCTAAGTATTGAAGTTTTATGGCGAATTCTCTCGACTATAATGTCACCTCTCTGAGTGATGTGACACAAGTAACGAGCAAAATAATTATTTGCGGTTTGCGGGCCTTGCACCGTTCATGCAGTCTAGATGAGTGAGCGAGGTTACTGTCCCGCTCGAAGCCTTTAAACTGAACTGGTAGTTGCCATAAATGAACAGAATCCACAATACATGCTCGTATAACTTTTAATTGCAGGCGACCAGCGCGGCGAACAGGAACAATTGTACTCGAAATCCAGGCCGATATACGACGACAAGGAACTGGATAAATTGGTGAGTTTAACGAACGTTGGAAAGGGTAACAAAAAAAAAAAAAAACAACAAAATACGAACAGGAAGAAAAATCCATGCACTACGAATTGGTTTTATTGTGAGAATGTCGGAGATGAGAGCCTCGAGGTTTTTCCCGTAGAAACGCATGCCCGCCTATTAAAAGTTAGAGAAACGGATCGTGCGCCAGGAGTTTAAGATTTTACGGGCTATAGTTCCGACTGCTGTTTCTTCTTGTTCCGATGAGGGAGAAAGCGGCAAGAAATCGTGTCCACCACCGATAAGTTATTCTTTTTTAAATCTTATTTTCCCGTGGTATTCTATAGGAATTTCTATTATATAAACTCACAAGTATCGGAATAAAAAAGAAAAAGAATAAAAAAGTAGGGCGTGCATCTCGGTGCTCAGGATAGTGAGCGCATGTAACATTGTTTCCATAGGACAAACATTTATGCAATAAAAATACCGACAGCGGTGAGTATATACCGCCCGAACGGTACATGACATAGGCGGTCTCCTATGTTAAGTAAATTGACTCGCGGTCGTTCCTTGGATGGGTGATCGGTTAGCCATGTACTGATTTGCGCGTTAAGGATTAAGCGAGAGGCTTTTTTCCTGAGTTTCTGGTGTACTGTCATACCGCAGATCCTAAGTTAAAATATATTCGCCTATATGGCACAGATATTTCGCAGTCTTTCTGTACCTTTATGCAAATGCGATGCCGTAGTGAAGTATAAAAGAGTGGATACAAGTAACACTCTAGGGGGAACGTAAGAAATAAAGGGGCGGTAGAGAGGAGAGGGGAGAAATGGGGAAAGTCTGGATAACGTACACGTAGAAATAAAAATAAAAATATTATGCAACAAAAATAAAACGATCTTGGAAGCGGTTTAATTTAGTTAAGGCATTCCTTCAGAGTTCTCGAAATTAAGGGGAGATTCCTCTACAATTGACCGACAAATTATACTAAGTTAAGGAATTAATTGTGGATGAACAACAATCCGTAATAAGCTGGTTTTTTTAAAATCTTTATTTATGCTTCAATTGTAATAATTTTTTTTAAATTCAAAATGGCGTCCAAGATGGCGGCTGATACATGAAGTGCTCTCCGGTTCCATGTTAAACTGCGTGCATTCCTCACTCGTCGATTTTCAATCTAGAATCATGAAACAAGTTTTATTTTAAAACTGCATAAGTACAGAATAGAATGAACCTGAGAAATCGAAAAAATATTGAAAAATGACAAAATGGCGGACCTGTGAGTGAAAAGAAAAACATCCAAAAAACGAACTTCTGAACTGAAAGTTCAATTTATTGCCCAATGAGACACTTAATTTCATTTTTTTATAATGTGAATTCTTGATCTTGTCTGAATACAAGCTATTTCCGATCTTTATGAGAAAGCTATAATTAAAAATGTGCAAATAAATCCTTCTCTATTAAAGAATCACTGAAGAAATGGGCTAAGAGAATATTGAGAGTAAGTTGAGTGAAAGTCGAGCGCAAATTGAGAGTAAAATGAATGGAGGAGAAGGAGTGCATAGAAGTGTTGGATTTATTCTAGTTTTTAAAGAAATTTCGATATAACCCAATTCAGCCATTTTTGGGCCAAGTGGTCCTTCGGCTCTGTGAATTAACTTACCGTGCATTAGACTTAAGATTCTGGAGACTTTCGCCCAAGTATTGAAAAATATTTGGGAAAAATTGATGACAAACTGCATTGAATTGTCATCGTTAAATCGTGGCACTCTTCTCAATCATTTTATTCGATACTTTTAAAATGTCACGATTTTTGTCTTCCACATTCTATTAGGTCAAACGGCGAATTCGCTACCGCGGTATTTTCTGTTTTAACGCTGCATCGATCGTGGGCGAGCCAAACTCCGTAGCAGTTGCCTTTTATCTGTAGACTATAGCGAAGTACATCGAAGTCGCAGGCGTTTGCTCGCAATCGCTCCATCTTTAAGACCCGCTCTGCGATTGGCCTTCCTTTGAATGCCTTTAAAGGTACGACGAATAGTTTTAAAACTATTGGTCGTAAAACATTTTTTCCAGAACTTCTTGCTGATGAGACATGCTCTATCTCTATTTCATAACCGTCTGGGGTTTTTTTATGCGCCTTATATATAATTGTTTTTCCCCGGGTAATGAAAGATAACGAAATTATTAATTATTCATTTACTAAGCTGTTAGGTACCAAGTCGTTGGTCGTACGTACTATTGTTTGCAACTAATTGAAAAAACATGACAGGAGACATGCTCAATCTCAATTTCATAACCGTCTGAGGTTTTTTTATGCGCCGTACATATCATTTTTTTCTCCGGCTAATAGAAAATAATTAAATAATTAATTGTTCATTTACTAAGCTGTTAGGTACCAACTCGTTGGTCGTACGTATTATTGTTTGCAACTAATCGAAAAAATATGACAGGAGACATGCTCAATCTCAATTTCATAACCGTCTGAGGTTTTTTTATGCGCCGTACATATAATTTTTTTCTCCGGCTAATAAAAAATAGTTAAATAATTAATTGTTCATTTATTAAGCTGTTAGGTACCAAGTCGTTGGTCGTACGTGCTATTGTTTGCTACCAATTGAACACAGTTGAGACTATAATTACGATTTAGTTTCAATGACGAACCAGCGACACAACATATGATGAAAGTGGTCGCCAGAACTACTTTTCTTTCGTGCACGGTAATTTTAAGACAGGACTGGGGTTCGAATTACGACAGGGATTTAGAGTTTATCGAAACTCTACAAGGAATTCATTCGGATTTATGGTAGCGCATTGACTGACGTCAATTTTTCTGAGCGTATCTCATGCACGCTGCCGAAAGATGCTCAAAATATCAATTTTGAGATCAAAATCAATGGTTACTGTTATGTAGAGAATCTGCAATCTTCACTTGAATTTTTGCAAGGTAATTAATATAATAATGTAAAATTTCTACGGGTATTACTGTGTAACACTTCATGGACATGGAGTTAAACGCCAGAGCTTCGTATCCAAAGTATCTAAGATATTGAAGGACATTAATATATATGTGTAATACAATATAATTAATATTACCCGTATTAATCACGTAACGATAAATCGAAGAGTAATTTTTTTTCTGATTGTCAGATTAAATGTGTCAAAGATTTGACAACACTCGGTGGATTGGTCGAGGAGGACTGGAACAATCAATGTTACAACACCATTCGAGAATTTTTCGAAGACCCAACGATCATAATTGTGACTATTTATTACTACAACGATGTCCTTATTGCTGAGTTGACATTTCCTACGAAACCGGTCTACGAACTTACGTACTTCATAAGAGAACCTGGATACGTTTTTTCTTCGGAAAATTTCCACGATAGCGTGACTTTTGGGACGGTAAACGATAATGTCGAGGCTACCATTCTCAAGATGACCAACAATTTGTTAGCACCAGCGTTCTTCAAGATCGATACGTGGCCAGACAGTATCCTTTTGTTCAATTGTATTGAAATTGTATTGAAATAATCACGATAAGTGTACATTTTTTGTTGTGACGCGTTGGCCTCCTGAAGATTACCCCTTTCTCTCACGTCTTCTGCTTGGTCCAAACTTTGAACAGGGTATTAAGGCGCGATTCGCCCCAGACCAGTACCACGGTTTCAGCTCGCAGGGTATCCCGGATAGCGGCTTGATCTGCCCTAGTTTCTGGCCGTTGCCCGCGTTGGTCGCCCTGGATTCTATGCCGAAGTCATTACTAGCAAACACGCTGATGGCAGGAAACTTTGACAGGCATTTCCCACCAGGCCCTGTTTAATGACTCGACAGCATTGCGACAGGTATCAATGACCAATGAGCAAGCTCGAGTCACCCTGGTAGAATTCACGTGGGTTAAGAGGAAATGTAAATTTTTTGGAAAATTGGGAATCTTATAAAATCTGAACCTTTGTATAGATAAAACTCAAATACTATACCTACAGTCCTTTACCATCATTTTATTCGTAAAGAAAACTACGCCTCTACATATATCAACCAAATTGCGGTAGTAATTGCAACCAGCAACCAAATTGCGGTAGTAATTGCAACCAGCAACCAAATTGCGGTAGTAATTGCAACCAGCAACCAAATTGCGGTAGTAATTGCAATCAGCAACCAAATTGCGGTAATAATACTTGCAAGTAAATAAATAAATGAACGCCTAATACATTCTGATAATATAATGTAATATATCAAAATAAGTTGAAGTTCTCTCGTTGGGTATCAAATTTCAACTAGATTGACAATGTTGTCTTTGAGATTGGCTAGGCAAATTGTTAAATACGGTCTATGCGATCAAATTGGCTAGGTCAACCAATTTTTCTCCCTCATAAATGGCGCTTCGCTAACGTAAATTTTCTTTTTCTAGGCTATCGTGTCAGATTGCTTAAAATGGTATAAAACATCGAAAAAACGTCCTTCAGAAGGAAATTCTTAAATGGCTTTTTTATTTGTTTATTTTTTTACATAAAATTATTTATCCTTCAAGAGTATGTACAAATTTCAAAAATGTTCTACCATATTTTCAATTTCATCAATTTATGATTAGTTTTGAAAGTTTGTTTTTGGTGGTGTGCGGAATAGCACCCCAATTGCGGCAAGCAGTGTTTTGTAGGAACAAATACGATTTTTTTTTCGCGCACGTTATTCTGTGAGGTTTGATACCAATAAATAAATATGGTCGAAATCGATACCCTATACATTTCAATGAAGTACATATATGAAGCACATGTGTATTCTATTTAATTCTCTGTCAATTTAGCCACTTTTTTCCACTGTTTCATGTCTAGCCTATAATTGTTTATATCAAATTACCAATAAAAGACACTCTATGTGTATTTTGTTCAGATTAAAAAATTCAATATCTTAGAAAATGCTGTTTTCTTTTTCAAGTGAACATATCTCGGAAACTTGCAGTTATTGCAAAAAAAATTCCTCTACATAAAAATGGCAGTTCTGTGTCAGCATTTGACCGGAACATTTGAAATAATTTTTACGGTCCGGTGACACTGATATTTCACCGAAAAATGAGGAAATTATTCTTTTATTTGGGAACAGAATTTATTTTTGTCCGAAACAATTGTAGAATATTTCTGCATGGCTGCAGATATAGCAAAAAATCACCATAGAGTGGCACAGATCGATGTTGTAGAGTAAAAAAAAACCCTACATTGTACGGAAATGACATTATTTTTCTCAATTTCCACACAAATACATTTTTTTGTGCCGGAAGCTTTTTAGTTTTCGCGAAAACGTCCGCCTGCTTTCCAGCAGCTGCAATTTTTCAGCTAATGAGCTAAGTAGTTTTTGGTACTATTAAAAGAATAATATTATTTCTATTAATTTTTTCGTAGAGCTTTTTGAGGAATTGCATTGCAATAGAGTTTGTATTGGCGTGTCAAAACGTGGCGTGCAAGGAAAATCGAGGTTCGATGAAGTGCCAGATAGTATTTGTAGCTTGAGCCACAATCCTATTAGTGAAGTGGGACGGGATCGAACGAGGAAATTCCGGAGGGATAGAGCTTAGGCTATGCTAAGCAGAGGCTGTGGGAATAGATGAAAGCAGAGCTAAAGAGAAGAGAAGTGGGAAAACCGTTATCGGTGCCAAGTTATATCACCATAATTTTCAGCTAAATTCATCGAACAAAACATCTCGCGCTCGTTTAACTCGAAGCGTCAATATTTCCCGTGGAAAGCAATATCGCGAGCTGACGATCGCTTTCGTTCCCCTTTAATTTATTCATTCCCATCCAGTTAATATCCTTCAAAGATGAAGATTTAAAAGTTTCATATCAAGAAAATGTTGCATAGCACGCGAAGCGTCAGAAAAGTCTCCTTTTTCAGTTGTCAAAAAATGTTCATCATACGTAAAAGCATTAATATGGTCGAACCTGTAAAAATCGTACAAGTGCGGAAAAACTTTTTCTCACGACTGTGGGAAAAGCGCGAAGAACGTAAAATGGCATCTTTGAAATAAGAAATACGATATTAAAAATAATATCGCGAGTGAAATATGTACAATTGCAAAACCGATTTGAGGTATCAGTGCAACCAGATATCTAAAAATTTCACTTATAAAATGATTTCGTTTCTATTCTATTTGCCAAGTTCGATTTTCTGTTAATTTTCGAGATTTCATATTTGCATTGCAAACCAATTTTATTTTCGTGACTTAAAGGGAATCACATCGATTAACCTGCAGCATCAGGTTTTATGTTTTTATTATTTGTTAGCTTGTTGAAATCCTCAAAAGTAAACGAAGACAATTGGTTTGCGTGCATAAATATTTCTTATATGTCCGCAAAATAAATCAGCCTTTGAAAATCGATTCCTAAAGGCAAGGAGTTAATATTCAACTTACTGTCGAAAATACGACAATATTCACGTTTCGTCGAACAGAACCTTCTTCAGCTTTGTCAATTAAAGCACAGATACGCTATTATGTGATAACGATTTTTAAAAATAATCTATAAGAGTTTTTCGTTACTTCTTCTTCAATATAAAAAAATATGTCAGGGCAAAAGACTTCGAAATCGCTTTTATGATTAACACCCTTAACCACGTCGATGTAACCCCACAACATGCGTCAAGGCTGATTTCTGCGCTAGCTTGCACACATTCTTGGCGGACTTAACGGACCTCAGGTACAAAATGCTGGGCTTAACTGTGATATATCTGCCGCTTGAGGGAGCCGATCTGAGCGTAGCAGAAGCGAGCGCCGATAAGGAGCTACTAAAGCGACTCGAGGGAATAGTCGTACATTGGACGAGGCAAATCAGGTTGGCGCTGAGCGACCAGGACCAATCAACTCCTCACCAACTTCTTTTTGTCACGGACGAGTACGCTTTTTGGATTTATCGATGTGAGTTGTGCACGGATGCTCTTCTTCTCACTAGTTTTTGTTTAACAAATCATTGTGTGAATAATAGTTGCAAAATCAATAGATCAAATGAATTTCTTCCTTTCACGGTATGGCTTCGATTAACTTATATCGAGTATCTCACCCTTTAAAATTAGTTTGGGCTTCTATTTGCCCCTTTCTATAGTTTGTCCCAATTCTGTTATGGGCCCTGTATGGAAATTTAAGCTCAGGCTTATGGGCTTCTCTGTGGGCGCCCTTAAAAGCTACCTTATTGAACCCTTACTAAAATAATGAAGAAATTCAATTATTAAATTTCAGAAATTCACTTATTTTTTCGAGTATTCCTTGGACCCCTAATCAGACATTATGTCTTTTTCTACACATACCACATTTTAATCGTTGAGAAAAATATTTTTATATTTTATTTTTACTTTGGGGAGAATCGTACCTGAAACGCTCCAGAAAGAGTTATTTCACTCTGCTTGGAATATGCAATGGCATTTACTTTTGTCTATTTGAATGACTGAAATAAATAAATATAAATTCAAATAAATCAAAAGACACTCAGTTATGTTTTACGGCAATCGATTATACCGGATACGGTATATTGTATCGTCACTGTAATCTATAACTATATTTGACGAAGGGTTATTTCACTCTGCTTGCAATCTGCAATGGCATTTACTTTTGTCTATTTGAATGACTGAAATAAATAAATATAAATTCAAATAAATCAAAAGGCACTCAGTTATGTTTTACGGCAATCGATTATACCGGATAGGGTATATTGTATCGTTACTGTAATCTATAACTATGTCTGACGAAGGGGTTTGATTCATCGTCTGCGCGAATTAGTTTGTTATCATTCGGGTATCACTACAGAGTTCACCTGATTGACCTGGACGGTCAGTTCGTTAGGGAGAGAAATTTCTATATTGTGGCACCAGAGAAAGTGACACCAAAAATCGTTTTGCTAGGCTGACAAATCTTGTTCCTGACCTTATCAATTTTTTTGTCAGTTTGAAAAAAAGATTTTTGCTGTCGCTTTTTTCGTTATCATCACCGTACAGAAATGTCTCTCCGTGTTGGATGGGTGATCGTCTGGCTGACTCTATCATTACTTGGTTGGGTGGCCTCCCCATTTATCCTGTCGGTTAATATTCAGATGGGTGGTCAGAAAATTTGATGGTATTATTATGCAAATATTACCGAAGACCGATTTGCTGTCTGCTTCTTTGTGCTCTTGGGAGATACATTTTAGACTGTCGATAAACAATAACATTGTCGGTGAGCAATACTGTTGAATTTAATGAGTTTTAGGAAAAATGTGTATGGAAGCAAGTATGTTTGACGAGTTGAAGAAGTTACGAGCGAGAGTGACACGTGCGAGTTCTGGGAGTCGTAAAACTGAGAGAATCGTTAACTGTAAATTAAGACGCGAATCCCGGGGTAGGAGGTGGGACTGTGTGGGTGTTGGTAATCTAATCGATCGTCGAGATATCTGGGGGTCACGATCCCATCGTCGCTTCGACCGGGTGGGATCTAGACGACAGCGGTTTCTCGCTCGGTTTCAGTGAAATCGGGTTAATGGCTCTGGTTGCTGACGTCTACTGGGGGGCTGCGATTCAAATCACAGTTTGCGATGCAGAGAGCGGGGTAAGCTCAGCCTCTCGGGGCGCCAGATACTATGTATCAACTGTATGCATGGTATCTATAGGATTGGCAAGGGAATGAAGATGCTCGGCAGACTGAATGATCTCTGTTTACTTATCTATGTTGACCGGAATCTCAATGTGTGTAAGATAAATTACACAATACATATATGAACGTATGGTCCACCTGGTATGTTGGGATAGCATTCGGCATTTAGTTTTCGATCAAAATGTTATCAAGTCTAATCTCATTTCGAAGTTCGTGTTGCATACGAAATAAGGAAGGCAAGCATTGAAGCACTATGAATGTGACGTTTTCGTTCATTTTGAGTATCTTGTCATGAAAAACTTGGAAAATGCATTTTTCATGAAAATAAAGCTTCCTTTATGAAGAAGCAATAATCGAACGAAATATATAACGCCCCCAAAAGTAGAAATTACCACAGATTTTACTTTCCATCCTAATATCGTTTCGTATCCTTATCTCCACAGAATATCAAATCAGTGCATGAAGCTTGATTTCTTACAGACCCTAGCACAAACTGGATTTGCCAATTGAAATAACACCAGTTTTTTTGCATCGAAGATTTCATAATCGCTGCCAGTTTTTTAGCCGCCTTTGCAACAAAAGACATTATAGACGAGCCGGAAAATTCGAGGTATAAAGTCACAGAGTGCCGATGGACCCTCGAGCAAAATTCCGTTGGTTATTTCGCTTCTTCGCGATGATGCTATTTCGCCAGTTATGCGTAAGAGAGGGAGGTAGAGGAGGCCAGCGAGGTAGCTGACAGAAGAGTGGGGAACGTCAAGGGAACGCTGCAGAGGCAGAAGGAAAGTGGTGAAAGGTAGGGCCGGGTCGAGGGTTAGAGGTGAAGGCAGAGGTAGAACCGAAACAGGCAGGCAACCAGCCACGCTCGAGCTTGCGAGACTCGGTTCCCCAAAACCAAAAGTCCCGCATAGACCGGATTGCCGCGCACTATGCACGAGGAATTTAACTCGTAAAACTGACAAAGTACGTGCACTACCACTAGCCGGACACGAGCACAACAGCGGAGTTGAGCACAGTGAGAAATTTGTGTAATACGCTTTTCTCCTCATACACTCGAGCTCATTTTCTCCACGCTAATTCTTTCCTCTGCAACATTCTCTCCCTTGGATATGTCAGCCGCACACTGCGAATCTCTTGACATTTACGGTAGATGAGTAACTTCATAGGACGCATTTCCTCATTATCATCGTTGACGACAACTTTTTGATTGCAACACCGGTGCGGTTGTCCAGTGGTTAGTTTACTTGCCCATAAAGTATCGGCAGGTCGTGGGTTCAAATCCTGGTGCCGTAGTTTCGGTGGAAATAAAAATACGGGTGCGTTGGAATTTTTGCAGATGTATACATGAGGCATACACTGATATTTTTGCCTGTGGGGACACGTACACACTGCTGCAGCCCGTATTTACATTCTCGACGAAACGTGACGTAGCTCCGGTGCCGTGAAGCCAACTCGAGATCGTACCGCAGTTTTTCTATGTCCATGGCAGAAGTGCTATGACGAATGCGACATAGAGGGGTGAAGTCGGATGCGGCCGCGTGAGGGTTTGGTTACTGATTCGCACCAGACCCTCGGGGGGGACTGGCTACTGATCCGGGCCGATCCTGAAATAGGCAGGACGGCCTCGAAAAAAGGGGAAATGCAAATAGAGAGAAAAAAAAATATCTGGATTCAATTGTTAAAACTACAGCGAGAAAAAAATTTTGTTGGATGCCTAACGTCGATGTCGCATCCCCCTACGTTGAAACGCATTTGGCGGTTGATTCGATTAAGAATTTAGTTTATTCAACAATACACTTCGGTCGAAAAAAATTTGTTTCCCGCTAACGAATTTCTTCAACTCTAGTAATGTAAGATTTGCGCAATCGTAGGGAAACGTTGTCGTTAGACATCTCATCGATTTTTCATTTTTAGATTTAGTATGTAAAAAAATGGATTGGTCACTAGGAAACACCATGATAATTACTTCAAGTTTTTTTCATGTTTAGCGGACAACATCGTGTCTCGTCGTCAAAAAATGCTGTTCCTTTGATGTAGAAAATAACTTAATTTGGCAGGTGAAGGGGTGATGGTTATTCTATGTTTCTTTGCTCTCCGCAATTTTGATATCTGGGAGAGTACGGCCGATCGGGTGGAAATATGAATAATTGTGAAAAAAACATAATAATTCTTGAAGAAATTGTCATGTTTCGTTAATGTAAAATGTGGCGAAGATAATAAAATCTGATTTCGTGTTTTTGCAAAAGATTGATACAACGTTTTAGAAAATTCCAGGATATTTGTTTGTTCGAACAAATATTTATCAACATAAAAGGAAGCTAGTAGTATCAAAGTATGCTATTCCTTCGCAACGTAAAAAAATATGTTAAAATTTGTCATTACCAATTTTTTAATGTGATATAATATAAAAATTCTGCTATAAATATATTCTTCGTAATGAAACGATTATGCAAAAATCTAAATAATAATACAATATTAAGAGAAATACAATGAAACTTTTTTGAGGATGCATTTAATATAAATTTCTGGATAAAAAAGTCTTTTTGATGAACTAGAGATTTTGGGTGGTATTTTTGGATGGCAAAACATCACAAAAGTATTTGATCTTTCAAGGTGTCTAAAATCGCCGATGAATAAAGAAGCCAATTCTTATTTATTTTTAGATGAAAATCTGTGTGCTCTAAGTTACCAAATAGAGAGTCCAGTCGTGCAACACATAGTACATATTCTGACAGGGATGGAGTCCACTTATATTCGTCAATTCATCATGCTGATCGATGAAATCAATCATGGAATGAAGGAGGCTAAGTCGAACATCGAATTTCTTCGCGTGCTGCAAAAGCCCTGCATCGATTTGAACGGTGCTTCGACGCCTGAAGCAATCGCTGAACACATTCCAGCAATTCTTCACCTCTTTCGCGTAGTCTGGCTCAATTCAACGTACTTCAATAATCCAGCGAAGATGAGCAGCCTCTTTACAGCTCTCAACAATCAAATAATCGCCCTTTGTCAAAGTTTCATCGACTTGGAGAACATTTTTGCTGGCAACGCGCGAAGTGGCATGGATTTGTTTGCCAAATGTATTGCCGCGTGCAAGAATTACGAAGAATTGTATAACAAGGTTGGTTGTATAGTAAAACAAAGACTTCAGATATGTCGATTTTGTGATTAAGGAAAAGGTTCTATTAAGGTCTCTTACCTTATCATTATTAGATTCATGACAATCGATAATCGTTTATCATCAAATATGTTAGTGGAATTCTAAGGTGGAAATCCTGTACGGTAATGAAAGTTGCAATGTTCATTTGTTGCAGTTTTTTTTACATATTTTTTTTCTGTGATACAAACAAATTGTCCTTTTTTTTCAATTCTTTATTTGGCGAAAATTTCCAAACTTGCAAACAAATATTTTAGGTAAATAAATATTTTTTCAAGCATTATATATGAAATATATGAAGCATTCCACGGTATTTCACACACCTAAAAATCCGATCAACTTCAATACCCTCCTATTTTTTTTTTTTTTTATGTCATTGATCACAGTAAATGAAGCATGAATGATTCATCAATATTTGTCTTTGAAAATGGTCGAGAGAAAAAATGTATCTTTGAAAAAGACTCCAATTAGAGTGAAAATATAAAAAGGGAAAGTACTTTTTTGTTACACATGCATGAAAAGCGACGCTTTTCATGAGTTTTTTGGGCCCACTTTTGTGATTGTATTGAAACTTTAGCTTTGAATTATATTTCGTACTTTTACATTGAAAATACTATTAATTAATTCGTGGAATCGAAGTATTATTCACGAAGCAAACTCAATGAACTATAACATTTTTTCTTGCTGAATTTATAGTAATTCTACCAAAACAGTATTTTAATCATTTATCGTTTAATTAGTGTACATTGTTGAGGCCTATACATCGGAACTGTTAAGAACTTATCTATGGGAAATTCTTTTTTATTTCGTTCTGTTCGTTCTTACGAGTAACACCACTAAAAATCGTTTAAAGTTAGGTCGTCAAGCAGGGATTGGATTACGGCATTTCCTTTAAATTACTTTCTGTAGACTAATTAAAAATAATACGATCAATTAACTCCAGATATTCGATCATTATAGGCGAAATTAACGAAAAGATTCACTGTAGTTTTTTTTCTCGTAGAATTTATAATCATTCCAAGAAAATAAATTATTCGATAATTTATCTTTCAATTAGTTCACGTTTCCTAGCGCAACGAAGCTAAAAAAATTTGAATTGGTTGATAAGAGAATCTTTTTGCACCTCGTTATATTTCTCCATTACCTTGAACTGGTATTATAAATATATAAAATCCCTTCTCGTAAATTAAAACTTAAGTTATAAAGGGAGTAATATCTTTCGATTATTATCTCTGGAAAGCGTTAGATGGGAGGAAAAGTGATTGGGTTGTAACATTTGCTTTTAATTATATTCTGTAATTTTACTGCAAACGTAGGATCAACTCATTCCCGAGACCAAATTATTATTCGCGAAACAAACCAAATATAGCATAATATTTTTCTTGCATAATTCATAATAATTGTTTCAAAATTGTATTTATAATGGTTTTTTTTTATTAAATTAATGCAATTAACTTAAAAATCTTCCACAATATAATATAATTATTTATTAATTTTAAATTATTGTGTAAAATTTATTCCTCATCGTATTGTAATAAAAATTTCAATTTTCATATTTATCTCATTTTATATCATTTTTAAATGCTTTTTTTATAAACTATTTTTACTACAATTACATTCATTAATTTCCACTTTCTTCATAATTAAATTACACAAATTTCAATTGACTTTAAGCTATACATTTAAGAGAAACGTTAGTCTCTGTCAATTAAATATAATTATTTTATCATTTATTATTATTATTTAAAATGTATACCCTATTTTAATACGATTAAAATTTTCCTGAACGTTCCTGGTGTCCCGAGATGTAAAAGAGAAATCTAAATAAATTTATAAGAGAATCTTTTTACACCTCGTTCTATTCCTGTACTGGCTTGAACCGTTATTATAAATGCATAATATCTCCGCGTGTTAAATTAAAACTAGTTATAAAGGAGGGCTTTAGAGGGCGGTTGCCTCAGTGTAACCGTATGGGCGTTACGGAGATGTGCTCAATTTTCCGTTCTCACGGTATCACCGGCGGTTTCTGTGCGCTCGGCGCGTATCGGTATCCGAGAACTCTCAAATCCCCCACGGCTTTGGTAGCATACTCCCCAACCCCAGCAAGACGTCGATTAACGCTCGGCTTCGGTGAGCTTGCGCTCCGGAAATGCGGGTATCAACGCAGCGCACCCGCACCCATCCTTCGCCGACAACTATCCCAACCCCACGACCCACTCAGACCTCGTTCTCTCTACATGTCCTTACCAATCTCGCGGATTTTGTCGCAGACACGAGACACTTGCTGTTCAGACATTACAGTATCTATTCTTAAGGTAGTTATCCGATATTGCGGGAGCAGAGTTCAGCAGCAGAAATTACTTCTGTGATTTAATAACTCGTTTATTGCAATAATTTCAAGTAATGGTTTTTTTTTCTTGTAAATTACAATACATTACAGTAATTGCAATTTTCTCTTATCAATTACAATTTCTCAAAGTTATTGATTTTTTTTTCCTTTGTGGTCTTCGCTGTAATTGGTTCCCTATATTTTCTGCCAGTTAAATAGATTACTTTGTGCAGTTCGCAGATGCTCATAACAGTCTTACTGCTCACGCTTGGGATTTGGACAGCAATTCGATATTCCGTCATATACACACGTTCGTCGACCGATGTCACAACATGATCGAGATTTGTCAATCGATGATTGATTTCGCCAGGTAATAGAAAATTGTGGCTACAATGAATAGTCAACTGGAATCTCAAAAGTTACCAAAAATCTAAATGTTGAAAGTACAAGTTGATTGCACAGGATGGATGAGACCGTACGTATCCCAGAGCCTCTCTTCGGAGGCACCAAGGGACCGGAATACGAGAGAGCCTGTCAAAAAGTGGAGAAACTCTTTTTGGAACATCTACACGAGGTCGCGTCAAAGTCCCACAAAATATTGAACGTTCAACAAACCACTTGGTATGACAACATGGCCACCTTTCGGGAACAGATGAAGGACCTTGAGATCATCATAGAAAATCTCGTGACTGAAGTGTTCAAAGATGTTCAAACTGTGCAGGAGGGATTAGAAAATATGTATGGTTTTTATATTTACATGAACCGAAAAAACCTAAAGCCCCTATTTGACAGAAAAACGACCCTGGTTAGTCTGCTTCGTTTCTCTGATGGTCATAATCACAATCTGTAATCATTAACATCTAAGACCCGACCTTTAAAAAGATATCAATCATGGAAATGCATCATGATTTCCTTGTTGGTAATCTTTTCAGATTTGGAAGATGTTCGGTGAGGCTATCAAGAGAACAAAGCAGGAAATCCTGGATGAGAGTGAAGAATATTCTGCCATGACTCCTTATTACGCTGGCCGAGCTTTGAACTTAGTGTTCAAGCGTAAAAGACTGGAAAGAATAAGAGAAATGATGGTGGAGGCTACTTGGTTGCCTTATTGCAGCATGAGCGATCAAGTTTATCGGCAATACGAGATAGTCGTTGGTTCGATCAAGGATGCGATCGTCGAGCTTTATCACAAGTGGGAGGACGACATTGGCGATAATCCGACGTTCCTGCTCGATCGATACCTGATGCGCACCAGCGTCGATAAGCCTTCTCTCCTTGAATCCAACATTGATCCAACCGTACTGAATTTATGCCACGAGGCACGCTATTGGAGTGCGCTGAACTTCGAAATACCTGTATACGTCCAAGTGATAACCGGAAAGTGGGAAACTCTCAAATTCGTTTACGAGAGCGTCCTCACTGTCATCCTTGGGTACAACAAAATTCTCGAAGGTAACGATGTGGATTTTTCGATTGTTCGATTTTTCATTCTTAACTCATTGCTATATAAATTGATATTGCACTCATATTCCACAGCCCTGTCGCCTGAGGAACGAGCTCTCTTCCGCGATTTGATCAAATTAGTCGACAACAAGATCAGGCCTGGCTTAACAAAGCTAACATGGAGCACCGATTTCATAGATGATTACGTGAAGGATTGTGTTACTGAGACTAAAATGGTGGGCTGTACCACAAGACAAATTTACCCGTTTCCAAAAAATATTTCCGTGTGCCTTCTTGAGTTTGATGTGCATTCTGAATTCAAGATTTTTAACATTGGGAATGTGCATCATCGCAAGCAGATCGACGCATACGTTTTTAAAAAATTCCCTAACTTTAATGCGAGCTTTTTCAATTTTCACAGCTCCAGGACTTTGTTGACACTTACAAGAAATCGAATGTTGAAATAATGAAGATATGCGAAAAGATATGCGATACGCCGCTTGTAAGGATAAAACCCAATTATGCGTATACTCTGACTGAATTAGAGCAGAATCTGGAAGTCGTTAGGTACTTATAAACCTACTGCTAATCGTATAGGTATTCATTTTACTTTACTCGGTGTGACAATAGCTTTTGGCACCTTGTGAAATAAAATTTTGGAACAGCGGTGCTTTCGTGGCAGTTTTGTGGGACGAACGTGGCCAATTTTGTAGCAATGTCAAAATAATAAGTTCGCACAATCGTAGTTCGTGATTTCTCTTCACTTTCGGCCCTAGGGATGAAAGGTTACAATCTCACTTTTCACCAGTTCCGTAAAACTACCTTTCAAATCACCGATATCCATGCCCTAGGTGTAAAATATTCTACTAACCGATCGATCTAGTTTTTAGATGTGAGGTTAGTACTATAACGAAATTGATTTTCCAAATTTGATTCTCAGGGATTCTGTTTACGCTATAATCCGCGAAAACTATGACATGATAATGCAATATCTCCTCGTGGTTTTTGAGGGATTCCAACCAGTGATAGGAGACGTGAGTATGGGAACAAACAGAATTTGGTCCCTGCATGAAGAAAACGTGAATTTTACAACGTCTTCGGTCATATACTTCCGGTTCTATTTAATATTTCAGAGTATAACCGAGTGGAGAAACTATTTGGGTAACTTGGACGCTCTTCTCGAAGAAGCTTTTAAGCTAAGCTTGAAGAACTCTCTGAGCCTCATGTATGAAGCGTTGCACGGTGACAGAACAATGTCACCATCGCCTCTTCTTGTACTGCAAGTCGACCTTATTGAACATAAAGTAAGAGGCTTTTTGACTCAGCTATCAAAATCGTGGCTTACACAGTTCCGTGATTTAGGCTATGGACTCATTTTAGGATGGTTCAAAACTGAAATTTTCAACTGACAGTTCCGACAGTTAAAAAATTTACCAACTTATAGTTCCGGTTCTATGTTTGAAAAATTAAACATTCGGCGTATTCGGCACCTTCAGTGGTTCGGCCGTTGCTTTTTTCGGCGATCTCAGTATACTAGATTTTGTAGGGCAACAAGTTTTCCAAATAGTCATTATTCAAAAATGACTTTTTTTGTTTATGAGGTCAATACAATGCAGCAGAACTAACTGCAAACAACGCACCGTTTAAAAAAATAATAGTATAGTATGATTGCTTGATTTGATTTTCGGTCAATTCGCTAAAATACTAAGGTCTGTCATGAGTTGTCGTTTTCTATTCGTTCTTACGGGGTAAGCTTGTATAGGAAGAAATGTGGTTCATTTATAAAACCAACTTGTAAACCCTGGAGCGTCAGATGTATTTTGGTTGGCAATACCGATCAGTTGGTTGACATCAATTGGTTGATTAGCATTATTGATTGGTTGGTTAGCGTTAGCAATCGGTTCGTTTTATCACACAATAATTTGCTGATGCCATATAATTCCCATGCCTGTTGGTTGGCACGTATCAAAAGCATTGTCCCCACAATAATTACCCTTTCCTCCGTGTAGACGATTAGCTGCTATAGTCACATACTTCACCGCCATGCCCATTGAAAATTCTCATAAAGGTTCCCAGATGGGATTACATGCAGGATAACATGAAAACAACTTTTCTGCATGGTAAATCAGAGGGATAACTGCTAAAAGTGATAAGAGTCAGTCTTGCCCTATTTAGAATATGGATTCTCTTGCGGTTTCTCGTGAAGAAACATTTTTTCCATATTGTTATGTACACTGAGAGAAATGAAGCCATGAATATAGGTGGTACATGGGCTTTATTGTAATAACTCACATGAACAATTCACAAGTTACGATAGGTACATTGAGAAAAAAGGAAAAATGGTAACAACCTCCCGAGGTTGGCAAAGTGGTCACTGGTTCAAAGGAATTTAGGTCGAAATAACCGCGGGACCTTTGAACCAATGAAATCAATTTTTTTGCGTAGACTACTTTATGATGTTGTGCTTTGACTGAAAATTTACTTCCATGAACCCAAAAATTGCGGATCAGTGGCACACGTGCACTTCATAATTCGTGGATGAAAAATCATTGTCTTCGGTATTTTAAAAACAATGAAATATAAACTTAACTGAAACGTCATTCAAGATGGGCAGTGCGAAGATATTTACTTGCACGTGCGTTGATAAAATGCCTCCGAGGCTGATGTTCTACACTACGCGGACCTTGAGTTAGGAAAAGGGACCGAGGCAACGGTTGCTGGCGGTGCGTGTGCGTTTCGTAGTTCAGGCAGGCGCGGGCCGAGTAGTTTGGTTTTGTTAATATTTCTAAGTACGGTTATGTGTAACATAACAGTAATCCGTTGTATCTGTATTTGTTAGAATGATACAAACATTATAGTAACCTTCATTCATATAGGACTTATTAGTATCGATCAGTATTAATTTCCTACACTGTAATGCGATTAATGATATGTAGGGTTTTTTCGAATCTCGCAAATAAGAACGTCGGTAGAACGTGGGTCGAATACCTAATCAACATAATACTGAAAATGATTTCTTCTCATTCCTCGTAGATCGACTTTTTGCCTCCATTCGCTGACGTTGCGAAACTAGTGGCCAACATAACAACTAATCTCCTCCAACCACTCCAATCGATTCCTCGTATAACTCAGAGATTCAACATGGATCATCAAGGGACCAAGTCCTTCTGGACTATATTTACCAATGACGAAACTTTTATTCAGATGCAACAGAGCTTCAACAACGGTATGAAAATGGGCATTTTTCCGAAAGACATGTACCTAATTTTGTCAGTCAATTCAAATCAATCATATGTGATCAAATCCGTTATTACCCCAATTTATTATTTACTCTTACCAGAGGCTACCCAGTGTTTCATGCAGTTACAAAATTATCTAAAAACATGGGAACCCTTTAAAGACATGTGGGAAGTGAACAAAGATTTATTCATGCAAAGGTACGATTTTAGTTCAATGTGCCTGCGAAGTATTGCGTAAAAACATCTTGTAGATAGTTTTACACGTTTATGTTAGCATAATGCGCCATCTTACGCACGCTTTGCAGGCACGTAATGTGCGACTTTATGTGCATGAGTTACAAAAAAGAGTTTTTGTTGTGTCACTACTGTTTTATCTATACAGAGATTATTATTCTTTTTCGAACTTTGCCTTGAAGGTACGAAAAGTTGAAGCCCACTGCTGTTTCCTTCGACGCGGACATCAGCAGGTATACAGAAGTCGCGAATAACGTTCAAACACAGGAAACCGTTGTGAGCGTGCACTTTGTCGATGTCAACTCTGGCCGTTTGAAAGGTTCGATAATCGAACAATGCTCGTTGTGGCAGGAGAAACTCACTCAGCTACTGTTACGTATGACTGAAGCCAAAGTCGATAACGTATACAGATACATAGCTGAAAATAGAAAAAAGTTAGTCCAAAAACATTACTGCTTTCAATCGCATCTACATGGTAAACTTTTTTTTACCTCTCTTTGTTTCGCTTAATTTTTATTCTATTCGATTGATCTTGTCGACGGGATATTTTATTTGAATTATAGCTTATGCATATACGTCAGTCACTGTTACCTCGGCACTGGAAGATTCTGTTGTAAACACTGATAAATCGGTCTCGACGACCAATCAAAATAGTTCGAATAGCGCCAACTGTTCAGTCGATTACAGAAACTATAACCTTGTTCGTAGTGTACCTTGTTAGTATAATAACAATAACCAGCTGAAATCATAACCTCAACTCGCCGATTATGGACTTCTCGCGGTCAGATGCCAGCGCCGATGTTTTTGCCTCTAGAAATAATAACGTAATTTAATGGACGCTAGCATGCATCACTGTGACAGATGTCTATACACTGTTGCACAATTTCGCCGCTTCGAACGCTGGCTGTCCAAAATGGCCGCAAATAAAGGTCACGCACAAAGCCAACGATTGGTGCAACGAATCATGTAGATTAGATAGCAACCGTGATGGTTTCGGGAACTAAGTCGTTGGTCGTACGTACTATTTTTCACTACCAGTCGAAAAAAGTTGAGGCCACGATTCCCATATGGTTTCAGTGCCTAACACGGGGTACAGCACATGCTGGAATTAGTCGCCAATACTGCTTCTTTCCTTCCGGGCCCATCTTCGAATTCACGGTAAGAAATGCAGTCGTTTCCTTTGAAGAGAAAAGTCCCATTTCGTTTATAATACAAAACAGATGCATTTCCGCATCAAGCCTACATCGGTCTGACATGGGGCTTCACCGTGTGAACTCGATATGCTTTCTATCCTGGTATTTGTCTCCTTGAATCGCTCTTCGAGTTTGTGTCTGTACCGAAGTTTTCCATCTAATCGAATTCCCGACGTTACACAAATCTCATTCGTGTTCGAACATTTAGATCAATAAATGTTGGTAAAAATTACCACTATATTTGCGTAACTGTACGTTCGTTTTTCCTCCGGAATATGAAAAAAAAATTGTTTTTATTGAGTATAAAAGCCCCCTTTCCCCTTCGAAAAAAGAGCCTCGAGGTAATCAGGACCTGGGAAGGGCCAACGGAACCTCGGAAGGAGAAGGATCTGGGATTTCGAGAAACTCTGAACTAAGCGGATGGGGTTTCCAAGTCTTTGAATAATTGAGGTCTGGTGGGCAGCGATTTCTAGGAAGGGCTTACAGTAATCTGGAAATATTGATTCGCTTCATTGGGCATTTCCCCGTAATTCACTTGAAGTTATGTTTGTCGACCTGAATGCGTAGAAATATATATATATTTTTTAATAGAACTTTTTCGGATCTAATTGCATTTTCTATTAACACGAAGTCGGCAAATTTAGGAAAAAATGACTGGGCAAAAAAAGCCGATAGAAAAAAGAGTGATTTAAATAAAGCACGCGTAAATATCTAAAATTATAATCTTTAAGTAAAGGTACAAGATTTATAAGTTGTTAAGGTTTCGTAAACGGATTACAGTTTTTCAAGAAAGATTTTTTGGGATTGGAACACCTTTTTCCGTCAAACGCAGTAACATATAAGACGACTAGTTTACCTTCAAAGAGTACAGAGAAAATATCGGTGGCACAATAACTCGACAGAAATAAAATCCGAAAGAAAGAAAAACGAAAACATACAATATCGCACTCACGATGACAATGTATAGACGTTCATCTGGACTACAATTACCATACCTATTTTCATGCAGACTACGATTTGAACAGTAAATATCATATTATTGTATCATAGGATATTGTATTATATTTAATTAGAAGAGAAGACATTTTAGAGGCGATATAAAAAGCACAGCTTTATCAGCGAGACGGAACCCCTCCAGCGGGGCTTCCGCCCTTGCACCTCATTCCTTCACCTCTCCACCTCCTTTTAGCTACACACACAAGGGCGCGCGCGCGCGTTAAACCCGCATATTTTCTACCATGCATCGACAATGATACTGTCACGCATATATTTCGCTACTAAGAAATACACAATAAGGGGATTACATATAAAATATACCTTCTATAATTATTTCCTCTAGATTCGCAGGGTTGCGGGGAAAATTTTTCTAACGCTGATTACAGTACTGGGTAATAGTGACCTAGGCTTACAAAGAACGAATATTTTTCTATTGACAGTAGAAGCGAATGGCTTAAAAAACCCATAGTTTTTCTGTTTTTTATTTCCTCAAGGATAGTTCCAGCGTGCGTAAAAAAGAATAGTATATTGTGCAACTAGTGCGGTAAGTTGTCGATTGCCCACGAAAGCGAAGTTGAGCGCACGAGCGAAGCGAGGCTTACAAAGAACGAATATTTTTCTATTGACAGTAGAGGCGAATGGCTTAAAAAACCCATACTTTTTCTGTTTTTTATTTCCTCAAGGATAGTTCCAGCGTACATAAAAAGGAAAGACATTATAAAATGTCGAAGTTTCGGAAAACGTATCCGGGTATTAATCGTATATAAACGATTTTATTGAAATGTGCAATTTAATAAATATCGACGTGAAACCGTGCTCTAAAGCTTCATCCATGCGGGCTTCATCCATAAATCAACCTCTTCTCGTCGGCCTTTTTTCCATATGTCCTTTTTTTTGTTTTTGTTCATTTCCTTTTTTTTAATCGGTCTATTTTTCCATCGTTTTTTTTATCCCGGTCATTTATTCCAAGAAGACCAAGATTCAATACTACGTGGGTTTTGTAACAAACGACGCACATATAAAAGAGTGTTCTTACAAAGGTCTAATCAACTGTTATTGTTCAGAAAATCGCTGGCAAAACCTCTGCTTCCGTCTCAAAATGACTGAAACATTCCATAGCTTTTTTTTCTTCTATACAGGATAACTCGAGAGCCGACAGATCTCGACACAATGCGATCGGCATTGGAGTTGTTCGAAAAGCTCAACAATGAAATTCCTACTATGGAAGAGGAATTTCCCAAGATACAGGAGCAGTACCAAACACTCGGTAAGTGACGAGAGTTTCAAGTGCCACAAAACCTTCTAAAGTGCAGAGAATGAAGAGCTGTCCTTTACACGTGAATTTTGAGCCAAGAATTAATCATTTTAGTGATCACGATTGGAACGTTTTTCGGTAGAAAAAAATCTCGAAAATAAATCTACGACATTGAAGGTACTAAAGACCGCTTATCTATAGCGTACATTTTCAATAATTCAACATTTCTTATTTAGTATGAAATTACTTTGGTTCTGGTTATAAAAAATGATCAATGTTTTCAATATATTCCTTTAATTTCAAACAATCGGAAACCATTACAGAAAACCATCCGAAAAAATAGTCGACGGACAAAATATCCGTGGAAAAAAATTTGAGGAAAAACGATCTTGCGTATTTATTTAATAAGTGATAGAAATAAAAAACCGCATCAAGAATATCCAATTTTTCACAGATTTCATCATAATATTAATGGACGCAGAACCTTCAAGAAGTCATAATGTGAAAATGTTATCCTTAACGTGTTGGTGTGTGTTATGAGTATGAAAACGGAGCATTGCTGCGTGTGGGAGGGAAATAAACTTAATTACGATTAGACAGGAAACAGGAAGGTAAAAATTACATGTGAAAAAACTAGGCGTGAGAGAATAATTCCACTTGAGCTATTATCTAGTCGTTAGCTCTACTAACGAAATTTAACAAAGTCGTATAAACGCTCGCGGCCTCGCAAGCATTTTCGTAAAAAGTTTAGCTCAGATAATGATAAACGTGAACCTTCGGTGGGGTCTAGGGGCGAAGGCCCGCCAGGGTCCACAACCGAAACCCCGGTCGTAAGTTGGCGGTGAGGGGGGTGGGGGACACCCCCCTGCACAAATATACTTACTTATATCGCGGGCGCAAAAAACCCAGTTCTTCCGGATAATTGATAAATTAATTCATACAAATAATCGTATAGTATTCGTCCAGATAAATTTCCAATCGATTTGCAAGATCCGATGAATGAATAATCATGTATTATTCGTGCAGACATAATGGATTTAGTTTCCAAGTTTTGATATCTGTTCTTCCGGATAATTGATAAATTAATTCACACAAATAATCGTATAGTATTCGTGCTGATAAATTTCCAATCGATTTGCAAGCTCCGATTAATGAATAATCATGTATTATTCGTCCAGACATATTGGATTTAGTTTCCAAGTTTTGATATCTGGACGAATAATATAAGATTCTTCGTCCAGATACATTTTAACTCTATTTTAAAGTTTTGATGGACGAATAATTGTGTGTTATTCATGAAGATAGATTTTTAATAAATTTGCAAGTTTTGATAGACGAATAATCTTATATTATTCCTCCCGATATATTTTAAATCAATCTACAAGTTTTGAAGGACGAATAATTGGACAAGCGGTAATTCGGTTATTTTCAGGAAACTTAACCATTGAAGCGAAAATTCGGGCATTTTCCGGACGAATAACCGTACAAGCAAAAAATTCGATCACTTTCCGGACGAATAAGTGTACCTTATCCGGACGCGTAGACACAGCGAATGTGTGGTGAGATAAACTGGCAAAATTGATGGGTGCCGGGTACGTCAACTGGCATATTTTTTTTCCATGGTTTTCTTTTCCAAAGGTTTTCCTTCCTTCGGAATTTTTTTCCTTTGACTCCTTTTTCAACGGGTATTTTTTCTGTCCTCTTTCCGTTGCTTTTATTTCCCACGGATATTCTTTCCTAGATTCGCAACCACGGAAAACCTATGCTTGGTGTACACGGCTCTAGGCCAATTCCCTGAACTCCAATGTTTACGTCAACAGAGTAGCGACTTACGACAGTATATACAGTGCATACCGTGGCACGTTGCTGCTCACGAAAAACATTTTGCACTCAGCGGGAATCGAATTCGCGTTTTCTGGTCACTGGGAGTGACCAGCATGTCAGCCGTTAGGTCACAGGTGCATATAAACTAATAAAAATCGAATATGAATAGGAATTCTTCAAAATCAGAGGTATTAGGATAGATATGAGAATTCATTTGCAAAAAAAAAAAAAAAACGTTGTCCATTGAATATGTTAAATTGACTTTTTTTCTATCTGGTTAATACAGTTATGAAATTTCCAATAATTAGAATCAATGTTTGCAAATGTTTAATGGCGTGTTATCGTTTTTTGTTGTTGTTCACTTTTCGTTTTTCATAGAGAAAGCTTTGTTTTCGTGAAAAGAATTTTTTTCGAGCTTGTTATTTGGGAACATCCCAAATGGAATAAAATGTCGGGAAAAGTGATTTAAAAAACTAGAATTCAGTAAAGATCGGTGGAATGATTTCGGTTGCGGAAGAATTTGATTGTGCGCGTATTACTGTTGGAAAACTGAAATTGTGATAACACACGGTTTAAAAAAAAATTGTCCCAGTTTCACTTAGCATCCTTTTTATTCTTGTCTCAAAATACTGAAATTATGTGACACATACTCTCAGTGGCAAATTAAATCGATCAAATTGTCTTGAGTCTATGTGACACGTATTGTGAATGTGATGCATATTCCATCACTCCGCTATGAGTGCCATTAGTCGTATCTCCCTCACATGCATACATGTGTCACATCAGCTTAACACGTGCAAACAAATAGACTGCGCCGGAAGGCCACGAAATGCATTAAGCCTATAATTGTCCGGACGCCAATGAATTTAGCTTCATGCACACAATAAGGGCAATACGTGCATTAGAAATACAAGGAGCATTTATGTAATATGTACGTGATGTTTATTATTTATTAATTGTAGATAAATATGAAGTGCACATGACTCTTGAATTCAAGCGCCGGATCAGGGATATCGATCGGTTCTGGGCTACATACCTAGAAATGCTTTCGGCTTCGAAAACCGTTCTCCTAGATTTGAAGGTAACAATTTTGAATTTTTTGAATGAGTTATATGAAAATAGAATTTTTCCTCAGAAACGCATTGTCGTTTTTACGACTTTATTGTCAAAAACATTTTATTGACAATATGCTCATTAACGAAAACTGCTGTTTTTTTTGTTCTAATATTTGATGATTGTTGGTAATTGTGAAGTGTACAGTTAGCTTCTTTCTATTTTGGTAAATAGGTTCAGTTATGTTTTCGTTGGCTCTCAAGAGAGAATTCTTGATTTCTGTCCAATTGTCATGCTGCGACCGTACGTATTCGGTCGGCATACAGAAAGCTATTAAAGTACACTGATATTTGTCCCTTAGGAGCAATTCAAGAACCAGCTACTCGAGCAGGCAATTGTATTCAAGGGAGACTCCATTGGACTTCTGAATAGATTCTACGACGACGGCCCGTTCACCAAGGAATGGAAAACAAAAGGTTACCCATTGCGTATTCTACATTTTTCCTTAAGAAATAGCATCCCTGCTGGTCGTGGGAATGAAAATTAGCATTTTGATTGAAAAAAAGTTTCGCCGATGAGAAACGTGCTTTTGGACTTGTAGATTTTGCGGATTAATCATGTAGCATCTTAGATCAAATAGTAAACATTCATCTTGTCATTTACCAAGTATAATTTTTTAATTTATTCACAATTGCGCTATAATATTTCAAGATCTAATTAAACAAGTGTATAGTTTCGAAATTTGTATGGGCTGAAGATAATGTTCCTTAATCTGATGAGAATGGAGTCAAAGTTTCTGATATTCATTCGTGGATATTCCACTTTTTTAGTTACTATACCATGTACAAAATATTTTTCTCTTTTTATACGTAAGAATTCCGGTACAACCAAAAAGTGAGTTAAGTTTTTGCTTACACATATTGCAAACCATTTCATTTAATTTTTTTTTCTGTAAACCCTATTCAAGCCCAAGCTCATTAAAAAATAATTTGATAATTTCTAAATTGAACATTTTTTCTTTCTCCTATAGAGGCACTTGATTGGTTGGCGAATTTTCGACACCGCCTGGAACTTCTTCGAGATATCGAGAACACTTTAAAAACGAGACTTTCAACATTCGGTATCAATCAGCCGACCTGCTTAGAGTTGAACAAAGTCGAGAAGGTATCATGTGACACAAATATTTAATAATTACGGAAATGTTAATGCCTTACTGGGTACCCATGTATTATGTGGCCCGATTGGATCTCAGATTCTATAAAAAGCTGATAGAGAGCAAGGGTCTATTGGTGTGGCAAGCGAGGGGCCTAGGAAAGGACGTAGAGGTGCGATTCTGGGCTTGAGATTTCGTTAATAATTAAACAAAACCACAAAATAATCGACCCAAGAATCTGCAAAAGATATAATTATTTATACCGGAAAAACAAAGCCCCGTTGATTCTGAAATAAGTATCAGAAAGACCCCTACAAAAATCACCCAACTGGCGTGAAAATGCAAGTGCGCGGCTTAGGCAAAAAAAGAAAGTGGGAGTAAGGCGTTCCCCTCCTGAGTTTTTTCCAGGGAGAGAGTCGAGGAAAAGCGTGCTACTGGAGAGAGTTGGGTTAGAGGGAATGGATCGTATTCAGTAAACAGGGCTTCATCAGTGGACTGAAAAATTCAATTTCTTTTTATTACCATTTTTCAAACAGTAAAAAAAAATGGAGCAATTTCCATTTTTGATTCGAAAGGGACATTATTATTTTTGCACAAATATAATGAGAAATATTATAAGCATTTCTAAATCTGTAGACTCCACATCTTTTATGCCTGTTCTTTTTTACCATCTGGAATGTCGCACAGCAATTATTAAATTGGAGAGGGAAAAATGATATATTTAGCGTTCAGTACGGCGTTATCGTCTTCTACAAAATCGGCTTCAATTCCTAATTCAACTTCAACATATTCCATTCGTCCCGACGATTTTCTCTCTCATTGTAAATTATACCTACCGCTCACACACCTCGTGCCTACTTATAGGCAATTCTGCCGCGTGCGGTTTGAAAGGCTTAGTGCACTCCTACACTCTCGGGTCGCCATTCTACAGTGTACCGCCACAATTCGCCTATGAATCTACGGAGTTGTAAGTCCCGACGCTCGTTGCTGGAAGACGGTACTTATGGCACGCCGCTCGCCAACTTAATATTATGCGGTTGTTAAACTTAAAGGATTGCTTACTGCTCTCCATTTCCACCGCCAAAAACCTTGATGGCTTTTTTTCCCAGCCATCAACATATGTTCATTCCTAAGTCTAACCTCTCTGTGTGACCGATACTAGAAGAATTGCTTACTGCTTTTCATTTCCACCGCCAAAAATCTTGCTGCCTTTTTTCCCCGGCCATCAACATTTGTTATTTCCTAAGTCTCGCCTCTCTGTGTGGCCGATACGAAAAATCCTCGATTATCCCAATAACATTGTAGCCCACATTTCCTCGAATTCTTAATCCTGTCTATCAATTTCTCCGATCACACGCACCGCAAATGCTTTTCCGAAAAATCAACGTTGACTGAAGCGTATAGTGAAAAGACCCTGTAGGTGTAGGTGTGGGGAAGGAGAAGTTGCTTTACGTAATTCTGTGTTTATATGACACAAGGTGAAGATATTTTTCGATTATGGTATCACTAGCAATAACGTCCTCGAAGCGAGTACTTCGTACTTTTTATCTGTCTTTTGTTATGGATTATGAAGACATTTACATGTTTCAATGATTCATGACTTAACGTAACTTCATTACTGCTTCGGAGTTTCTATATGATCGACTTTCGATAGACCTTTAATCTGAGCTGTCGCTTAGTTTTACAACGCACATGAATTTTGTTATTTGATTAGCTATGAGCATAGCTGTTTTAAAGTGCGTGAATAGGGGCTATAAAATGTGAGAAGCGTGCAGTTCCCATACGCTAAGAGAACGTTTCATATGCACGACGTACCATCGCGCCGTAATTCAAAAAACGAATATTTTTCCGCCTGCACCTTGCTGCGGTACTAACACCCGACACTTCAGGGTGTCGGAATCGTGTAGGCTTAGTGCCGGCATTCCGTGCCGTTACTACTGCGAGAAGATACTGCAGCAGGGGAAAGTGGGGTACAATGTGTCACGGAGCACGCTGAGCCATTCGGAACTTCTCGTGCGTGCGTGAAGTGCCTGCTTCACGCACACTTTGCTTCGCGTGCGCAAGTGCGAAGCGAAATCGCACTTCTCGCACTAATTGCATAAAGTTGTATACGAAACTCGAGCGAGAAACTTTTTCTGATCTCGTGTGATTGCAATACTCGCCTTCGCTTCGGGCTGCAAACTCGCAAGAAAAGGTTTTTATCGCACTAGTGTCGTAAAGTCCTATTGTTTTTGTATTGCGCATTGGCTATATTGTCCGCACGCAGTTGTTTCCTAAACTTCATTAAACTTGTTTCACAACATCGCCCGAATTTTCCAAGCAATTCTTTAGTTTATTATTGTTAGAAATTGTCACGAAAGACAGGAGGTAATGGAATAGCTTCGTATCGCCATTAGACTATGCGAAACACGTATGCGCGGGTAGTCGCTCGACAAGACTAATAGATGTTCGCGAAGACGAGGGCGCACAGGCTACGAAAGAGAACGCTTTCTGCATTTCCGTGGAAACGAATGGGATAAAGATAAGGGAGTGCAGTCTCACTGTAAATACAATTCCATTGAAATTTAATTTACAAGTGCTGGATTTCTTTATTCATGAACTGGTATACTCAATTTAATTTAACAAGTGCGATATAAAATGAATGTGTGGCCTGGTATTAACGCTAAAAGCATTTTCATTCTAATAATTTTGCCTTAATATTATCTTAAAGTTTACTAATATTACATCATTACTGTACCTTCAATTTTACCTGTTATTTGTATAAACTTCTAAATATTGGTAATGAAATTTTCGACAGAAGCAAAGTTACATTCAATTGTCCCTATAATTAGGTTTGAAAAATATCGATAGAATTGAAATTTACGTTTTCTCACTAAATTTAGCGAAACTTAAGAAATAATTTTTACGGAAAAATAAAAATTAGAGAGTTTTTGATAATCATTGTGTTCAGAAAGCAGTAATACAGAAACATAGTGCAAAGTTGGTAGACTCTTGCTCTTCCTTGTTCTTTGGGTGAGGCATCCCACAAAGCTTTCTCTAAGAGAAAACCACAATTGTGGAAAGCACTTCATCATAGAGAATACTTTGCGGATGTCTGGCCAAAACAATGAGGGAGCAATTTGCAAGTGTGTGCTCCTTTTTCGTTTTTCGTGGCGTTCGGGTTGCATTGATGGACTAAATTGGCTCTACAGGGGCTCATTGTTTTATTTGATGTTCACACACAGACTCCGTGCGTGAAATTGCTTTTTGCGAGATTTGTTTTCCAGGAATCTTGAAACGATAATAAAACGCACTAATTTGCAATTAGGACTTGATGGCTATTGAACTCGTGTGGCAAGTAACTGATGAGTGGGACAAAGCTTGGGAACGCTTCAAAACCGAACATTTCTTGGCGATCGACATCGACGACATGGATGGCATCGCAAACGTTATGTTTCGAAAACTCACGAGACTAGTCCGAGAATTAAAGGACAATAACTGGGAGATAGTCGAATATTCTCGGTACGTTTTAGCGTCTAAAAGTTCCCTACATATACATTTAAACAAATATTCCATAATCAATACAGGCTCTTTGCAAACAGCGCATTTATCAAATTGGATTAATTTACTGTTTACTCGGAACTTTATTTATTTTACAAATGAATATAAGAAAATGTCATCAATTTTTACAAAACCATAAAGAAAAATCAATTCTTCAACAGTTACTTCTACACGGTAGTGACACTTACCGCATCGCAGCTCAAAATTTCAAAACCTATTTATCTCTAAACAACTTTGCAGATAAAAGTCGAATTTTATGTGAAAATACATAAGAAATGGGCTAAGCTTCTGGTTACTCAAAACTCAAATCGTTTGTCGGATAGAGCCGGAAAACAAACAATTAAGTGCGAGAGGGGTAGTCATATTAGACGTTTAACATTGGACGATGAAAATAGCAGCGGTGTATCTAATACTCGCACTCGTTTGAATTCTTTTAGTTTGCCTTATCTTGTTATTGCATAAGCTATTCTTATCGTTACGCGTTGCTACAATTGCATGCGGTTTTTAGGTGTGTCTATCCGATTAGTGAATGCAGGTTTTATGTGACGAGTAACGTCCATGACATACCTGTGAAATTAATTCTGTAACATCACTATCAATATTAACCAATTCGAAGGTTTATAAACTTTCGATAAATTCTAATTCTTTTATGCGCCATGTCCTTCTTAGAGAGCCTTCATACGTATTTTCTTCAGATCTCGCGTGGACAGATTCCGACGCACATTGCCTCTGATAACGGATTTGAAAAATCCAGCAATGCGTAAACGGCATTGGCAAAGGGTAAAGGATACTGTCGGCCGAGATTTCGACGAGTCCTCCGACGACTTCACACTCGACGCAGTGGCTGACATGCAGATGCAACTATTCGCTGAACAAATTGGTGATATATCGAATGCTGCTACGATGGAACTCGCCATCGAGACGGTATAAAGAATGCATGTATTTCTATGGAAGATTGAATGGATAACAGCGAGACATGCGAATTTCACATTGAGAAACAGTTTCTTATATACTGCTAAAGACATACCTGCTGTCAACTTTATGTTGCACTAAAAATAGAACAGAAAATATTGTTGTTTATCTATTTAACTATTTTCTCTTTTCCTTACATCAGAACTTGAGAAATATTGTCCAAGTGTGGGAAACAATGTGCATTGAAATGGCACCTTTCAAAGTGAAAGGGATCTTCAAGCTTACAACGGTTGATGAGATTAATCAAACTTTAGAGGATCATCAGGTTCAACTTTCTGCAATGAAATCGACAAGGTAATGGTTAAAGTTGCTCTACTTATAACGTTTTTTTTAACTTCACAGTCAGAATTCCATTCAAAATGGCAGCAGACTTAATTATGTACATGAAGGAATTACGGATTGGAAGTTATATCACATTGATTTTTGTAGTGGATTGCAACCAGAAAAGGTGCTCTTGAAATAAGTGTGCATCGGTATTCTACGCTGCTTTAACGAAGGCAAAAAAGTTTAATTTTCAAAAAATGTTTGTGCATGCAATTTCCTAGAAACAAGAAAGCCCATTGAATGGGTGGCGGGGGGCGTTCGTAGTTCGCCTCAGGAATACGAGGAAACGGGTACCCAATAAACATAGTAATGTAGCATCAATGCAATGGCAATTTAAATGAGAATAATAAGCTATGGTACTCGGAAGTTTGATGTCAGTCATTTTATTCTGCGTTACATTATTATAGCACCGTTAAATTTAATTAATGGTGCAGGCTCTACACATAATGTAACTGCCATGTACCAAATTGCATAACTGTTATGTAACTGCAATATGAGATTTACATGTAAAGTTTAACATTACAGTTATGTAATTCGTATAATTTATTATTATTATCATTCAAAATTTCTTATTTAATTTTTTGTATTGGGATATTTTGTGTATACCTTATTGAGGCTTTTACGTTGACCCTTTTCCCTTTAACCCCGTAACCTCTCCGTGCCAGCACGTCGTGCAGCGTACAATGCCGTCGGCAGTGTCGGCAGAGTAACGGCACATCAGTGTTTCGCATAATGCCGCTAGATGGCAAATGACTAAAGCATTTCTCGCAAACGAAATGGAAGCCAAAGTTATTATAAAACTGCGAAGATATTTTCGATTCAGCTGGCCTTGAGGAAGCTATCGTGTTAGTTTTTACATCCCTTCGATGAAATGAAAAAAGCCGGCAGGTTAACTTTTTTTCTCAACTCGTAATTTGGGAAATCACAGAAGTCACAAAACTAAACCATGATCTTCCATGGCAGACTGTGCCGACAGTCGAAGGCACAAGCATTTTTTAAATACATAGTAATGACACGATACCGGTAAAAAGTCATTAAACTGACACGGATTGAAATTCTGGGATACAAAAATCGAAATAACACTGCACTTTTTTTTAAATGTCGGAACTTTTATTTGCCTGTACAACTCTACTTATTTTCTCGGCGATATCGTCAGTGATGCAGGAATATCCTGTGAGTTTTTTCAGCCAAAAAAGCCGGTTTTTAACACGGACAATAATAATTTCCTCGTTTTTCGGAACGTTCTCACAAATACATTTTTTTTTACATTTGAACATTGATCGGTGCTACTCTGTCAATTTTGTCAAAAATCAACAATCATGCAGAAATACTAAATAATTTTTTCACTCCAAAGAAATATCATCATCGATTAGGGCCCGAGTACCATAAAATCGCCTTAATAAGAAAATTGCAAGGGTTCAGGCATTGTTTCCTCATTTTTTGTCCCCTCGTCGACAAACTTTTCTATATGACGAAATCAAACTTAAGCAACGTACGTTCGTGAAGAAAAGTCTGTTTATTTTGCAACTTTTTTCAACAATCTATCTCTCAGTTACACCTGCTTAATTTGACTGTAAGTCATTGTATTCTGACGAATATTTTGCAGATTCGTTGAACCATTTGCCGTTGAGGTTGACCATTGGGAACGGGCTCTCTCAACTGTGGGTGAGGTTCTGGAAATGGTTCTTGTCGTACAGCGAGGATATATATACCTCAACAATATTTTCAACGCCGAGGACATCAGGAAGCAATTACCTATGGAATCTGATGAGTTTGACAAATTTACCGATGCGTGGAAGGAAATTACTTCGAGAATGGCTGAGGCTCGCTTGGCCGTACCTGCCACCCATAATCCACGTGCGTTTATTAACATAAACAGATAATTGATTTTTTATAGTAAAGGGACATTTGAATTGTTCGTAGTTCAAATATTGAGGAATATGAAAATGCCAGCCTTTTAAAATGATTGCCAGCTTGTAGTAAACAAGCAACGACGAGTAAAAAGAAAGATAGCGACGAAATAACTCAAGCGGTTCTAATGTGCATCGACGCTATAAAAATAAGGATGCCAAGAGGCACCTTGCACATTGCTTCTTAATTGTTTTTCACTTTTTCCAAAGTTACCTTTTCGAGGAAGTACGTCTCTTGATGTTGGCTTCCTTATAGAGAAGAAGCTTCGTGGAAATGGAAAAATAATGAGGAGCAAAGTGCACCGTTCTACTTTGCATTCTTGTTTTAAATAAATTAACATCGATGAATATTATTCTATTTACGTACTAAATTTGAGAAACTTAACTTGAAATAATTCAAAATTCTATCAAATTAATTTTTTAATATCTTTTTTGCTAAAATATACATCTACGGTGGGTTATTTTTAAATAAATAAATAAATAAAATTGACTATGATATAGCTTAATTGTTATAGTACAGTATTTTGCAGAATAAACAGCAGAATTAGAATTGAATAAGGTACAATGGGTTAATTATTTCGTAGGCGGTTCAAAATTTTGTCTCTACGTAATTATATATGGGGTATTCCATGCCGATTCGACTTGGGTCAAGCCCTCGACCTTACGAATTTGGTCGACAATTGTTTCTATTATTGGACTAACTTCAGAAAGTATTTGAATATTTGTTGCCCCACATATGTGTCACTTATATCCGGAGCTTACAGAATTTTTGGCCAATATGTAGGAGCCCGAGAAACGATTGAATGGAGAAATAGTGAAATGCCATGTATTTTTAATAGCAGAATTAAGGCCTCCATTGCGAGGGTTAAATATGAAAATTAATATTTCATATTTTGAGAGGATTGTTATTTATTTAATTAAAAACGATGTGAGGGGCGTCAATCTTGCAGTCCGTGCTGACCCCAAATTACGGCCACCTTAATGGCCATGTCACGTTTGATCAATAGTTTTCCGTAATTAGCCAACCCTGTGCGAATATTTCGTGAACCTATGATTTTACTTGTGTACCAAATTTCATTTCAATCTTAGCATATCTATACACACGTTTACGTTCGGAATAATTTTTAAACTACTTTCGCTGTCTTTTCAGACATCTTTAAGTAGCCAGTGTCATTATGATTTTTAGTAACATTTCTTTCAATGATTCTTATATTGAATATAAAAATATATTCGTCTCCATGGAAGGACTATATGTATACATACAGGATAATGATTAATAAAAAAAAAATTATGACGGACCGTATTACGTTTTAAGTACTTTTTTCCAACAGCTGGTCTCCTCGAGCGTCTGAACAAGCTCAACGACAAGCTCGAAGCTATACAACGAGCCCTCGAGCAGTACCTCGAAACCAAGAGGCACGTCTTCCCAAGATTTTACTTTATCTCCAACGACGATCTACTCGAGATATTGGCCAACTCGAGGAGGCCCGATCTCATTCAGATTCACATCAACAAACTCTTCGATAACATAAAATCCCTCAACCTAGCCAAGGTAATAAGGAATCAATTTGCAGAACGATTTGGGATAAGACAGTGCGGAAACACATTTTTTTGTTCTGAATTTCGGTCCTTCAATTTTCAGGGTTTTCTTTAAATAATGAATTAGGGTAAACCGACCAGTAAATGATCGCTATCCATGGGAGTACGTGGATAAAAAAAGGTTCGTTTCCTGGGCTTTTTTTCGTCTGCTTAACCGCTCATTCACCAGTCGGCTTACGCTGCATTATATTCGTGATATTTTTTTTACCCTTTTCAAATTTATTAATCGCTGTTGAAAAAATTAATTTGCGTGTTTTTTTTTTCTTTTTTTTTTCGTTTCTGGTTCAGTCGATTATCCACAATTTGATTATCCAATTTTTAGTAAGGATTTAATATTTTGTGATTACATTATTTTTCCCTTCGGGGTCGCGTTTTCAAACCATCTGCAAAGTGATATCAATAATTTTCGTTGAAAATAAATTGAATCTTCTAGCTGCTTCAGTCGATTGCGAGGACATTGATAAACCAATCCCCGAAGTTTATTCGATACCATTGAATTCCATGAGTTCTCGGAATCGTTTGAAACAATTTATGGAATACTGTTGATTCGTTCTCTTTACAAATAATATTCCACTAACGTGGCGTAAACAATTGCCCATGAAAACGAAATGAGCCGGCTTTTTCTTTGCTGTTTCAGTCGTTTACTGGAAAGCATTTAGCCGAAGGGATGTCTTCGAGTGAGGGAGAATATGTAGAGTTCTTACGTCCAGTGACCCTGGAGGGTCAAGTCGAGTCGTGGCTTTGCCAAATCGGTGAGCTTACGAGTTTTTCAAAATTCTCCCCTGTTCCTATATTCTCAGCCGTATATGAATGAATACCATAAAACAGAAAAAATACGAGTAAAATATATTCAGGCTTGGACATAGTAGAGGGACATGCCGCAGGATTTAGAATGTAAATTGTTCGGGCAACGGAAAACAGGAATGAAATTTGCCTTCCTCTCATGCGGAAGACTGCAATTTTTGCTCTGCCCGTACGCAGCAAACCTCATTTTGCGACCCTTGGCTGTCCCATTTTTCGTTTTTCCGACTTTCGTCCCCTTTTTTACCGCGTACTTTACTTTATATCGTTCTTCTCTCTTTTTTTTTTTTTTACAATAGAGCAAGCGATGCGGGATTGCCTGCGAGAAGTGTTGCGACAGTGCAGACTGGATCTTCGAAAAATGCTCGGGAAAAGGGACAAATGGGTGAAGGAATGGCCGAGCCAACCAGGAATAACGTCCACTCAGATACAATGGACGAGCGACTGTACTCGAACACTTGTACATTGCAAGTGAGTAATAGTCGTGGTATCACTCTTATCACCTGTTCGCTGCGTCCACAACTGTTGACTGGTCACAACGCTTACAGTTGCGACATGACGTGTTTGATTTGTCGCCCCGGCATTCACTCTTCCATGCAATTTTCTGGACACTGTTGATGTCATGAGGAAGTGTATTAAGGGTATTCCACGGGTAGCAGGATAGATATCATCCATGCACATCAGGGTTCCGTTTTAATTAAAAACGTTGGTTACAAAATGAATTTTTCTTAACTCTACCAGAAATAATGTTGTACTAAGTAGTTGTTGTTTCCTCATTTGATATTGCGCTAAAATGTAGCACACAAGCGGAGCAGCAGCCCATCTTTAATTACTGCATTTGTCGACTAAATTTATGCAAAAATTTTGATTGCGCAGCTTAAACTTTTTTTTTTTTTTAATGCGTATTCGGCCAAATAATTCGCTAAATTATTATTGCTATTACACTATTACGCTAAATAATTCTTGATAAGAGCACGGGGTACAATGATTACGATTTTATGGAATGTTGAATTTTTCGAAAAATGTACATTATGGCATTAACTTGAAAAAAAAATTCTCTGAGATATCAACTCCAAATTTAGTAAGTAAACAAAATTATATTCAGTCATTAGAAATGTATATATCTTAGTGACGACAGGGCAGTAATTTTATTTCTATACTTCCTCATAGAGGTAGTTTTGTAGGAAGCGAAAAATAATGAGGAAGCGATGTGGAAAATTTGTACCTACGTAGGAATAAAATTCAGCGAATCATAAAACAATATCTGGAAAGTTCACGAGAAATTTCTGAGACCAAAGTGGTTAAATTTTCAGGGAACAGCTCGTATGCTGGATATACCGTGATAAATTATGTGTTTGCGGTAAAAACGTGAGGTTACCGGCAATAAACAGAAAGTGCTCTCAAGCGTTAAGTAGTGCGAGTATTTATTACGCGTACTTAACAACTAGATGGATTTGTAATTGTGCAAAATCATATTATATTCATATACTGCGCGATATAATGGATAAATAGATGGATTTAACAAGGTATAATTGTCATATATTTTTAAATGGCCATTGTCAATAATTATTCACTTTAACCTTTCCCTTAACTCTTTCAGTGTCATTTATTATTATTTTCTCGTGCATTCATAAAAATAAGAACCCATAATACTTCATTTAGCAGGAAAATCTATAAGGACCAGGCCTGACAATATAGTTTTTTAATCTTTCTTTGATAAATGTTAAGGAGCGCACCCTTGTGATTTATAAGTTACCCAGAAAAATCAGTACTCGGGGCGTCTGTCCATCCAAATACTGAATCTAAGCGATCAGACATGAGAGATCTTCTAATAACAAAGAAAAAAACTAAGAATCCTACAGCACGGACGTTTTGTGTATCCATACTCCAGGAATCCCAATACTTGAGTCCCTTTTCCCCTTTCTGGGTTAAGGGAACTTGGGGGACTTAAGAAATCAGAGAAGAAAACATCTTTAGAACCAAAAGTACTAAAACAACGAATCTGAAGAATCTAAAAAACCCCTCGATTTTTAATCGCGGAATATTTTTATAGTGTAGAGAGATAACAAGAAGAAAATGAAGTCGGTCAATCTGATGGCCACGACGTTAGAATATTTTATAACCAATACATAAATTGCATTGCAAATTACTTGATAAATACAAAATTATTTAAATGAGGAAATCATCCAATATAATTGAATAGTTAATGTATGTAATGAATGTGGATGCATATAGACTCATAACATTATTATTTCTGCCTTACTCATTATATTCCGTTACGAGTCTAGGTAGTGCAGAAGCTTAATAGTCCCTATCAGCTATTCAAGCTTTCAACGCGGTGTACACATAGAGAATTACTTCAAATAGCATTTCTATGATATGGTTTCGCTGCTGTCTAAAGCTTCATAGAATTTTCCGCCTCATATTCCTCTCGGAATATATGAAAGTAACTAAGGTAGTCTACTGCCACGATATATATTAAAAAATAACAAGGAGAAAATTGAGTCGGGCAATCTTATGGACTCGACGATAGAATCCTGAAGTTCTTCTATAGTAAATACGTAAATTGCACGGATACATCATAAAGTTATGTAATACCAGCGGCCAGGGAGTACATAGGTACGTCGCGTTGGGATAGAAAGGGGCTCTCGCGGACTGTGGACGAAACTGAGTGCTGCTCTCGCTACAACACGTAAATTTGGTAGAAGCATGCACATACTACAAGTACAACACGTACCTGTCTGGCTAGTAGCTGCAGGATTGGTTGACTCGGACGATGCCTTAAGCGAACAGGCCAGGCATGGTAACTCTAATAAGGTGAATTTTGCATATTCCGTACTCTCTCTCGGTAGCCAACACATGCAATGGCCAGCTCCATGTCCTCTTCCATACCCTTCCACACCCCCACCCCTCTGCTCTATCATACCGACTCTTCTTCTCTTCCACTTGCACCTTCTTCCGCTTTCCCCTCGGTATCTCTATTTCTCGAGTTAACTCAATCTCTCTTTCTAACACGCTGCCTTCCTGTCTTCTACCTTTTCCACTTCCTCTCTTCTTCCCTTTTTTCTCCCTTAATCTGCCTCGCACTCCCTCACGACCCCAATCTCTCTTACACTCACGATTCTTTACGTTTCCACCACCTATATGCACCTCTTCATAAAGGGTGGTCTGGAATTACCACAGCTTTTGCGAAGAGACGCAGCCTTTGCTTCCTCATGGAAGAGGATGTTTTAGTGACATTTTGTTTTTATTAAAAATGTTTATTTTTGTTTTCATTTTCCAGGATTCTAATGTCAGAATATTTTAAGTCACGAAAGATGAAAATAAAAAAGCGATGAGAAATAGTGCACGCTCAGTGCCGAGAGTGTCACTGTTACTGAGTTATCACACATACATTCCAAATCAAGAGTTTGATCAGCGTTTTGTTTGAATCCTCTTTGATAGGTAAAAGTCCAAAAGCTTATCAGCGACATTGCATATACCGAGAAAATTGGGTTTGAATACCAACGAGTTCGCCTCGTTCGCACTTCCTTAAGTTGTTTTCATTTCTTTTTCTTGTTGCTAGATAAGATATTCGCATCTTTGTTTCGTTGTGCAGAAAATCTCGACTCTGTTATCACACCATTCTGAGTAGAAAGAAAAATCGACCTGTTTTTTAAGTTTCAAGATTAAGCCGACCCCATAAGGAGGCAGGAGCGTCAGGCTTTAAATTGGATTATCCTAACATTTTCACGTCGTTGAAAGTTGTAGCTTTGCGGTTCCAAAATGATAGTGCACCTTGTCATTATTTGGAATGTTGCATTAATTAAAAATATCCAGTTATTAGGATTGGTCGGTGTTGGTCTGCACCGTATTAACCCTTAGCGCTCCATTGGCTCCGCTACGGAGCCATCCGTCATAAACGTACAAAAAGGTATGGAGCGCTAAGGGTTAAAGCTGTAATTCTAGAATTACGAAATGTACAGACTGACACGATTTTAGAAGTCGTACATGTTCATTGGGTACTACGGGGATGAACGATTTTATTAAAATTTCGAGTAGTACAGAAAACCTCTTGACTACTCTGAGTGAAATCGAAATATTGGACGTCTGGCCTATTCTCGCGTACTGCTCCCTTTTCTGACCGCACGCGCGCGGGCCGCTCACTGCGCATCCCTTTGTCTACCGTTGGGCTACACACTCGACGCCCTTAAACTATGGAAATTACAATTTTCTAGGAGAGTTCGAAATATGCTTTTCACTGTTCCATATTTTTGCTTCTTCTTGAAAGCTTTCTCTACGAATTAGTTCACGCATGTGTACTTAAAGGGGTTTGTGTTCTACTTTATGAAAAGTGTATTAAAAGTGGAACACGATGTGGAATGAGTAATTGAAGGTGAATTTTGTTTTTATATCGTGGAAAGCTTTTAGGATAAGTAGAGGAATATTAAGTTGATAACGTGTGTTAGCACAGTGAGGATAGAGATTAATATTAGCACAGGTCAAAGTTGTGAGCAACAATCGTCAGTAATTCACGACATTTTTTTTTTCAATCCGTGTTTAAATAAGTTCAGGAAAAAAACTTTTTGAAGAAGGTGCGAAACTTAGATTCTGTGACACTTGCACAAAGTTTCCGCTTTTTCGTGGTTGCAACGCGTAGCGAGCGCGATGTTATTTTGTTGGAAATAAGAAAGGGAAGCCTGTGCATGTCCAATGCCACGCTGTATACTTTTTCACTATTTTTTCTGCGGACTAGTGTGCAGAAGTTATTTTCTTGCACACTTTTGCCACACTGCATACTAAAGAAGTATTTTGCCATGATCTTTTAGCGTCTCACAGATCCCAATGGGCAGCTTTATATTCTGCACAAAATTATGATAAAACTGAGTTTTTGTTCAAACGTTATGACGTTTTTGATGGACTGTTGTCAAGTTACAGCGATGGGATGAATCGGTTGACCTGCCGGGGTAGTTACGATCTTCTCCTTACATGGGCTCTGGCTGTTTTATAGACTCGTGGAAAGCGATGTGCAAATTTAATCAACAGTGTATTTGACTCTGACAGGAATATAGTTCCTGTTTTCCCGGACGTGAGTTCTTGGTCACCCTGTATTCTTCCTCATTTCCCCTTACTACTCCAATCTCTTTCTCTCCGTTCATTCTCGGTCTTCTTTCACCTTCGGACCCTATTCCTCGTTTGCATATACCAGCGGTGTCGTGAATAATTTAATTCGCTGCACCCTGGCGAATCCTGCTCCTGCACCACCACCACCACCACCACGACCAGTAGTACCACTGGCACCGGCTTTGTACGAGGATAAAATTCGTCCGAGTAACTGCAAGCCATCCCATGAACGCATCGTGCCAGACACAGTTCGCTCGTTGCCCGAAGGTACTGACACGCGTACAGGACCACACACTAGAATAAAAACCGTGGAAAAAGACGAATGAAGAATAAAATGGGAAAGGAAGAACGAGCGACTCGGATACGAGAAATGTGGTTCGATGTTACGAGCGAGGTCAACGATCCGAGATGTATATCTATATAACGTGCTATCTGAAGCTACTGCTCACTTATAAACCCAGTTATATCACATCAACTACTAAAAAGGACATTAAATAAGATGCAGACTGGAACCTTCCACATTGTTTCCTTATTACTTCCTATTTTGATCAAAGTCACTTTTATATGAAAGTATGTTGATCGTTTTCGCGTTTCTCAGAGCGAAAGTTATTCGAAAAATGGAAAATCATGAGAAAACAATTTGCAAAGTGCCATGATGCGATTTTTCGTATTATAAAGTGGAGAAAATTAATACTAGAGGAGTTGGGTGACAAGAGGTCTAACAATTTATCGTGGATCAAAACCTCATCATTTTTATGTTTTGAGATAATATATACAAGGAATATTCGTAACTCATATCGTAAGCGGTGTTCTATCATATTTCAGTTTAATTACTCATATCTTTGTGAAATTATATGCTTCTTGTTTTACAAGTTACACTCTGACCTCGCAAACTGCAAATCGTTCGCGATCGTAGTTGCAGTTTTCAGGTGGCTTGACAAGCAGAGCTGACATCGTTTATCCATCTACCGATTTCCGCGTCAACTGCTAAGCGGGAGGCAGTGATTCTGAATTTGTAATATATTGTTATATGGAGTTGAAAAAAAAAATGCTGACAAATCAGTATATTATTTAACAAATCATTATGTTTCTGTTGCACCTTAATTTATTTGTGGTTACAAACCACTAAAAGTTACTTTAACAAATATCACTTATCCTCTTAACAGATCAAAGGGTAATACATTTTTGTTGTTAGAGCAATATAAACATTTGTTGACACTTAGTTAGCATGGACAATTGGCTGCAATAGCTCGTGATGAGATGTCCTAGCTTAAACAGTCCTCTCCGTCAATCTGCAATTTTAAGTCATTATTTTGGATCAAGAAACAAAAGATAGATCGATTTTAAACATAATAGAGATCCAAAATTCCATAATATTATGATTATTGTTTTGAATATATATAAAAAAAAGACAAAAAATAATACCTTGAAGGAGCCCTTAAGTTGATAATACAGATACATCGTTTTACAATTTTGATTGTATCAAGCCTACTCTCGTTTTGTTTATGGTTCGCTTAATTGAGAAACTTTTTGGCAGGATTCTTGACTCTAAAAGGCCATTGAAGAAATTGAGGAAGAAGCAGAATCAAGCACTGGCCAAATACTCGGAAGCGATAAGGGGTAATCTCAACAGACTACAGCGCTTAAAATTCAAAGCGATCGTTGTAATCGAGATTCATGCAAGAGACGTCGTTGAGAAAATGTACAAGATGAGTGAGTACCTCAGAATTCATTGTGCAATGATCCTCCTTCAAGAGACAGTGCGCCGCCACCCGTCGTAGCCATAAACTCGAACGAATATGCTAAAAACCGTTTGTTCAACTCAAACTCACATTTCTCGAAGCCGAAGGTAGAGTTTAATGCATTAACGGCCAGTAGCGAAGAGCAATTTATATTCCAGTATTTATCCTGCAAAATAGTGTTGACTGATAAACGCACATTTACATGAAGGTAAATTTTGACGGGGCATTTAAAAAGAATAATCTGTAGGTAGCGATTTAAATTTAGAACATAAATCGGGACGAATTTTCGAATGAATTACATAATTAACGTTGCTCTTTGAAGAAGGTACACTTTCAATTGACTGTTTTTCAAGAATAATCTAAATATTAGTTGCTTAAGATGTGAAAACTTTTGTTGCCAAAGGAGAAAAATATTTCATAACGAACAGTGATAATTAGACTCCACGGTTCCTACTATTAAATATCTTGATGGTTAATATGTAAATCGTCTTTTAAGGTCATTTAATTCCAATGCCGATTAATAAAATCTTGATCAATAAATTATGGACCATACTTCTCAATTTTTTCCTATTATTTGTTGCGAAATTATATTAAAAAAGTAATTTTAATTGCACTTATTCACAAGTATGAACATTATTTTGCAGGTTCTGATGGTTATTATAGTGACGCAAAAAATATGAACTCCTTTGACGATAAATTTTTGTTTCAATAAGTAATAAGAGCTCATAATATACTTGCTACAAAAAATATTGCAATTACGTTTTAAACAAATGTAGCATTAATTAGATTAGTGTGAAGTGGTTCAACGTTCGTAATAGAGAGACTCGGAGCTTAGTGTTACTTAGTCTAGATCGCTTGATCGATCTCGAACTGTAACAAGGTGACGAGAGGGTTGCTTAAGTATGTAGACGGTGAATATGATTGATCGTTTTAATCCACAGACTGTCGAGACGTTTCTGCTTTCGAGTGGCTGTCTCAATTGAGATTCTACTGGGACCGAGACATAGACGACTGCATCGTACGGCAAACGAATACCTTCTTCGTCTACGGCTATGAGTATCTCGGCAATTCCGAACGTCTCGTTATAACTCCGCTGACTGATCGGTAATTCAATTTATTTCTCTTTTATCGATACTTACGTCTATTCTTCACAGTGGGAAAAATCGAGATAAGAAATCGCTTATCAAGATTCCGAACCATCATCCATGGTGAATTGAAGTATATGTCGTGTGTGTTTTCTCACGTTTCTCTACCATTTATATTTTTTCCTTAGCCTCATTCAAATCTTACGTAGCAAACATTTTGCGAAACCTCTTCACTTGAGTACTTCGCTAATTACATGATGCGGAGACACGTCAGATTGATGAAACCAATTTGGTGCTAGAAACCGTGGGTGTGGGACAATCTTGCTTACCTCGCGTCCTCCGTCTTCCTCCTTCCCTCTTTCAGATCGTCACTGTCGGCAGTTGATTTATTGAGTTGCATTGCATCTAATTTCAGACCTGAGAAATTAACAGAATATTTCGTTCTAGTGACTAATCGAAAGTTACGTACAGCGATGTCACTGAGGTGACATGTCCGGCACGCTTGGAGCATATGGAAACGTTACTTAGATAAATGATAAGATTTTCATATTTTTCTTTCTTCATAAACGGAGTTTTCTTTTCTTGAAAAAAAAAAAAAAAAAAAAAAAGAAAAAAAAAAAAAAATGGGATTTTCATATCAGGGCCCTGAGTATGGTCCAAAACGTGTAGACAAGTGGTCTAAAAAAATGTCTGTACGCGTGTGTATGTGTGGGTGTACATGTATACCACTTTAAAAATTCGATCAACGATAACTCATGATCACTGTTTGGTATCGAGATGAAATTTGGCACACAAGTTAAGCAACAGCCCCTTTACAATTATTGCAGTTTTCGACGAAATCTATGGAAAATTAGATTTCGTAGCTTCTTACAATTTAACAATGTAGGACGTGGCCGATCTAACATCTGTATACATTTTTTAACTATCCTAAATAGATGTTTATAAGACCACAAGTACTTGATGTTGCTTGCTATAGAATTTAGCTCGAATCGTGATTAATTAAAATCTGAACTCGAATACCGAAAATGGCCTCTCGAATAAGAAAATTGACGTTACGGCATAAACTTCCCCAAAATTTTATCCATCTGTATGACGTCTATCGATCTCATGGTGCTCCATAGTGCTTCACTTGATTCTTATAAAATAGGCGAATAAACTACCATACCTATATAGGATCCTGACGCGCATGGCTTTATATTCCGAAGGCTATTTGTTTACTTGACGAAATTCAGAGAAAATAGAATACGTGCAGTCGCGTTGGAGAGAAATGCACGAGAATACTAGCACCTGCTCTTTTCGCTTTGCCGTATGCGATTGACTGGATTTAAAATGCGGTGCGCGGTTCAATTGTTGACATTGTTTATAGAACTGAGTGATTCGCCCACGAAGCGACGTCTCGTCGGTGGTACGAAGTATTCACACATCGGTGGGAGATGTGCAGATATGAAAACGCGTCTACTTAAGGAGGTTGAAGCCCTACACTCAGGAGGGTTGCTCCATAGACGCGTGCGGTCTGGGGCGTGTAGTAAGTAAGTGTGAGTTCCGCGGTAAAAAGGCCCAAGCGATTCGAGACAAAAGCTGCAAAAGTCAGTTTCACTCGTACTATCTCAAAAACAAAACGGTTAATTACTCTGAAAATTAACAGTGTAGCTTTGGACAGAGTTCCCTTGACCTTAGTATTTTTTGTACATGAATATCATTTCGCACACTTTTGCAGTGTCAGTTTAAGTGCTGTCAATCAGTGACGGATCTATAACAGCAATGTTGAATAGCCCAAGTTTGGTTGGCAATATCTCGGCGACTAAAGGGTGAATTCTGTTTTTAATTTTGGATGCTCTGAGCACAAATGTTATTCAGCATAATACTTATTCACACTGGAATATTTAAAATGCTATAGTATCGCTTCAACTTCCTTAAATGAAACGCGTCGCGAGGCTGGCTGTTTCCTTTTTTTTTGTTTCCTGAGGATTCTGCAACGCCACAACTTGGGGCTTCATAAAAAATATCTCCTTATATCAAGTAATGGCATTTTTTAAGGCATGAAAGGGTCAAAAGTCATCCATATTTAAGTGGCTGTGTTCAGGACTCATACAACCGTTGATAATATTTTGTTATATACCTGCAAGTGAAAAATAATACAAGAAATTCGACTATCGCCAATGACAATACTGAATACTTGCACATTCGTAGCAAAACATATTGAATTTTGAAAATGTGTAAGTGCTGGGCATAGCGAACAGCACGTGAGACTTGCCCCTGATCAGCAATGAAATTGATCGCGCTTCAGTGTTAGGAACGTAAAAGTTATAAATAGTATTCCTGAAATTCGCAAAATAGCATTTTTTAATTAGAAAAAGCTCAAGCTCTAATCCATATTGGAGCAAAGGCTTATCCCTTTATCGGCAACGAATTCGATTATAGCTCATTCTTCGGAATTTCGGAAGTTCGGAAAAGGCTGCAGGCACATATTGTGTAAAACGCTTGTTTCCGAATCAGCGATAAAATCTCGAGGACACCGTCGTCAGTGGGGCATTTAACAAAAAAAATGTTTGAACTTTTGAAAAATCAAATTCATAAATATATCTGAAGAGAGGTCCAATCATGCAATCCATTGACGTCGTCAATCTTATATATAAACATTGCTTTCTCATTATGCACCTTTCCCAAGGCTCCTTTTATGAGAAAATCATATTTCGTCAATCTAATTCTTCGTAACCATAGTTCTGAAGAAGGTGAAGCATGAGCGAGCAGCGTGCAGGGCCCGACTAGCCAATCTTTTTATATCAGGACAGGCTGAAGGCTGATCCACATTAAAGAGAGTTCAGTGCCTTTATTGGCAACGATGCCGGTTGCAGCTTTTTCGCAGGAACTTCGTAGTCGTAGATAACATCGTCGAATGTCATGAAATTGCATTTAATACATCAACAAAACGTCAAGGGTGATCGAGATTGTATAGAATGGTAGTTCCTTCATCGCCAACAAAATCTACCACTTCCCATTGTCGGAAACTCAGAAGTTATAAATAACGTCGGCGAATGTCGCGAAATTGCATGTTACTTATCGAGCACTTCGAGGATGGCACAATGCAAGCATGTTACACAAGAGTTAATCGTAAACAACGGGAGCTGGCTCGGTGTTGCTGTCTTTTCGACGTAGGTACCGAAACTATCGATGTTATGGTTGTAGTGGTGCGTGCTATCGATGTCCAACTCAAGAGACTTACATTCTGTAACAACGCAGAGTTCGGCTCGGCCCGGTTCTGCCACGGGGCGGTGGACGCCGACTACCGGCGGGAGGGTCGGCCCGGCTCTTGATTGTTAACGGGAATATCGATTTAATCTCGATAAAAGGCAGGACGTGGTAGTCTAATTTATCGAGGACCTGTCTCTCGATAAATCTTTGCCCGCGCTCGCGGATTTGTTCCATCCGCCTCGATACACGTGCTTCTCTGCTGTTGCAACACCGTGCGTTGCATGTCGTTAGTATCGACTTGCACGGACCATTCACTTAGCCGATTACTACGGTACCCGTACGGTGCGCCAGAATCGAGAATCTTACTCGCTGCGTCGTGATTTCCATCGTACCCGCCTCTCTACTACTTCATCCATCGAACAATACGGAGAGGCTAGGTCCAAGATATTTTTTAGATCAACTCGATTTATCTCTTGATTATCGAAATAACTGGGTCTAAGATAAATAGTTTTGCCCAAATCTGCGTGCTTGGGGTTATTTCCTGCGGTATTTCTGGGAACAATCCATTAAATATACGTTTTCTACTTGTGGCTTTTCCAACAATGAGAATCGATTGAAAAATCCAAAGTATTCGCTAGTGACATGTTAATTGTTGATCCTTTTTTGCCACGCCTAAAATAAAACATTTAAGTGTTTTTTTTTTTAATTTAACAAATGTATTATCTTTCTTTTTCTGTAGGTTAACTGTATATTTATCAGAAGCAGAGCAAGTCGTTCATGAGCAAATTGATAGAAGAGAGTTATTGAAAATGTCGCCATGTATTCCCATGTATTCCCATTTAGAATTTCTCAAAATAGGAGTCTATTGTTCAGATTGAGTTATGATAAGTGACTAATGTTGATATTGGTGTAACATAAGGGACTACTATTGATAATGTCCCAATCTGTAAAAACCTACTATTAGCATTGGCCCAACAAGGGTAACCTCGTTAAATGTGGCGATGGTTAAAAACAGCTCAACATTAGGAGGAGACCCTCAGTACATGATGAAGTCCGGAGGTTCAATGCTCCCGTGGATTATGAACCCTTGTGGTTTTGAGGACTCGGTTTAAGTTCTTCTTTGAAGTCTTAGATAAGAGTAATTCCACCGTCATATAATAAGAAATGTTTTAGGATAAGAAGGTAGATATAGAAACATATAGAATGTAATTCTCGTAGGTTTTTCATCTTTACATACATTCAATGGAGTTTTTGAGTTAAATTCGCGGTGAAGAAAGTGTAAAGTGACACTTAATGATTAGGATTTCAAAAAAATTGTACTATTTGACTCTTCAGATGCTATATAACCTTGACAACGGCACTCCATCTTTATCGAGGCGCAAGCCCAAAGGGCCCGGCGGGTACCGGTAAAACAGAGACCGTAAAGGACCTCGGCAAGGCGCTTGGCTTCAATGTCATTGTGCAAAACTGCTCGGAAGGATTGGACTACAAGAGCATGGGGAGACAATTTTCTGGTCTGGCCCAAACTGGAGCTTGGGGCTGCTTTGATGAATTTAACAGGTAAACTCTTGTAAGGGAAACACGGTGCGTAATTATATTTGGAAATGGAACCCATAAAAATTGTATTCTTACGGTACAAAATATTGGTCGTGTGATGTATAACCCATCAGAACTGGGGCTGCACCTATACGCAGTAGTCAACCCATTTTAGCAACAGGGCTTTGTACTTTCTATACCATGAGCACATATAAAGTACAGATTGTGCACCATGTACCAATAGTACATTGTGTACTATCGTCGAACGACCCATTTTTTACACGTATTTCAGTTACCGTTAATTGAATACATGCGAATTTTTTTGATAACAATATTCGTGCACACCGTATCAATGGCAATTTTTTGTTCCTTCTGGTATTGATGGATATCCCTTTTGTTCTCGGTCAATTCTTGATTCGCTTCAGGATAAACATTGAAGTGCTGTCCGTGGTGGCTCAACAAATTCTCTCAATACTGACGGCTCTCGCTCAGAAACTAACGAAATTCGTTTTCGAGGGTATAAAAATATCCCTAGTCCATACATGCGGAATTTTCATCACTATGAATCCAGGCTATGCCGGACGAACCGAACTCCCCGATAATCTCAAATCAATGTTTCGTCCGATCTCCATGATGGTCCCCGACAGCAGCATGATTGCGGAGATCAATCTCTTTGGTGAAGGATTTCAAAATACACGTGTCCTCGCGAAGAAGGTATAACGAATTACTCAAAAATATTAATAAAAACACATGTGCACTATATAAAATGAGTGTTAATGGAAATCCTGATTCAACATCACGGCGGTGGTCTATATGAGGCATTCCACGCCAATTCGGCAAATTCACTTTGGCCCCTCCCAATCTGTTCTACTCTTTCATTTTAATTATTGTAGTTACTTGAGGAATATTGAACTTTAATAAAAATGTTCACTATTTTTTTTGAGATTTAAAAATCTTGGTCTCAAATAAAAAATATGAAATAAAAAAATCAAGGATTAGATAACAAACAGTTTAAATGTAATTAGAAGGTGGGCATTGGGTATTTGCCCATCATTTTGGAATTTTGACATTTTTAAAATCTTTGTAAATAGTCTAACTTCAGAAATCTCTGAGCAATCAAGCTTGAACTCTTGATATTAAGGCACTTACATTGAATATGACGATGACGATATGTTGGAGCAGGTCGTATAAAAGAGAATGCGAAATTAAGGCTTTACGGTGAGCGGGAGGTCAGTTTTTCTGAGCTCTCAGCGCTCATACTTAAGTGAGTTTTTTTCGTGCATATGCCGAGAGCTGTGCAAGCAAATTGTAGGGGGTGATAGGAAGGGATGGTTAGGAGGGGATCATGGTGAAAACCCTCACGGGTGTACCTGGGAATTGGAACTGTATAAACTGGAATAAAATATTGCTTTCTACTAAAATTTATATCAAACTCGTATATTTATTTAATCCGACGGCTTTTCCACATCAGAACCCATGTTTTACATTTCTTTTTGCATACAACAATGCATTCTATCGAAATAAAGTATTAAAAATTTGGAAAAAAATGGAAATTTAACAGGATACACTAATGAGTTCTGACGAGGTCGGAAGTGTACAAGACTTGAAAAGCATGACTCAATATTTCAAGTGAAGGTTAGTACAGTTTTGAGGAAACACTGTTGTACAGCAGAAATTTCTTTATTGAATACATTGACAAAGGTTTTGCACCCTCGCAGATAAAAATCAATATCTCCATGCTAACCCCCTTTGGGAGGAGGAAATATAGTGTTTGTTGTAACTGAATGGGGTAAAGCGAGAGCGTTGAAAGAGCCGCGAAGAGACACGCAGTACGTTCAGAGAAGCAGGCTAAACTTTCATATCTCTATGTGCAGGTGTTCACTCTTTATACTTTGGCACAACAGCAGCTCAGCAAACAGTACCATTATGACTTCGGTCTCCGTGGAATTGTCACTCTGACGCGCTATGCCGGCAAGAAGAGACGTCTTTACCCCAATTTGCCGGACGAGGAGGTAACCTCTTGCACCATCCTATGCTCCGAACGCAATTAAAGTTGTCAAGTTTGGAAAGCGCTGTTACCATCTCTGGACTCATTGCAGAGCAATGGAACGTTTTCTAGCAATTTCCACCCACTCCTGCAAGGCCAAATATAATCTTGAGAGTCCTAAGTGTGTGACAATAATTTTTGTTCTGGGGATTATAAAAAGATAAATGAAAGTGTCTGCCTTTTTGTAAATTCCAAGTTGACGAATTAAAAGATTTTCAACGGGTGAACTTACAATCAAAGGCGATCGTCGTGAGAATTTTCTGCGATTTATGGTGGATGTCGAACGTTATGGAATTCATTATTCCTTGTACATTATTAATTCGCTGAGTTAAAAGAAATTGAGATCGCAAGCTACTGAATGAGCATTTGAGCAAGCTTGCAAAGCGGTATCTTTGCACGTAGCTTCCTTATTATTATTATTCACTTCTAGTTAAGGTTTCCACTGTGAGAATACCAAATGAAATTAACAATCCTCCTCTCAGAAGTATCTTCGTGAACGGTGAAAAAAGTATGTAATGCAAACGGAATACGCTTCCTTGTAGGCTTGCATCATCTAACGATAGAGTGAACAAAAATTCGGGCAAAAAAAATCCTATACTCAATTTTCCTCATCTTGCAGGTCATTATTCTTGCAATGAAAGACATGAACAAGGCTAAGCTAACGTCTGACGACTTGCCACTCTTCACTGGCATAACTTCCGACTTGTTTCCAAGTGTTGAAGTCCCTGCGGTCGATTACGAGGAGATCGTTCAGTACATAACGGAAGAAGCTATAAAAATGAAGTTGCAGGTGGGTTTTGAACTTCATTTCCAAATCTCCTCATAAACAGATCATCAAGGATGACACGAACGGATAGTTTTGTGGTTTGATGGCCCGTTGTTAGTTTTGTGACATTCTGTATATTATAGATCATTGTTTCCTCACAGCCTGTACCACTGGTAATCACGAAAGCGATAGAACTCTACGAAACAAAGAGCTCGAGACACTCCACGATGATAGTCGGACGATCGAACACTGCCAAGACCGTAACTTGGAAAATTCTAAGAAACACGATCAACGCTATGAAGAGAGACGGGAAATTGGGTTTCAATTCTGTTACCGAGTATCCGATCAATCCGAAAGCTCTGAACCTCGGTGAACTGTATGGGGAGTACAACATGTCGACTGGAGAGTGGTTGGATGGGGTCATATCATCAATTATGCGAAAAGCTTGCGCAGGTTGTTATTTACACCGTAATATATATATTTTTTGCAGTATTTTCAATAAACAATAGACATTCATTTGATCTTTAATCATTTAGATAACACTCCCGATGAAAAGTGGATACTTTTCGACGGTCCAGTCGACGCTGTTTGGATTGAAAATATGAACAGTGTAATGGACGACAATAAAGTGAGTTTAGCTATCGGGAAATTGTTTGTTATTCAATATTTTTTGCCTAATTCTAACAAACGCCACTTTTCTTGTCCTTGAAATTGTAATAGCTCTTGACTCTTGTGAATAATGATCGGATCACGATGCCGGAACAAGTATCATTACTTTTTGAAGTTGAAGACCTTGCAATGGCTTCTCCAGCTACTGTTTCACGAGCTGGAATGGTATACAACGATTATAAGGATTTGGGATGGCGACCGATTGTCGATTCTTGGCTGGACAACTACAAAGATCAGCCGGAGTTTGTGGAGGAGGTATTTTTCGTTCACCCAGATTAAAATGTTCATATAACGATATTTTTTTCGCTCGCATCATAATTTTGACAATTTGTTTCTTGACGATTTGGGCTTCAAAGATGAATCAACTGTTCGATCGACTGGTGAACACTGTTTTGAGATTTAAGCACCTAAAATGTGTGGAGCCTGTAATTGTTCCTGAACTGAATGCAGTTCAGTCGCTGTGTAAGCTCCTGGAACTTTTTGCAACACCTCAGAATGGCGTAGAGCTCAGGGAGGACAGGGACACGTTCGACTCGATGTGCAAGCTCTGGTTTCTTTTCTGGTGAGTTTTTCTCAGGACTTCATGTCCTTCGGATTACTTTTTCAAAGATATTCTTTTCTGGATTCGATGTAACCGTAACTGATATAATATCGTTGACAGGTTTATAGATATCTAATGGTGAATCAATATCTAAATGTCGCGAAAAAAATAGCATGCAATAACCGTTGGCATGCCTAGCCGATTAAATGTTAACAGAAAATGGTGAGACCATTGCCCTGGATTTTGGATAAATTGAAAAGACTTAAAGATAAAATATAACTTTGCGTTAAGAAGCCACCGCGTCTTTTGATTAAACTTACAGCAAGCACGTTCATAATTAATGGTAAAATCTTTAACAACAAATGATGAAATATCGTATCGTATAGTTTGTTTGAATTAAAGGGAAAAATAGAATTTTCCTATAATCTCTGTATGACAAATTTATGTTACCTTCTACTCGATATATGACAATTTCCATCAGATCCTTCTCTCCGCGTGGGAGTAAAAGTTGTACCGTCAGCTTTTCAATTTACCTGAGTATTTTTCCGATGTTGTACTTTCGACACAGTATGGTATGGTCACTCTGTGCATCCGTGGACGAAGAGGGGCGTCAGAAAATGGATAACTTCATAAGGGAAATGGAAGGGTCATTTCCCCTGAGGGACACCATCTACGAGTATTACGTTGACGTAAGACAGCGCAGCTTCGTCTCATGGGAGGAAAAATTGTCGCAGTCCTGGAGGTTCCAAGCTGGGTAACGAAAACCGCGTTAACTAACCGTATACACGCAAGATTAATTTCGCAAAAGTATTTTAACTTAGTTTTGGTTGTCTTATTTACTTTTTTCAACGGTTTGCGTTATCAAGATAGTATCTAATTGCTTTTTGTACTTTTCATTCCATTCATCTGGTATACGTCAGTATATTTCCAGCCACTTTTCTGCCTACTCGTTTTCATAGAATATGGTCTTTTTAGCGTCGTCGGAAAAGAATATTATTATCTTTACATTAATATCCATTGCAATTGCGGTCCAACTTGCCCCGAGTCAACGAAATGTTCTAAGGTACTCCAACCTATGAATTTGTCGTTGCGACAAACAATCAAGGGCATAAAAAATGTTGAAAAAAATGAACGATGTAACTAATTGGTTGTAGAACACAATCCCAGCCTTCATATTACGAAATATAAACTGAGTTTTTGTATTTGATTTTTCAAATCTGTCTGAACATCTTTTTTTTTTAATATAGCAAACTGATAAAAACATAAATGGATCATTAGAAGCGTTCAACTAAAACAATTTTTAATAAAATAAATAAAATGTTCGCGATCCCGAAAAACCGCAGCGAAAATCAACATGTATTTTTTTTATTCGCTATTCATTTTCGAGGGAAAGATTCAATTTTTCTTTCATAAAGGTACGATTGATTATGTACCAATTTTGTTTTTATTTGGATTATCGCAGTATTCCCTTTCACAAAATAATCGTTCCGACGGTTGACTCGATTCGATATGAATATTTGGTGAGTACACTTCTGTCGAATGGAAACCCGGTGATGCTGGTGGGACCTGTGGGTACTGGAAAAACGTCTACAGCACTGGCGGTTCTCGATTTGCTGGATCGGACAAAGTACAGTCTTTTCGTCGTCAACATGTCGGCCCAAACGACTTCGAACAACGTTCAGGTAAGAAAAGAAAGCTCTCAGAACGCCCCCAGTTCCTTCCCACTCGCCATCTCCGAACATTAAGCCAACTTTAACTTACAGGAAGCCATAGAAAGCAGAGTGGAGAAACGTACGAAAGGAATTTACGTTCCATTCGCCGGGAAAACTATGATCACTTTCATGGATAACTTAAACATGCCTATGAAAGAAACTTATGGATCCCAACCTCCATTGGAGCTGATAAGACAGTGGATTGGCTATGGATTTTGGTATAGTGACTAAATATATAATGCAGAAAATTGCACATCGTTTGCGTACTACTATTACTTATCTATATCTTCAGTCTATTCTATTCTATTCTATTCATTTGATTTTCTTATTTTTTCATTGAATCGTTTCTTTACTCTATTTCGGTTTTCCATTAACGTCAATCACTCCTTTTAATGCACTACTGAATCGCATTTGTACGAAGATGCAGGAAAATTGGAAAAAACTGGTAAAACCTATTTTTTTTTTACCGACTTTCTACTATATGAAAATATATTAGGAGCTAAAAGAAAATGCGTGCGGCTCAGCGATTGGCGCGCCTTTCAGTGCACCGTTAAGCGGTCACTCATCCAAGTTATGGCCGCAACAAACGTTGCTTGATTATGGGAATCGTCGAACCCACCTGCGTTATTCGCTTATCAAATTTATCTCGATTGCTCTAGAATAGAATAGAATAGAACCTGCTTGGATCCTGAGATTACTCCTCTGGGAACTGGGGATACAAAAATAGACGGTATATTGCGTAGGACTTGTAAACTAGGCGAAGAAAGTACAGGGGAAGCCGTAGGGTAGAGAGAAAATAATGGAAACTTACGTAGGGGCGATGGATCAGACAAGTCGAATGATTGATAACAGTGATTGATAAGTAATTAGCTTAGAAAGAGAATAAGTGAGTAGGACGAGTGAGCTGAGCTGACGGACGCTCAGATCAACTCAGACACTTCCTCGCCTGCGTTATTAGTCCTGATGTGATGTCGCAGAGAGCGAGTCTGAAACGCACCTAGCGAAGGGGCTTACGAAATAGAGATAAATCGTCCATTCTTTATTAATTTGCAGTCGATTTCATCATCAATTGAATTTGTAAAAATAAATAACTCATGAAGTTTTTCATAAACATTTACCTAAAATAATTCCTAAGATCAAAACTTTGGCTCGGACCATTACAAACAGCGTGTACGCATTTTTGGAGTACGCGAGAATATTATGTGAAAGATTTCAAAATTTCAAAACGTGACATAATTGGGCAATAAATAAAATCGTACATTTCTAAGGATCACGCGAACTCATTTTGTAAATCTAAAAACTTTATCTGCAAGGTCCACTCACAACAACAACTTTTAGCTACTATACTTTTTTTTTAGAATCTCATCCTTTCCAAGCATCCGAAAAAAAATTGGCCCTCTTCTAAATTCAATCTTATTCAAAACACGGTTATAGATAAAAATTTTGAAAAGATTGAGTATTCGCTTTTCCTCCAACCTTACATGACAGCAAAAAATCGCGATTAAAAAAAAGGCATACATAGTTTCCTCGATGAGGAGGAAATAGAATATAATACTCCACCAACAGGATCTAATTTCTACCTCGGGTGAGTGCTATCCTAACTTAACTCGGATAGCATTTCTCACACGCGGTGAAGATTACACACTTTCCTCCCTAATAGAATATAAGATATATATCATTACATATCTTAGTAATCCAATCACAAAATAAAACAAAAAATAACGAAAACTTCATCATGAGAAAGGGAGAAAAGTGAGAAAAAGAGACTAAAGCTTGAATGGCATTTTCCGCATTGATTACATTTCATTATTCAGGTATGACAGACAAAATCAAACGAGAAAGTACATTCAGAAGATGCAGCTAATGGCCTCAATGGGTCCCCCGGGTGGAGGGCGCAATTCCATAACAGAACGTTTGCTTACTTGCTTTAGCATTATAAACATGACGTTCCCAGCGGAGAAACAAGTAACCCGGATCTATGGCACTATGTTGAATCAACACTTGCTTGACTTCCATCCAGAAGTTAAGGGGCTCGGTGAGTATAATGCATCTTAAGTATTGTCTGTTTAAGCCCTTGCTGTAAACCTGTTATCGATGCTTATGGCATTAACTCGTAACTGCCGATAATGAGCTACGTACTGGCACATTTTCAACAGCATTAGACGTCACTTCTTCAAGCATAGAAATGTACAATAATGTCATACTCAAGATGCTACCAACCCCAGCTAAGATGCACTATCTGTTCAATTTAAGGGATATTTCTAAGGTAACATTAACAACGCATTGTGAAGTTCTACCATGTAGCGCGGAAAATTATGTAAACACACTTAAGAGGAGATTGTGCAGTTATGACCCGTGATATTCATTGATACATATTTCATGAGTTTTTAATTTACTTTGAGGCTGAAACTTGATGTTGACTAAAAGACAAATTTTATTAAGTCAACGATATTAGGTTACCTCAAAATAAATTCGGGTGTTTCCGAGTAAGTTTGGCAACATTTTTTAAACATCCTCTTAGTGTGATTGCTAATGTTTCATTTAAAAAAAAGGCTATTGACAACGCGAAATAATCACTTTTTGCTTGGCATCATTGCCTGAGTTTTTATACTCTGCTAATAACTTTTTTCTTTTAAATCTATGGCTCTGGTATCCTTGAATAATTGTCAGTTATGCAAATAATGAAAGTTAAAATGAACGAAAAATTATTTCTTGAAGGGATCAACAGCATGTGCTTTTTTTTTTTTTTTTTTTCATATAATAGGAGCAAATTGAAAAGATATCCATCAATGAATACCCTTGATTTTCACGTTATCCCGTCTTTTCATAGATCAGCCATTGTCATTATTTTAAACGTTCGTTTCTTTATTAAAGATATTTCAAGGCTTACTTCGGAGTCATAAGGATTACCAGTACTCGAAGGTTACCTTCCTCAGATTGTGGGCTCACGAGACCTTTCGAGTCTTCAGTGATCGATTGACTGATGAAAAGTATGTCGATATACTGATATGGAAAATCTTGTTTTTTTTTTTTTTTTTCACCTAAGCTTGTGGATTATCTTCACGCCAGATTTTCAGAATAGATAAAATGTTTTGTATTTGATAAATACCTTGCAGAGACCGCGAGTGGTTTGTCAGCCTATTGGGTGATCAGCTTGGCAAGTATTTCGACATAACGTACCACAATCTGTTCCCGGAGAAGCGTTCACCAATTTTCGGTAAGCGAACAGTAACTACTTTTGGTATGCAACGACGTAACCATTAGAGGATATTGGGTGAAGTTTTCGTATCCCGGAATTCTCGTAGCCGTTGCATTTTTATTTACGAGAACATCACTAGAGTGGACGTCTACACGACGTCGCGTTAAAAGCTGTAATGAAATTCCGTGGAAACGATCGTTCCGGGCCTTTGCTTATGGATATCGCAGTAAAAAATATATAGTCTTGCTGATAGCGTCAGTAGCTTGCAGATTTCTTGAGTAAGCTAGTATATAGTATAATATCTCTACCATCAATTCGGCGTCGTATCGCCGCTGGCCTTTCGAGCGTACTTTAGTATAACGAATTCATTAAAATTTTATTATTTGCTTAGCTCTATCATAATGTGTTTTGTTCATAAGGTGTGCCTTCTGGGTTCGACACACGAAGAAAAATAACAATTGGAATTAATTGAATTATGAAACTGCTGGGAAAAGGATTCGTTAGTTAAATAGTTACATTTGAATTGAATGATCGTGGTCATTGATTCATAAGGACCATGTGTTTTGTTAAAAATTCAGCTTTACCAATCAGAATTTGCCATTCATCGTTACGTTATTAATATTTTTAGTTCAAACAATCGATGCCTTGTGTTCATCCTCAATTATAACTTTGATAATTTCTCAATTGCGTTAATGAGTGATTTAACAACCGGTACAGGTGGCTTTATGAATGCCTGGAATATATATGAAGATCTCCGGGATATTGATACCCTTCGGAGATACATCGAAGCTCAACTCGAAGAGTACAACTCATCAGCAGGTGTCGTTCGACTTGAACTGATACTCTTCCGTGACGCTATCGAGCACATATGCCGAATCATTCGTGTAATTTCTCAGGTATGTGATAGATGTCCAGTTTGTCGAGTTGCACGATTGAAAATTGCAATTTTCCCATCATTGCCTCCAACTCCTAAATCAATACCCGAAGCTCAGAGAGTGGACCTAACAGGCACAGTTAAACTGATTACAGACTAATTCGGGGCTGATATAGTGATTTGCAATAATCACGACCTATGAGGAGACCCATGAGTGGTTCTGAACACCTTATGGGGGGATATAGAGACTTGAAATAGCCAATATCTGGGTGTTGGCACATAGCTAAATTAGGTGACTAACAATAAACCGTATCTCGAGAGAGCCTCTGTTATATTGTATCAGTAACCTTTGGCCCCGAACAAGTATGTGTGTGCTTAACTCGAAGAGTACAACTCTTCAGCAGGTGTCATTCGACTTGAACTGATACTCTTCCGCGACACAATCGAGCACATATGCCGAATCATACGTGTAATTTCTCAGGAATGTAATAAAAGTCCAGTTTATCGAGGTGCACGATTGATTGCAATTTTCCCATCATTGCCTCCACCTCCTAAATCAATACCCGATACTCAGAAAGTGGACCTAACAGGGACAGTTAAACTGATTACAGACTAATTCGGGGCTGATAAAGTGACTTGTAATAATCACGACCTATGAGGAGACCCATAAGTGGTCCTGAACACCTTATGGGGGGATATAGAGACTTGAAATAGTCAATACCTGGGCGTTGGCACATATCCAAGTTAGGTGACTCACAATAAACCGAATCTCGAGAGGGCCTCCGTTATATTGTATCAGTAACCTTTGGCCCCAAACAGGGGCTTGGGACAAATGAACAAACGACTTTCGTTGTATCTGTATAAACAAAGTGGGAAGTTTATATGCATGTGTGTGCTTAATTCGAAGAGTGCAACTCTTCAGCAGGTGTCGTTCAACTTGAACTGATACTCTTCTGCGACGCTATCGAGCACATATGCCGAATCATTCGTGTAATTTCTCAGGTATGTGACAGAAGTCCAGTTTGTCGAGTTGCAGAATCGAAAATTGCAATTTTCCCATCATTGTCTCCAACTCCTAAATCAATACGCGAAGCTCAGAAAGTGGACCTAACAGGGACAGTTAAACTGATTACAGAGTAATTCGGCGCTGATAAAGCGACTAGCAATAATCATGACATATGAGGAGACCCATAAGTGGTCCTGAACACCTTATGGGAGGATATAGAGACTTGAAATAGTCAATACCTGGGTGTTGGCACATAGCCAAGTTAGGTGACTCACAATAAACCGAATCTCGAGAGGGCCTCAGTTATATTGTATCCGTAACCTTTGGCCCCGAAGAAGGGCTCGGGACAGACAAACAAACAAACGACTTTCTTTGTATCTGTACAAACAAAGCCGGAAGTTTGTATGTATGTGTGTTTTTGCCCCCTACGGACGATCGCGAGAAATGGGGAGGTGGTTCCCAAGAGATAGGCGGGAATTTGTGGATTTCAGAAGATATGAAGGATCAATGGAAGGTGCTTCGGCGAATGACCGTCATTCGCCGAAGCACCTTCCATTCATCCATTAATTTCACGGCTGAGAAAACTTTCAACATTGATATGAAGGATCTTCAGAAATTAATTAATCACTTTTTTGGACAGGGTTTTGCAAAAACGTTTGAGTTGGAAAGGCCATGCAAGCTCACAAAGCTTACTATCCACAATAATTTACTAGTTTTTAAAATTATAACAGCCACGTGGTCACATGCTGCTGGTAGGTATTGGTGGAAGTGGACGACAATCTCTATCAAGGCTCGCTGCTTACATGTGCGAGCTCAGCACATTCCAGATAAATATTACCAAGCAATACCGAACTTTGGAGTTTCGAGAAGATCTCAAGACCCTCTACGCTCTTACCGGCGTCGAGTCGAAACCCACGAGCTTCCTCTTCAACGATACGCAGGTTGTCGAGGAACAGTTTCTTGAGATAGTCAATAATATCCTGAGCACAGGGGAGGTGCCTAACTTGTATAAGAGTGATGAAATGGAGGACGTAAGTTTTTCCCCTTCAATTTATTCATTATTATAGGCTAAAACCGATAGTTATTTCTGAGGGAAATCATTGATAAATCTTATACTAAGATTGGGTTGTTTAAAATACACTCTAAAAATGTATATTTTTGATATAAGCATATGGATCATTCTATGTCAAGCGGGGCACCCCAATTTTTCGAATGCTCAAAAGTCCTTTAAAAACTTTAATAATATAGTTCCAAGAATATCTGGATCTTGTAAATACATTTTTCAAACTTATGATTCGCTTGAGTTTGAATTTTTTCGATTTTTATTTTGTGTCCGCGTATAAGGAAAATTTAACGTTACACAATTTCTCCAGGCAAAAATGTTAGGGTATCAAGTAGATCGCAAGATCGTGTTGAAATTTTCTAAAATATTTCATTTTGATGCATCTCGAAAGTGTCACTTTTTAACATATAATTTGACATAATTATTTTTATGCGAGTAGTTAATGACTTTGAGTGCAGTAGTACATGAAGTATCAATGATATCAGATCAAAACGTAGAATGAGTAAAATAGGAGAACCTGAGTTATGACGACAGCCATATAATTAATCGGAAAGATTTTATGATTTCGGTCCCGTAAAGTTTCAGATGGTTTCGATATTGTTTTCACGAGATGCCTCGTTAATCTTGGCTTTTAATCAATCCTTCATACACTTCCAGGAAACTTCACGAAATATCAAAAGTGTTTCAGATTCTTCATATAGTTATCCTAGACCTAGTAGAGCGTTACGAACAGTAGCGCTCCGGGAATTTTAAAAGAGTAATTTAATTTTAACGACGATGAAGCGCGTCGTTTACACGACCAAGCTATGGTATAGCACGAATATAATCCCTTTTTAAACGTGAAATCAATACAAGAACCGCATGGACGTTTGCTTGATACTTTTTGGTTGTTCGATGTTGATACTTGACTGAGTCTTTTCCGAAAAAAAATTGCAGATAAAGAATCGACTTTCGAAGGAGACAACGAAGGCAGGAGTGATGTCGACAACAGAAGCGATATATCTGTTTCTAATCGAAAGAGTCCGAGCAAACATGCACGTGATATTGTGCATGAGTCCGATCGGCGACGCGTTTAGAAACCGATTACGGCAGTATCCTTCTCTTATCAATTGCACAACGATCGATTGGTTTCTCTCTTGGCCAAGAGAAGCTCTTCTCGAGGTTGGCAACAAGTTTCTCATGAATCTCAATCTCGTCCTGACTATCACTGGCGAGGACAAAGTGGTGAGTTCCCTGGTTTTTCTCGTTCGCTTTTTAGGGCCTTGGATTCACTCAAGCATCTATGACTCTTCTTTTTTAATAAATTGCTGATCCTCCGTCCGATCGAATCATTCAAGCCTCTAGCCGCTACCGTCGCGTATTTGATGAAACTTCATTGGAGACACTTTTTTTTTTTTCAAGAAAATTGTAGCAATTTTGTCGTCGCGTAATAGCTCGGAAAGTTCATTTTTCACGAGTGCGATTTTTCTAGTATTCGGTTTCAGAAAAAAATCCAATAATTTCCTGATCTTCATACTCTCTGACTGAATTTTGTCTTCAGCTTGTACATAGTAGAAAAATGTTCAATAAATATACCTGAATGGAAAAAAAACGAGGAAGTGACATGCAAAGGTTTATTAATCTTGTTTGTGTATTGAAATAACCTAAGTCAATTGTGCATCCCGCATCCGTCGTGTTTGAAAATTTTTCATCTATCATGAAATAAAAAATTCATTTTTTAATCAAATGCAAATATTGTTGCTAGACGAGGCGTTACCTCTTTGACATGAATAATTTGTTGATTTGTTTCGATATAATTATGTATAAATTTTCTATATTTCCAAGCACGAATTTCGTTCTCCTCACAATCTTCATTCGTTTTTTAGGAAGCACGGAGATCCGCTACTGCAGCGCCTGTTCTACCGCTTTCGGAGAGAATTCGTGATGGTATCGCCTCGACCTTCTCCCTTATTCACGACAGCGTGGCCCAATTTTCCCGTAGGATGGCGACGGAGATGAAACGATACAATTATGTCACACCCACAAATTTCCTCGAACTCGTTGCCGGATACAAAGAGTTTGTGATACAATTTATTTTACAATTTTTCATTTGATATTTCTACGATTGCAACTTTCTAAACGTTTAATTTATCGTGCAAACATTTTTATTAAATTGCATAAGATCATTTGCAAAAACTGTAAAAATTCTTTTTATGCGGGTAAGAAAATAGGTGTAGCAGATTTTTATAATATTATAGAATGCTGACAGCAAAGAGACAAGAATTGGCGGACCAGGCCAACAAACTAGGAAGTGGCTTGTTTAAAATTGATGATACAAAGGAAAAGGTTCACGAGATGGCCCAAGAACTTGAAAAAACGCAGGAGCAGGTGCAGCAGTCAACAAGAGAGTGCGAGGAATTCCTTGTTACGATAGTGAATCAGCGTCGTGATGCTGATGAAACACAGAAATTGGTCACTGCTAAATCCATTCGTATCACTGAGGAGTCAAAGGATTGTAAGAAATTAGAGGAAATCGCTCGAGCGGATCTTGCGACAGTAGAACCTGCGTTGAATGAGGCCATGAAGGTTTCCTACTTGTTTTTATCTCTCGTGATTTCGTAGCTTTTTCAGCCGTATCATCGACCACTTCTTTTTACAATTTCCTTCGTTTCGTCCTGAACAGGCTCTCGATGCACTAAACAAGAAAGACCTCTCAGAAATAAAATCCTTCACTCGTCCTCCAGCCAAAGTGGAAATGGTGATGGAAGCAGTGATGATACTGAAGAATTCGGAACCAAGTTGGGCAGAATCGAAACGTCAACTCGGCGACGTTAATTTTTTAAACACGGTAAGGCATTTCTTGCCGACGTGTAAGCTCGGTCTCTTCGTCTTTGTCTCAATTTATTCAGGGGATCTTTGAGAAAATCTAATCGCCTAATCGCAATCAAGCATTAAGTGTTTTTTTTTTTTTTCATGTTATCTAAAAAAGTTGATGTTATCAATTGTACACTATTAAGGTTATTCGATAATGAAGCGCTTTTGTAAAAGGTCTATTTTATTTGATTTCGGCTGTCAGAAAATCGATCATTCCTGCGTCCATTGATACCCGAAAAATTGGATTTAATCATCTCGTTCCCGAACTATTAATTAGTACAGTTTATTGTCTTAACGCGAGTGCATAGAAGAGGAGTTGTTATTTTGGGAATAATACGTCTTTGCACGAAATCCGTAAAAAGTATATTTAAAAAAAAATCGATCTAAGAAGAAGACTTTGAGAAAATATAGAATGAAACACAAACTCTATCTATTATTTTTGAGATCATGAATAAAAGAAACATCGGCGTCTCCAATTTGAGCCTCTTTCCCTCTCCTATGGCGCGGCTTCTTGCAAGCCCCTCAACGTCGTCGCATCTATCCCACCTCTACCTTCATCATCGAACTACCTTGAATCCATAAATTATTCCCCGGGTCAGCATAATTTAGAAATTGCAACATCAGCCTGGGTAACCATGGTTTTCAATTCTCGGTGTGTGACTGAACACTGAACTTGGATTTAATTATTTTAGATCTTGTAGTCTCGTACCTTGCATATTTCTCTCAGTTTCAACCGTGTAGAACCTATCGTAAGGAAGCTGATCACCCAAGTTATAGCTAATAACTTTTTACAATAGAATTTTCCAATCAATAAATAATTGAAAATAAATTATATGACACCGTAACCAGCAGGTTTATACCTCCTATATTCTGTTAATAGCAATATACGGAATTAGTCATGTTTCTTTTATTTTTAAAAAAGCTTGTAGTAAGCCTTCGTTTGGAATCCTTATCGTAGCGAATTCTGAATAGGATTCGAGTGTGAAAGCTTTGCATGGATGGACTGATCAAAGCACGGGCAGTAGGAGGAAAACCTGCATAGTGTGTAGCATGGCTGTAGATTGAGATTCATATTGACGAGGCCCCAACGAAACTTAAAAAGGGTTTACACGCTGTCGCTTGATTACATTTCCGCACGGGTTGCTAATAGTTTCATAACTTTCCTGCTAATCTGATATCGTATGAAAAGTTTTCGATTTAGAAACTGCCACGGAGATGTTTTTATTTCAGCTCCGTGATTTCGATAAGGATCACATACTCGATAAGACCCTGAAAACCATATCGAAATACACTTCGAACCCTGAATTTGATCCGATAAAAGTGGGCGTTGTGTCGATAGCTGCAAAGTCACTCTGCATGTGGGTCATAGCAATGGAAAAATATGGGAAACTCTTCAGGTACGATAAATCCATTTTTCGATCGAAAAAAAGGATATGCCATTTGTGACGACATTTGCTATAATATTTATTGATTAAGGTTTCGGCAAATTTAATAATGTTAAAAACATGTTTTACTGCCCTTTGTTGTATGATACATTTTACAAGGAAAAGTTTCACAAGTCAAAAGATATAATCGATGTTACAGCAAAGAATGCAAAGTGAAAAAGTTCCATCCATTTAACAACAAAGACTGCAAGTTAAGTTGAATTTGCACATTGCTCCTCTATTCTTTGCCGCTTTTCAGGTAGCTACCGTTTTAAATAAGTGTGCGGTTCGACTTTGGCTCTGTGATAACGGTAACTGTTTGAAAAGTGAAAAATGATGAGCGAGCAACGTACAAAGTTTGACTTAGCGCCCTTCTTTATATGACTGTTTTAAAACTTTCAACCCCGCTGTTGATCAAAGTCAAATTTATCACCAAATAACTACATGGACGGCTACACTTCCCCAGATAATCATAGTCTGATAGCTTCACGTTTTTCGAGTTTATGATATATAAAAAAAAAGACACAGTTTAACACAGTTTAATGAAAAAGTCTTTGGAAATTTTCGAAACCGGTTATCGGTACGGTTATTAAGTCGTTTCAAATTATAGAGAAAAGGATACTTTATCTGCGAATGCAGGATCCTCTTGAAAAATATGTTGAGTTTTCTAAGAGATTTTTGATAAATTATTATTATTTGTCAATGCATCAATAATTGTCTGGTAATACGATTATTTATAATCAAAATTCTTATGTCGAAATTTATTTCATTTATAATTTTTTCAATTTTTGATTCCTTCGTATACCTTCTTCAGATTTTTACGTTTTTCCCCACGCCCCCTCATCCCCTTCCATTTTTATTGAGTTCCCCCCAGAGTGTTACCCGCAGCCACTCTTTCCCAATGCACTACTGTATCGCATTTGCACGAGGGCACAGAGAAACTGCGGAAAACCTGTGCCGATACAGGCGGCTATATTTTACTGACTTTCGGCTGTATGAGAATACATCAGAAAGTCAGAAAAACTGCCTCCCGCTCAACAGTTAACGCGCAAGTCGGTGCATAGCTAAGCGTTCACCCATCCAAGTACTGCCCGCGAGAGAAGCTGCTTGACTTGGGAAACCGCCGAAGGCATACATCGACCGCGCGCCCACTGCTGTCGGTGACATTTTTTTTTTTTTAGTTTATTCGTCGCGAAGAAAATTTTAAAGCCCGCTCTAAATTTCGCATGAAATGTTGTGTGATGCATCCTTGACCATTCTGACATTAAAAACTCGATAAGAAATTCATCTCGCAAACAAAGCTTCTACTTTGAGGAAGCTAGATCTTAATTGGAAATTCAAAATTAAATGGACTATTACAAATTCACATATGAGTATTTTTAACACTAATTTAAACGTAACTCGTAGTCAGTTTCTTGAATGTCAATCTCTTCTGATGCAACGCAAACACTCTTCATCCAGATGCAGTAAACCGTCAGTTAGATAAGTAATAAGAAACTGGAGTAACCTTTCTTAGCTGTTTTGCTTCATTATTGCTGTCTCCACAGAATCGTCGCTCCGAAGAGGGAGAAATTAGAAGCCGCGTTGGAATCTCTGCGGCAAAAGGAAGCGGCGTTAGCCGAGGCCATAGAGCAATTGCAAAAGTTGCGCGAAGAGTTGGAGAGACTGCAGCGCATGTACGACGCGAAAATGAAGGAAAAGGAAGAGCTAATTAGACTGGTGGGTGGTCTTCGGCGTAATATTGACCGACGGCGTACTTTTGAGTCGAAAGTCGGAGAAAGTAAGACGAGCCAACTTGGTGCAGTATCCTATAATGCCGATTGAAATGTTGAGCAATATTTGAAAAAGACATCTGACAACATTGATCTTGTTGATTTCGTATTTTGTCTCCGTCAGTTCACTTTTCGTAAACAGCCAATATTGACCAACAGTGAGATAGATAACATTTCAGTGCATCAGTAGATGCCTCTTGGTGATCATCTTTTTTTCTCCCTTCTGCCCCTTACCTGGTTAAGCTCGACAACTTCATAACTCGTGAAATAAAATACGGCTTCTGTATTGCTGTCAACACTCCCCAGTTTGTACCATGTTATTCGTTTTGCTCTCGTTTAACAGACCGAACTTCTGAAGTCCAAGTTGGAGAGAGCGGCTCTGCTAGTGGATGGTTTATCGGGAGAGCGAATCCGCTGGCAACAGACGGTGGAGTCCCTGGGCGACTTGTACGATTACCTTCCGGGTGACTGCTTGATATCTACCGCTTTCATCTCTTACCTCGGTCCTTTCGTATCCCATTATCGCCAAGACTTGGTTAACATTTGGCTAGGAGAGGTGAGATCATGTTTATTCGAACCAGTTACCCCCAAACAGATTTGTGAATGGCTTTCTTGATCATTGGCAAATTGTGTTAAATCAGCAGTCAAATGCACAGCGTGACTCCAGGCTATTTGCCAATTAAGCGTCAGAGGAAGCGGTTAATTGTTGTATGAGGCAGTCTATGGAAAATTAATCTTTCCTACTTCGCCAAGTTTCAGGAAGGATGTATCTGCGGTCAGGGAACATTTACAAACTATCTCAAATTCGTTTATCATATACCTAAGCCATAATTAAATACCGATTTTGTTGTTCTTTTTTTTTCATTGTGTTTTTTCAAAAGAATTTTATTCTTTGGGTTTTTTTGGGCTTTGGGTAATTGTATAACAGGTAAATTATGTTTCTTCACTCTTAATACCGTTAATTGAAGTTAGCAAGTTATCAACTCATTTTGATTAGTTCTTTCAAATGTTATGTGTCTTTTATTTTTATTATTTAAACCCTGTGTTCCAACGTCACAGCCTCATGGGTATTTATGACTCTTTCTATCTTTCCTTGTATGATTCCCTACGCGCACTTCTCCAAACTAACCGACCCACTGTACCACATTTACCAAGGGCATGGGAAAACTGCGGAAAACTTGTACCGGTACAGATGGCCCTACATTCTTCAGATTCCCCGTTGTATACACGAAAGTAATTTACTTAAGTGCAGATACCAAGGTCTCTGAAAAACTGACCTACTTTTCACGGATTAACGCGCCAGCCGTAGCACGGCTAAGCGGTCACCCATCCGAGTTACGGCCGAAACTAATGATGCTAAATTCGGGGCATTGTTGAATAAGTACACTGAGCGCATATACCCTAGCGTCGGGTCATTGTAATTAGTTGATTTCAATTATTGAAGCGTATACTCCGATTAAACACTCCGTCAATATTTGTCATCGCTCCAATTGTTCTCTATTTTTTAAACATAATGCCAACAGTACTGCGAAATTGCGGGGAAAAAATTGTGCAACAGGTTGAAAAAAAAAATCATATTACTATATTTCGTTTCTCACATGTATAATATTGATTCCAAACAACTATAAATTATTACACTTACAAAGCGAAGTTGGAATCATGTAACTTTTTGTATTGACAAAGCGAATTTAAAAAATTGGCAATATTATAGAACAATATGTAAATGTTCTTTATACTCTGAATGACTTGAAAAAAAAAAAAAAAAAAAAAAAAAAATGATTGAAGCGTTCTTGGCTCCTCGTGAAACTGGGGTAGCCGCAACTGCTCTTGGAATGTGTCATACATTATTTTCATTTTGTGAAATACATGTTGTAAAATTGGATCGACCCGCAAAGTAATTCTTAAAGGCAAGTGAACTGCCGGTTCATCGATTCGTTCGGCAATATTGCTTTGCTGCAAAAATATATAACTGCATAATGGTAACGATTCATGAAAAATGGTTCCAAAGCTAACTCGATAACCGGTATCCCGGTGTCCCAGATATTAGCCGATCCTTGCAGGCACTCAACGAGCCTCTAGCGAAAAAGTGGTACTGACAAAAATGAGAAATCTCGAGGGACGTGATAACGTTAGCCATGACCTCGCTTCGATAACCGTAACGACCATTGGCGTGTCGAGCACGTTTCCAGACGTCCCCTCGAATATTCTTCGATATTCTTCAGGCTGAGCTCGTATCGATTTTTACGTTAAAGGTCGAGACGAAGGAAATACCGTTTTCACCGAAGCTCGATATCAAGGAGTTCCTCGGTGATCCTACGACAATCAGGGAATGGAATATTCAGGGTTTGCCATCCGATGGATTCAGTACAGAAAATGGAATAATTATAACAAATGGAACGCGATGGCCCCTCGTTATCGATCCGCAGTGTCAGGCAGTCAAATGGATTAAAAAGATGGAATATTCGAACGTTAATAGAAAAATGATTTTTTCAATCCAAATTATTCTACAAATTCACAAAACATTTGTATTTTTTTGACGTCCTGTTATTTTAGGGCTTAAAAGTCATCGATTTCGGACAACCGGATTTTAGCAAGATTCTCGATCAAGCCATACAATTAGGAAAACCAGTTTTACTACAGAATGTTGTAGAAACTCTGGACCCAACTTTAAATCCAATACTTGAGCGAGCTTTCATTAAAGTAGGTTAGTACAAAAACTTTTCCATTGAATGTCCAAGTAAACTTCGATTTTGGGATACAAGAAATAATGGAATGGCAACGCTACGTCGTCATTTTCGGTTAAGATAGGTATTGAATCTTATCAGCCCTTCAAACCAATGCGGAAATTCGATTTATTTGCTATAACTACTAGTATCATAATAATGGCGATAGACCGGTTGTTAATTCCTCGTATTCTCAACAGGTGACTTTATCATGATTAAATTTAACGACAAGATGATTACGTACAACGACAATTTCCGGTTGTTCATCACGACGAAACTTCCGAACCCGCACTACGCTCCTGAGATATCCACTAAAACCACATTATGCAACTTCGCCATTAAGGAACAAGGTAACTTATGGTCGAAGAGGAGACCTTGCACTAGCAATAGATCGACCCCGGCGAGTACCTCGGTCCCGATTATTCTGAAAGGGCATGCAACTCGATGTCTTGGATGTTTGTTACAGGCTTGGAAGCTCAACTTTTAGGTATCGTTGTGAGAAGAGAAAAGCCACAACTTGAGGAACAAAAGGACAATCTCGTAATGTCTATAGCCAATGGTAAGAAGACTCTAAAGGACCTTGAAGACAAGATTTTATAGTGAGTGATTTGGAATGTCTTTAGTCTCGAATTAACCAAAGGTTTTCCTAAATAATGTAAAACACTTGCAGAGCGCTTCCTTATTATTGACCATTTTTTACAAAGATTTAGATAATGTTATAACGATTTTATGAAGGCAATTAGTTATTGACGTACGGCATCACATCCTTAAGAGTGCAAGGGGTCGGGCGTCAAAATAGCGAATGGCTAAAATAGTGAATTACGAAATAAGGAACGTCTGAATCTAGAATGGCCATCATTATGAAATTCGCTGTTTTAACCGTTCGCTATTTTTACCCCCACCCCGTACATGTTGTATTCATAAAGTAATAGAGCAGTGCCATTTATATCTCTCTATATTATAAAAAGATTTCGCTGTTGCCGCCGTCGCCGTGTACAAGAATCGAGCGTGACAACTGAGCAATAGAGGATTCCCGAGGGATGGAGGATTCCCGAAGAGTCGCCCTAGCAACGGCCTAGCAAAATATATACAAGGGGTTATTGGGGTTCGCGCGCTCCCGTCGGCGTCATGGCAACCGTTGCTAAGGTGACCGTTGCCATGGCAACTGTTGCTGGGGTGACCGTTGCCATGGCAACCGTTGCTAGGGCGACGGTTCGGGAATCCCCCATCCCTGGGGAATCCCCTATCCCTCGGTTGCCATGCTCAATTCTTGTAAACGGCGGCGGTGGCGACAGCGAAATCTTGTTATAATATAGAGAGATGTGTATGATTCGACATCAAATTTTTCAAGATCCAAATGGGTAATATCGTGAATTACCAATCCCAAGGTTGCCAGTTCGATTCGCATCAATGCCTAAAAATAGTTTGTTCTGATGTTTCCATACAATGATGGTGAAAAAACCGTGAAACAGCAATTTTTAAAGATTAAAGAACCATTCGGCGGCTACGCAGATCAACACTTTTATGTTTTATTATTTGTCAATGATTTTCCAATCGTGTGCTAGAATATCGATTGTTAGTGAAGATGAGGCCGTAAGCTACACGTACAGCTGTGACTTACCCCTTTTCTTTGCTACCAGTGATATGTATGCTATTTAGTAGTGTAAGTATAAAATTGTTCAAAATTGTATTGTGCATTATCGAGTATGATGTCCAAAATTGATGTGCATTGCCTGGCGTGCACAATCAAAATGCAAGCAGGAATCCTTTTTCAGTCGACGGACGATAATTTCTTAATGCAAAGATAAAAGGAAAGGAAATATCAGACTAATTTCTCTAATAGCCCTCCTTAATTTAAATGCGATTCTTTGAATTATTCGATCTTGTTGGTAACCGTCACTTAAAAACCTGACACCACTATTGATTTGCCTTCAGAAGAGACAGATCTGGTGAAGAGCATTTACCTTTTGTTGACTATTAAAAATTCAGAGAAGTGCGCGGTTTCTTTGTTGTTCACATTCATCGTTTCTTTTATCCACAGTTTAATTACCGTCCGGACGATTTATAGATTATGCGCAAAGCCACCCTTCCTTGTATTATTCTGCAAACTGATCAAAGGCTGGGAAATGTATTGTGTCATTTGCCAGTACTCCTTCCGAGTTTCGTTGACGACCAGTTGCGTTCAATACCTTTGATGTCTTCTCATCGGGATTGAAAGATTTATTTTATTTTATTTAGAAAAAGGACAGCTTTAATAACGGCTATGGCACAATCAGTGAGCTTATTTTATAATCAGGCTCTCACTGTATCTTTTCACTGTTTGTGTTGAATTGAAGGTTCAATGCATCTTCACGCGACAAAGTTATGTGAATATTTTATTTTGGCAAACGGAAAAAATAGCTGATACTGTTATTTCAAATAGCCTATTGAGCGTTACCTCCGGCTCTCTTCTCGATGATTTGGATTTGCTGAATACCCTGCAAAGTTCCAAGGCAACGTCTATATCGGTCCAGGAGTCCCTCGTTATAAGCGAAGAAACGGAAAAAGAGATCGATGTCGCACGGGAAGCCTACCGTCCTTGCTCCAAACGCGCTGCTATACTTTTCTTTGTACTCAACGACATGAGCCTCATCGATCCTATGTACCAATTCTCCCTTGACTCCTACATCAATCTCTTCGTGATATCAATCGACAAGAGTACGAAAAATCCGAAGCTTGATGAACGAATCGAGAGTCTCAACGACTATCATACTTATGCTACATACAAGTTCGTTGATTTTTGTAAGACTCAAACAAAGATACAGAGTACAACTTTGTACTTTGTTTCGTCATTGTGTTTTATAAATCACAAAGTCATTCACATAGGATAGTGCATTAACCGATATTGGCTTCTTGTTAAAGAAATCTTTATGAAAATTGAAACTAGTTACAACATTATTTGCTCCGATTTAGAGATTTGCGTATGAGATGCATTTCAAGCAATTAAAAATATATCCGGCCATGAAAAACTCGAAGAAACTGCCGGCCTTGATATAAAAATTTCTTTTATAAAGAAGCAAAAAGCTAGTGAAATTTTTGTAACTCACTGCGAATATTTTTTCCACTCTACAGGAACACTTGTCGTGGTCTTTTCGAGCGCCACAAGCTCCTATTTTCCTTCCACATGTGCATCAAAGTGCTCGAGGCTCAAGGGAAAATGATTGCAGCGGAATACGCTTTCCTTCTGAAAGGTGGAATCGTGTTAGATCGAGATAATCAACCGGACAATCCTGTTACTGGCTGGTTACCCGAGGAGAGCTGGGACAACATCACCGAGCTCGACAAACTTGCCGGATTCCACGGTGTCGTATCGTCCTTCGAACAATTTCCTCGGGACTGGCACAACTGGTTCGTTCTTTTCCTAAGCTTTCACATCTTATGTGTTACTTTCTTTAGTTCATTTCTCTCACGTATCCATTCTTTACTTCATTGATAATTCATTTTTATATTTAATAATTGTTAAGACATTCGTTCCCACCGTATGCACCATACTTCTTCCTTCTTCTCCAATGATATTAATTAATACAATAAATATTTATAGGTACACCAATACGGAGCCAGAAACGAAACACCTCGTCGGCGATTGGGAAGAGGGCTGCAATGAATTCCAAAAAATGCTTTTCGTACGAAGCTGTCGTCCGGACCGAATGACTTTCTGCATAACTACGTTCATCGTACACAATTTTGGCCAGAAATTCGTCGAACCACCGGTGTTGGACATGAAAGAAGTTTTGGACGATTCGATCGCTCATTCTCCTCTGATATTCGTTTTATCGCCAGGCGTTGATCCATCGAATGCTCTGATGCAATTAGCTGAGAGTCAAGATATGGCTGAACGTTTCATGACTCTATCCCTTGGCCAAGGACAAGCCCCAATTGCTACGAGGTATACGAATCTCCGTCTCTTCACATTTCAGTGCAGTGTACTTTGTACATTGCAAGAATAATTGTTTTGCAGAAAAAATTTTTAAACGGTAATTTGAAGATTCTCAAAAAAATGTCAACTAGTGCAATTCAATTAGGAATACATGTTACGTTTGTATTTCAAAAAAGAACAATGCATTTGTACATTATTATTGAAGAAGTGAGACGTCTTCATTATTCTAATTTGGAAAGGGTCTACGCCAAGGAGAAATAGATTTTTCATCGAGAAAGATTAGTCGTAAAGCATTAGGATAACATAAAATTTTGTGGTTGAGTAAAAACGATTAAGCTATTTTTAAACCGAATGACCACCTTTTGACAATTCTCTGTTATCAGAATGATACAAATTGGAGCGAAAGAGGGATCCTGGGTCTTTTTGGCGAATTGCCATCTGTCTCTGAGCTGGATGCCGAAACTCGACAAAATCGTCGATATCCTGGCTACCAGTAAAGTCCTGCACCCACAGTTCAGGTATAAATCGATTCATTCTTTGCTAAGTAATAGTAGCGTCCATTAATTTTTCGTCCTGCACTTTCTCGTCAGAGCAAACGTGTAAAAAACCGCGATCTTGCGCTTTGCATGTGCATTAGTTTCCGCTTAAAAAAAAACAAAAAGTTCAAAGCCGTATAGGTGTAATAATTCAACGCCATTTAAAACGAAAAACACAATTATTGAAGAGTAGTTACTGTTTTGGATCCATGCATTTTTGTAAGCCACTTTACTGGATTATTCAGACAATAAACAAAAAACATCTGTATCTTGATATCGAAGGATAAATAACAAAAGCTTTCGCAATGACGAAGCAAATATCTAAAACTACAGACTGATATATTTAAAAAATATGTCAGACTATGGTTAAGCTCGAGTCCGACACCGCAGTTCCCTATATCGATTCTCCAAGCCTCGGTGAAAATGACAACTGAACCGCCGAACGGGCTAAAGGCGAACATGAAGCGTCTCTACGGTCTGATAACGGAAAATCAATTTGACGTTTGTCAGGCCAAGACGAAATACAAGAAGCTCCTGTTCAGCTTAGTTTTCTTTCACTCCGTTCTCCTGGAGCGTACTAAATTCCAGCAACTGGGTTGGAACGTTACTTATAGCTTCAACGATTCCGATTTTGAAGTATATGACTTAAACATTTTCTTTACGTAACAAATATTTTCGAAATGAAAGGAAAAATTAATCTCGATGCACTTGAAATTCGGTATTCGCATCAGGTGTCGGAAAATTTATTGCAAGTTTATCTGGACGAATATCCTGAGACCCCATGGGAATCCTTGAAATATCTGATAGCTGGAGTATGTTACGGTGGTCACGTAACCGACGACTGGGATCGGCGACTCCTCATGACCTACGTTCAACAGTACCTCAACGAACAAGTTCTGAGCTCGCCGTTTTATAGGCTCTCGTCGCTCCCCACTTACTACGTGCCTCGGGATGGTTCACTCGAGTCGTACAGGGACTCGATAAGCATGCTTCCCAACACCGACAAACCCGAGGCTTTCGGTCAGCACCCCAACGCCGATATAACGTCACTCATAATAGAGACGAGGAGCATGTTCGAGACTCTGATGAGCCTTCAGATGCAGGCAGACACAGGGGAGGAAGAAACTAACAAAGAATACGAAGTACCTATTTCTTCGATTTTTTTCATTTGCATTTAAGGTTCCTTAAGGCAGTGCGCTCAAGTTTGGATACTTGAATAAAGGATGGTCATGTGTTTTTATTGTTGGGTTAAAAAATCAAAACAAATTAGGAAGGAGAAAAATTCGATTGACTTTTTCGTTACTTTATGTTCTCTTATCAAGTAAACTTCATTATTGTCCTGAAGACATTCCTGAAAAAGTTTTTCCAACGTATATTATTCATCATACATTCTTCAGAGTCACAAATTTTTATATGTTTTTGGGAAATGGTTCGGTATGGCACAATATAATTTCCAGAATGATAGATTGAAAGGTTTCATGAAAACATCGATAAGCAATTATCGAAATGGAGAATTTCGGAATCGTCAAGAAAATCATGCTTGTGAAAAAATTGATCCGTTAAGTATATGAGAACAGGACGTTGTGGTTTCCTGTTCCATTTTTCATTGATTTATTAATAACATTTATTAATAACTCTTTTGATTTTTCGGTGCATACCCAAAAGTAATTCACTTAAGTGTGGATACCAGTTTTCAAAAATAATGATTCCTCCTTCATTGTTTTCATCTGTAGCTGAATGTGGTGTATCGATTTTGGAGGCCACAATATGGCAGTAATCGCATAACGTCGTGTAATGGTAAAAATTGAGTCTTGCTAGTGAAGCAGAGAAAATAACCGAACTTCGACGATATCCGTTTCCATTATAAAATACAATAACATTTAACGTCACAACTGTTCCTTATCAAAGGGCTTATCAGGTTCCACGTGAAATATCGAATTATATGATTGCAGGTAATTCAAATGGCAATTGACATTGAGTCGAAAATCCCTGACTGTATCGATTACGACAATGCGGAGAAGCTGATGGGTTCAAACAAGGCACCGTTGGATGTTGTGCTCCTGCAGGAGATCTCCCGTTACAATACACTATTGACAAGCACGCATAATAGCTTAAAGGATCTGGAACGTGGTATCAAAGGATTGATTCTCATGTCCCTTGAATTAGAAGAGATATTTACTTGCATACACGAAGGTCGGGTACCTCCAGCTTGGCTCAAAGTTTACCCCTCCCTGAAGCCTCTCGGATCTTGGACCAGAGATCTCATAAGTCGTATTCAACACTTCAAAAACTGGGCCGAAACAACTCACCCGCCAATTTTATTCTGGCTTGCCGCATACACCTTTCCTACCGGTTTTCTCACTGCTGTCCTGCAAACTTCTGCGAGGTTGTGGAATCTTTCCATTGATTCGCTATCTTGGGAATTCACTGTATTCAATAGCGTCGAGGAAAATGCGATTGTTGAAGCACCATCGGTAAAAACTAATTCCTATCCAGTTTAGACAAATTGATGAGTTTGAAGGCAGACCCGAATTTAAAAAACACTAAATTTGAAACTGAAAACTTACACGCGTGTGGGTATTGTGAATCGTTCCAGGACGGGGTGTACATCAGATCGGTCTTTCTGGAAGGAGCAGGGTGGGATTCGAAGAATAGCTGCCTTATCGAACCGGCGCCTATGCAGTTGGTTGTCGACATGCCTGTTATTTATTTCCGGCCCATGGAACAGTCGAAGAAGAAAACGAAAGGTATTTCATCACGTGCAGGTCTAGCTGAGTGCGGATCACTAAATTCGATAAGAAATACTCTAATTTTAAATGAAAGTCATGGTTTAACTTTGCTTAAAAAATGGTGATCCCGCAAATGTAGAGATAAAACATGTTCAGATTGCATTTATTCGAGGCAAATGGCATTGGTCAATATTGTTTTGAATCGGTTGAAGAAGAAAAGGGTTGTCTGTATACTGACCCAAGTTTATGATAAGTTAAATCTCAGTTAACTTAGGAAAAATTGACCTCAAATTAACCGATCGGAGTTTGTTCAGTTTAGTCAATTGGGTAAGTTGCTAAAGATCGAATAAAAGTTGTCTGAATAAAAATGTTGATCCAAGACAAAATCAAATTGAACCGATGTTTAACCAATTTCAGTCGTGACATCTTAAATTAACCTTAAATACGGATCAACCTGATTGAAACTTGAAATTGGTAAAAATCATTGCAACTCTTCATATTACAGGTTTCTACAATAGTCCTTGCTACTATTATCCTCAAAGAGCAGGTAGCCAAGGTCGACCCTCGTTCGTTGTAACAGTCGACCTTAAGTCCCCTGTTGAAACTGCTGACCATTGGATCAAGCGTGGAACTGCACTCCTGTTAAGTCTTGCAATTTGATTAAGCTTCCCCCTTATTTACCAATTAGCAGATTTAAGAGTTACAGTGAATTGGTCAGTTACTGAGATATGTTGTATTGTTATCCTTAATTCGAAATAAATATGAATTAAAAGTTCTTTTTACAGTGTTGGAAATCTTTGTAACTCTTATTGCTAAATAATTAATTGAATTTAAGTACGAGTTGACGTTTTGTGATTATCCAGTCTCAAAAGTTCCGTCATTCAAGGAAATTGCACGATATTACTCTGCACGATAGCGGGGCATTTCATGACGGAAAATACCCTAGTGCACTCCGAAAATGCCGGAGAACACAGCGGAGCAGCGTTGGATATGGCAATTGCTGAAAGCAGGCAGTTGTAGCGTTTGTAGAAATAGCCGTACAAGTAGTGGGTATAACTTTTCACAGGAGATTCGCTCGTTAAGCTCGTGTGCCGAAATGTGAACGCGTTGTATGTGTACCAAGGCCCCTTTTGTGCGGAAAGCCAATTAGAACGTTAAGAGCTGACGTAGAATAGACATACGTATAGCTCGAATGCATTTTTAAAATATATTTTTTGCACAAGCTATAAATAACATTGAAGAAATCAATCAAATCTATTTCGAAGCATGTCTGGATTACTATATGGGTCATTTCATGACGTCGCTATAAAGGACAGGCGGTAATGCTTCAGAACTGTCGCATAATTTTTTATTATGTAAAAGTACTAACTGAAAAACATAAACAATTTTATATAATTTATTTTTTTCGGCATTTTATCAAAACGAAGATGTAAAAATCGTAGGAGGTAATAATAATTTCAATTTTTCATTACATCTATTGAGTAAAATGTGAATCTTGCAGGAGGTCGGCTAAAATAGAATCGTTATCACTGCCCTTAAGTGGTTTTCAATGCGAAATAGAACGATAATATTTACCCGATATGTTAAAGTAAACAAGCTTGTAGACGAAATAAATTTGAGCTTATAGATACTCATAAAGCTGAAATTATACCCTTACACTAGTATTCATCGCTCGTATACAATTTCATACAAATCCCCAGTCATTTCGTCCTGCCGAGGTATCATGTGCACCATAACTTCCAATGACTTTCATATAAAAGTGAGTTGTTAGTTTTGTTTTATGTTGCGCCACTTCGTAAGTACATTTTCTAGAGTTATGCATGACCGTAGAACTCAAATTTAACACCGCGAATGTAACAACGCAATGTTAACATAATGTCCCTCAATGTAATGCAAAGCTATCAGTAACACCAGGCCGGCAACAAACGTGGCGAGAAATTCACGGGTTCCAAATAAGCCAGCAGTAACTTTAATTTGCTTCATGGTAAAGTAAGCCACACAACTGCGTTTAAAAAAATTGGGAATCACACGTCAACATATTTTTAATTATATGAAACATTCTAGAAAGTATTTTGCAAAAATAAGTTCCTAATAGCGCATATGCAACACCTGAATTTTTCATCAAGTTTGCAACTGTCTTGACATTTTTATCCTAAAGTTACTGAGGTGCAAAAATGAATTGCATGAATAGAAATTTTGGAATTTTGTAGATCCATTGTAGCCACGTTTTCTACTTTAATTTGGATATAAATTCGAGTTACAGCCAGGATCTACGAGGCGTACCGACTCACGAGGTAGTGCCGCATAAAATAGAATTTAACAACTCACATCTTTTTTTTGTCTTGGTCGTATTATTGTCATCACTGTGATAATTTAACACCTGAAGACTAGAGGTAAAGAGTATAAACGTAATGTTAGAAAGTGTTCGAAAACTGTGTGAAATTCTAGGAACTCTGAGTACCACTGACTATCGACGAGAACCGAATTGAAGTGGCGCTGTCCAATCGGGAAGCGAATTGAAGTTGGCACCGACCAATTGAATTGAACCAAGTTACCTTGTCGCTCACTTCACTTCAATTCCAGCCAATATAATCTCCGACGGTTTGGCGAACAGATCTTAACCGCGATTTCCACAATCGTTAGTAATTCTTATCTTTAGTCTCCATGGTTTGATAAGTCATCTTTTGTATTTTGGCAGATGAGTGTGTATATTCAAAGTGCAGTGTGACCGAAGATGCGATACAAAGAATGGTGTAGGTGAAATAAAGGTGTGTCGAAAAAGCTCGTATATAATTGGGGGTTGATAAAAAGGCCACTGTCGAATTAGATGTGTGTAAAAAAAAATATATGGCATCGAGTTGTGGCATCGAGTTGATCGAAATATGTCGGAAAAGCATGGTGTCAGAAGTATTAAATCGTGAATTGTTGGAAGGACTGTGTGTTCTAACGAGTTGTGCAAGAAAAGGTATGTGCAGAACTGATAGGTCCAGAACTGGATGTGGTGGATCGATGGGATGGAGAATGGGGATTCAAAGGATAGGAAGGTTGTTGGAATTCAATACGAAACCTACATTTCATACATAGGAAACACAACGTTTCACTATAGACCACAGTCGTTTTCAAAAGTTATTGTGGTTTTGGACGGTAAGAATGGATAGACCATGCAAACTGACGAAAATGAATGAATGCTTTTTTGATATCTACGAAACACAAACCCGGTATTCATACCAAATTCTGAGCCGTTTTTTCAAAATACAGCAATACTTTTTCTTTGTTTCATCCGTAGTATGTAGTGTGATAGGAAAAATAAACGGGTCAAGAGTTCCATTATTTAATCGTTTCTTTGGTAACAGCTCAAATCCCCGAGCTACAATTTTACACGTCGAGGAATCACTTTCTTTTATTAATGAAAACCCTCATTTAAACTGTTGTTTTAACTCGTAATCAAATTTTCATCTAGGAAAATTAAGATGTCCTGTTTAAATTTCAAGTTGTTCAATTAAAATTCGCTATGCAAGTCGAGTTGCGAACAAAGTTGTTCAATAATACGTTTAGCCTGGATTCATCGTAGGGTTCAAGAGTTAGGAAATTTGGGATTTAAAAGAAGATGCGAAGTCGAACTTTGAATATTACTTTCCCATTACTACTTATGTCCATCATTCGAAAGCCTCGCTGCAAGGGAATCCCAGTCGATCAACATATCGTTTGAAAGATTACTATGTGAAGAGTGGAAAATAGAGAGGAAATCGTGTGCATGGTTTAACATTCCATTCTTTTTTATTTTCATATAAACCGAATGGAAAGATCTTTCACATAACAGTGTATTTACAACGTTCTTTAGGCTGGATGATTGAGTGGATCATATTTTGTAGCTTGTATATCATTTTTCCACAGCTTAGAATTTTCACACTAAATATTCCCGATAGAAGGTTGTCAAATTATTTTGCTAAATGGCGTATAAAGTCAGTGAGCACAACCGCAGCAGCAGATTATGATTTACGCTGAGAAAGTTTGCTTCGATTCGGAAGTTCGGAGGAATCGCGATGCTTGGCTGGCTGCTCAGGCGTCTAGCCAATATGGATTTGTGGGCTGGTGCGGACGGTTGGTTGCGCTGCTGCGGAAAATCGTTCGTTGTAGGTGTATTCATAGTATCGTGGTATCGACGAGGGAATCGAGCCGGCAGCAAAACCAGCAGGAAAATCATAAGCCTAGGGGACAGACGATGATGGAATTGAGGATGACTCTCTACAGCAACGCTGTGGCTATCTTCGCAAAGAAACTGACTGGGATAGTCTTCACACTTATATCGTCCATAATATACTGCTACCTTCTATAGCAACCGCTGACATAGTACACGGGCTTATCGAGGGACGGCATACAATCGTAAAGGATAAAGAGCTCAAGCTTATCCGATATCATACCATAATGGATTTCTTCTTCTTCTTAGTTCGTATTTCCCACCTCTTTTGTCAAGATAAAATACATTTTTTCTTCTTCATAAACTGATGACTCCTCTCATCCTGATTCGCAAACACGGTATCATAAGAGCTAGACTTTTGTATATTGAACGAAAGTTCACCAGTCAACAGATCATAACATACCTTTTTCATAAGAGATTAGGTGAATAAAGTGACATTACACCTACAACACCGTAACTACTGAGGATAGCCTTTCGTAAAATGTCTGTGTTTTCTTATAATTATTGGTTATCTATTTAAGGTACTAATTGATCAAAATAAAAATAAGAAACCGGCCCATTAACAAGGCTAATAAGTTTTGATTTAACAAAAAGCAAATTTAGCCTCGTTTGGTCGTCGTTATGTGGAAAGTTTGAACACATATTTGATAAAGTCAAATGACCACTGGAATTGTGTTCGATGGAAATTTTAGGATGTGTTTTTTTCAAACAAGGATGCGAAGTGTAATTGTGCATTATGATTTTATACTTCTCCCAGAGCTTATTTATCGAATTTTTTCTTTGTCAAACATGAAAATTCGCGCGGCAGCAATGCTCACGATTATACTTCGTACCCTTGTTTATAATTGTCTGAAACTTGTAAAAATGTATGTAGATGAATTGAAGATCTTAGCTCCCGTGTAATTACGCCTGTTATTTTTATTAGGAGAAATAGGACGGTTTATTTGATGATCATTTATTTAACAACTTGAAATAACCTACCGAAGGCTGTTGAGTTCAACGTAGTGCTACGAAAGTGGATTATTACGTGAGAGGGTTGTAGCAAGTATACGAGAGTAGTTGCAAAGCTCATTAAATGTACACCAGCAGTTGGGCGTTAATTCAAGACGCTGAAAGTGAAATAATAATAATGGCTATGAAATGGGTGCAATCAAACCAAAGTGGCAAAAGTATCGAACGGAAGTGATAAGTGGAGGGATTTTGTGGTCGAATGTGCACGGATGATCTTTAGACTTTATTACGCGGGATGTGAATGGCCAGGTGGATTTAGCGAGAGATTAAGGTTGTCGTGTGATAAAGCAAGTGTCGACAGTGACGTTGACAGTGGTTGTGTTAGTGCTCGTGGTGACCCTTTTTAATTACGAGGGCATAAAATGTGGAGCCGTAAAGTCGTGTGCAAGCGGCTCGAGGCGCTCCCGCTCCAGCCCGGCATATCCTCCGTATCCTTTTTACGGCATCTGTTGCAGCTATTTACATCCGATTTCTAATGAGATGGCAACTCGATTTCACGTACTTGGTTAACCCCCAGCGCAACATCAATAAAAACTGGATGGCATCAATTTTCTGATAACTTTTTGCTTCGTTCTAGCTTGAAAATATTTGCACAAAGCATTGATTTCGGTTAAGCGATAAAACATCTTTCAATAATTGGCGGCGAGACGCTATCGTGACTCTTCAATAAATAATTTGAATCAATATTTTTTATTTAAACCAAATTTAAAGGTCGGAAAAAGGAATGACTCTAGAAAGCCTTGAATAATGGGAGGAGAAATTGTCACAGTAGTTACAAATCGAGTACGCATTATTATCTACAAATTCTAGCGAAGTACATTTCAGCAAATAGTACTTCGTTAAACAAATGCGAAAAAACAATGTTCTGGCGAAGGCTAAGGTTTTTAAGTTAAGTGCACGAGGCGAAAGCGTACTGTGTTACAAGTTAATGTTAATGTTAAGTGCTCTGTACTTTCTACCCACCGATGGGGTCCATTTTTATTTTAAATTAAAAATACCACACTTTACTTTTTGTAACAACATTGTTAATTTCTTAGTGACGTTAATTCCGTTAATCTTCAGCTTCTATAGTTTCTTAAACCAAATGTGTAGGGATGTGCATGAGCGCTAGGATGCTCGAGCGCTTACTGCTCAGCTCGGAAAATTAATACCCGAGCGTGTTTTATTTACATGTGATGTTTAAAAACAACACACACACCTAACGAAACAATCCCGATAAAATCGGGGTTTATTGAATTCATCGTAGGAGTACATTTATTCCTAACAATTTTCATGTCGAAAAACGAGTTGCTCAACGTGGATAATTAACAATTGCGCTCTGTTGGCGTTACAAAATTTTCTGCTGTTGAAAAAAGACGCTCGTTCGTGGTTTGCGACGCAGGAATATTCAGATATTTCATAACCATTTCCGCCAAAAATTGACGAATGAATTAATAAAATGAATCGATAGAATGTCAATAAAGACCAATAAAAAAAAAAAACATAAGTCATCTCGACTAAGCGCTTGAGCCGTTCATATCAGCTGAGCGCTCGAACCTCCTAATGAGCGTTTCAGCGGATGAGGGCTCATACTACGCTCAAGCACGCTCGAGCATCGCTGTCACGAGCTCGAGCGCGCTCATGTACCTCCCTACAAATGTGCAAAGCAGCACTTTCTTTTCCCATTCTTTCCCATTTATCGTGCAAAGACAGTTGTCTTTTTCCGGAGAACAAAATTTGTCAACATTCTCATTCATAGACACGATCTTATAGAAAATAAAAAATAATGCAAAAGCAATTTGTATAGAATAGATTTCGCAACCTTAATTCTTCGCATCGACAGCGCAAATGCTAGTTTACGATAACCACCTTTGGAGAATGTTTGAAAGATATTTCTTGTAACCATCGAAACACGAATTCAGTGCTCGTAGGGAGAACTGGAAGTGACGGGACTATAGAATGTCTGGAGTAGGGTTCTGGATAAAGTGGGGTTGCAGAAACGGAAAATCATATTGCCCGCAACGTTTCTGGTGGCTTATGCGAACCAATGTTGCCATTGCCGACGCTGTTGCTATTTCTGGTTTTGCTTCGCAGACGCAGAAACTGAGTACAAGCTGCTGGCGGAGGCCAAGCGGGTTGTTAGTTTTCACGAGAGAGAATCAGAGACTTGAATGTCATAGCCGGCATCTCCGACGCCGGCGTCGACAGAGACGCCAGTATCTCCAGATCCGGGCATCAAGTGGCAGAGTAAGGGAGTTGAACGGGATAACATCTGAATTTCCATTGTGGTACAACAAAGCATCGCAGGGTGTAACAAACGTTGAAAACACTCTCGATTTACTTTTCCACCCCATCCTTGTATGATGACTACATCTGCCTTTATTTTAACTCAGACTTTACGTCCACACTTTATATAATAAGGCCTTGCAAACCAAAGTATAAATTAAGAAAGAGTCCGCAGGAGTCTGGTCGCATTTTCCATCATGATGTGCAAAACTCCAGGGTGGTAGCTTAAAAAAAAAATCATAATTCCAAGCGAGTATAGTAGAAAACCAAGGAATACTGCTGTGCAGCTAGTTCTGGAAATTGTTACTGCCTCGGGCTAATGCCGCATCGGAAATTGATTATCGCCAGTTGCGATATTGCACCCGGGTTTTCCTACGTATCTACACTGTTTGGCAGCTAGCTGAGGCTGTTCCATTCCAACATACTTTAACCTCGGTAGGATCTCTCGACCATTTTATTTTAACTCGCATCATTCTGTCTCCTGTTTCCACCCTCTCCCTCGATTTCACTCTTATCGTTGGTATTTCTCTTCCGCTTTATCTGGACCACAGCCAGAATATAAAATAATTAACGGATACGATGGCCAGCGGCGACTTTTCCCTGGATGACTTGCTTGGCCCCTTCTACTACTCACTACCGACCTCTTTCTCCATTTCCATTACATTTTGCCTTCTTTTTCGCTGTTCTGCTGCTGCTGCTGTTACACTTTTCGCTGCGAATGCAATCCCGTAAGCCGCAGGCACTCTCTTACATCCAAGATCATAAAGATTTTTTTTCGAACTACCGTGGTTAAGTTTAAATACGGATCTATTGCAGCGACAGAATGAGGCAATGTCTTCATTAATGACTTAGGGCTATCTTGTAAGTATCAGGCAGCGCTAAACGAAGTTGGGACACTTTTATGCGACTAGTTTTTGATAACACAACTCACATAACTAATGAAACTAGTAGGATGAAAAAATCTACTTGAAATTTTAATGGGCATGCACAGGAAGGTTTCATGCGTAATTGGATGCACTAAAATTACTATGTGATGTTACATTTTTTTTGGTATAGCAATCTTGATAATTTGCTTCAATTTAACTGTAAAAGTACTTTGATATTGAAAAATTGCTTCAATTTCATTGCAATAGTACCTTAATTTGATATTACAATTGTAGATGAATTGTACATGAACAATTGTAATTGAACCGATATTATATGAATATAATATTCCAGTCTTCTTTGGCAGTGCAGTTATCATTTGAATAAAACGGATTACGGGACAATGGCCGTTACTTCTATTTCATAATAACCACCGATTTTGTCTATTTCCTCGCGCTGCTCTCGTACGAGTAAATAGATCAGTTCACGCCACTAAAAGCATGTTTAAAAATAAATATATTTGAAATTTCGGCTTATAGTCATTTCATATATACCGAAAGGCTCAAGTATGTTTGATTATATTAATTATCTGATTCGCAAATCAACGTGATTTTTGAGGTGACAAGATCACAGTCATGGGGCTGTCGACGTGAGTTTCAAGTTCCTCTAAACATTAAGTGTATTGTTAGTTGTGTGTTACCAACACTAAAAACTAATCTGTAAAGTTAACTGGATAATCTTGATTATATAAGTTTAACTGTGTGTAATCGAATGACCGTGGTTATCGGTGGACCAATTAGAACTTTTAGAGGCCAACGTTTAAAAAAAGTTTTTCAATTTTTGTCGGCGGAGTTGGACGCACAATTTTCCAGTTTCATCGATTTAATCTTTTATCGTTAAAATAATTTAGATACAGTCGAAATATAATAGCTCAAATTACCTGGCTGTCTTTATAGAGGTTGACTCGTTTCAACTAACTAACTTTCAATATTGTGATGATATACACGCTAATAATACTTAAGTTACATACTGCATGCACATTACACAAATCGAGATTGCAATAAGCGTTATATTGCTCTGTATAATAAGCGAAGTAGCCCGAAGACCGCTAAAACCCAGGTCGTCTCGCTTCCTTATGTTAAATTGTAAAGTATTTACATTTTCTTGAATACACATTGTCACTGCATTTTATTTGGAGTTATGGTAAGTCGAGCTATGGTAAGTGAAGTAAATATTGGTAATGTTAGTTGAAGCCGATGGACTTCAACTAACCACTTAAAACTAGTTCAAAACTATGTCGCCATGCCATTTCGTTCTGGCGTATGATAGGTCGAAGTATATCTTGCAAATATGAACTTGTAATACCCATGTTGTCCATAAATTCGAGATACGGGTAAGTAAAATCCGACCCGCCGTTTTACAGTCAAAATATAATAACTCAAAGTAGTCCAGCAGTCCTTATAGAGGTTTACTCGTTTTCACAAACTAATTTTCAATATTGTAATAATATATAAGCTAATAATACTTAAGTTACATTCTGCACGCACATTGATGAACGTTTCACATAAATCGAGGTTGCGATACGCGTTACATTGTTCTGTATAATAAGCGAAGTAGTCCCGGAAGCGCTAAAATTAAGACCAATTCGTATGATTCTATATTTTAAATTGTACAGTATTAACTTTTTTAAAAATATTCAAGATTTGTAATACAGGTTCACTTGTTAATGCATTCTATTTAATTTTTATTTTGAGTTAGTCCACTAAATACATTGCTAAACTGTGGTAAGTGAAGTAAATATTGATAATGTTAGGTGAAGACGATAGACTCCAACTAACCACTTAAAACTAGTTCAAAACTATGTCGCCATGCCATTACGTTCTGGCGTATGATAGGTCGAAGTATACCTTGCAAATATGAACTTGTAATACCCATGTAGTCCATAAATTCGAGATATGGGAAAGTAAAATCCGACCCGACATTCGTCCCTCGCTTCTTTCCCTAATTCCGCCACAGATTTTGCGAGAGTACGTAACGTTATGTATGGCCGAACGTTTCCCGAAGAGTCGAGAGCCGGCAAATCGATATGCGGAGTTAGTTTCTCTGAGTGCTTCCGTCGTCGCCTCTGCTTCGGTTACTATTTCTACTTCATCTTGTAGTCTCTCAACAGATTTAACATGCTAAAATAAATTTTCCACCTTCACATGTAGAGTCTCCAATTTTCACAGACAAATTTCGAAACTGTTTACTTTGCTGCGGTGATTTATTGATCAAGCGAAATGTTCTCTGATACTGTCCTGATTTGGTTGTCGAAATATCAAAAGACCAGATCCATTGATGATTAGAATGTTATTTTCTGTGTTACTCAATGTAAGGTTTAGTACTGCAATTTTCCCTATAATATAATTTTTTACTGCGTTATAACCCTATGTCCCTAAGTTCAATCAGTTCCAAGTTGTTGATGAGCTACTATATTCGGTAATTTTCAAATTCGCCGATGCAGCACTTGGCATAATTTATTTTCTTCGCCGATATGTCTTGATTTTGTAAAGATTGAAATGGAAGGTTTTCGAATTTACGTAAATCCTTATTTGAATTGCAATCCAAGTGATAGAAAAGCAATACCAACCTCAAGGCTTTTACAATCTCAGAGCTGAACTGAAAAAGCACTGGTACCATAAAAAAGATACCATATTCTTTCCCCGAATAGAATGAAAATACTGATGGTTTATCCCTATTGAGTTTCGCGAGCGTCCGATCGTCTCAATGCGGTGCAGAAAAGAGTATTGAGAAGCTAGTTGGGGTGAGCGAAGGTGAGGGTGGAAAGCTGGGTTCGAAGCGAAGAAGGAAAAACTGTGAATAAGTCGGCTCAGTGCAAACCTACGTAGGTATAGTGATGTAAGTCGGCAATGAAGACGAAGGCGTCAGTCGGATAGGGGCAGAGTGGTGAGAATGGGTGTGAGGTAGATCACAGGCGCGTTGAGATTCTCCAGACGTAGTGATGATACAGTACATGCTTACATATGTACTATATTTAAACTGCGGCTCTTATAGCCGGCGTATGCCATAAAAGAGTAGTGAAAGAAGAAGACGAAGGTAGAGAATGAGTAGAAAAAAATATAATACCGCGCTGACTGAATGAAGAGTATTCGAGTTGATCCCTTGAGGCTTCCAATCCCTCTGCGCCACCCTCTTAGCGCCTCCTAGCGACAGCGTCATATAACCTGCGTGACTATTACGTCGGTGGCCCTCTGGTACGTCAATCTAAAACCACAACGGAAAAAGACGTGTAGATGATCCGATAAACCCAGCTTTTCACGTTTTTCTCATAGAAATAAGTACTTCCCTTTGATACCTTTCCGAAAAGGAGTATCACGGGACACAAAACTGCGAAAATTATTTTAATATTTGTTTGCCATTGAAATACAATCTAGTCTCCCTTCTACGTTGAACTTCGAAAAGTTAAGTCTCCCAGGTAGGTTAAGTATTCTCTCCCAATAAAGTTGAAATCGACTTCTACCCAAACTCTTTTTATCTGCTTGGCGGGAAGTTGAACTACCTTTTCCATTTCACTATCTTGCACTCAAAACTGTCGCGTGTGTGTTAGCTGCTGAGAGGCAACGTGGCGCCTCCCGCGGTTTGAGACAGCGATCGATGGACTATCTTTCTTTCTCACTCGATACCGAATCAATTATATAAAATGGCTATTATGTCGGGTAAAAAAAATAATTCGCACAAAAAGTAATATTTTCCGGTATTCATCTTGGTATTAAATTGGTAAACTGAAAATCAGTAATCCATTCGTGGCCCGGGTATCTGTCGCAAACTATTTAATTCAAAATCGGTCGTTCGAGCATCGGTCATAAATTAGCGAACCAAAAATTAGTAATCCCATAATAGAACATTTAGTTTACAACAATGTGGGATTCACCCCAAAACCAACATACATTAACACATCACGATATCACTAAATAAGTTGGAAATTTTACAATCCGGACGGAACCAAACTAACAAGAAATTTTGTTATTGTGGCCCAATATACTATAGGCAATATTATTCATAGTTTAGAAAATATCCCCATCATATTTCTATATTTCGCCGGAATATTTCAGGTATATGTCAGTATTATATGGGTCGTTATCAAATAATTTCTGTTATTCCTATTTTTGTGACCAGAAAGCATTCTGAAGGGACAGCTTTGTATCGTATGAAAGGAAAATGGAATATGTTCTAAATATTGATACTGGGTGTATAGATGATCCACCTTTATTATTCTTTCTTGACCTCTCTACCAACGACTCATCCTCTCGAAGGGAGGGCACAGGCTTAGGTCTATGGAGTGCTTTTCGTGGTGGCTTTTTGTGCACAAACGGACGAAGGAATGAATGGGCGGTGGGTGGGGGGCGTCCAGCGATTACGTTCCTTCGTAAGGAGAACCCGAATCGATCTGCCAACGATTTCTCTCTCTTGGAGGGTCGAGCTTACGGGTACTTTCGTTGTACTTACGGCTCGCTGGCTTGACTTGGAATGGCCGTTCTAAGAACCACCCCTTCACCCGATTCGATCGACCGAGTAAATCTTACGACCCAAACGGACTTGGATTCTCTCTTTTCGCCTCCGAAATAATTGACGGGGTGAGTCCACCGACCTTTGGCCGTTTCCCATAGATATCATCTCCACTGCCCCACGAGAATCGATGACGGCAACACATTTATGTCACCTTTTATTAAAAAGTGAAGTGAAAAAGCGTTTCAAGGTTTTTTTAACATTTCCCAAAGTTTCTTAGGCATAATAATTTCGAATAGTTATCCAATAGAATATCCTATAATTGCTTTGTAGTTATTTTAATGTATTTGTTTTATTAATGAACTTTATTACATTTTTTTTTAAATTGACATTTTAATTTAATTTACAGATTTTTTATAACAGTGATACCTTTAATTTTACTCAAAACCGAACATAAGATCGCAAAGTTGGTGATTTATAGCTCGCATGTCTTGAAAAATAAATCCCTTGGATAATGTGAATTCTATGGAGTATTAGGGGTTAACACCCTTAGCCCTATAGCTACACAATATAAACCGTACCTTCTTGTCTACGGCAGTATTCTCTATTGCCATCATTTTTCTTTACGACAAATTAACGATCCATCGAATTACACTTATCGGCTTTAGTCCCTTCCCCTTCTTTTGCTTCTCACCCTGCTACCAACTCATTCCGGGAGCTAACGCCCTAAAGCATTCTTGCCCATGCCCTGATCCTGTTTACCCCGGGGACTTAGCACATTTTTTCTTTACGATCCAAGTAAAGCGTCGACGACAGCTTTTCGCAGCTCGGTTACAGCCGGTGCGGTGTGCTTCGGAGACTTCCTCGTATGACGCATTCCTCCACTTCTTTTCTCTAGCATCATATTCCTACCACCATGGTGATTCACTATTCCTCGTCACTCGTATAATCCTAGGCACCTGTCGGGTCGAACCTATACCGCAACGGCGATATCGCATAACGGAATTCAGTTATAACTCATACCATTTCAACGTTTTTCTACACGGAAAAAGACTTTGTTGATGGAATTATTATTTGTTGCTTGGAGGGGGGTATAAATTAGCTACCATAACTATCGGCTTCGTCAATGTCGCATTAGTTTCGCGCACAATGAAAAGTTAGTTGACGTGATTAGCAAAAACAAAAAAAAAAAAAGCGATTGGTCGGTTGAGCTACTAGAATAGTATTCAGCATGGTACAGGGATGGGCGAAAAATGTTATTCGTAGCGTAACTAACTATAGTTGTCAGCGTAACGAAAGTAGCGTGCGTGTAACACAGTCAACTGAAATCCTTCCTGCACCAATTATCGATGCTAAGGACCCGATCCTGTTGGCACATATTATCACTGAATGGCAGAGAACAAGAACTCAGGCTTGACGAACCTATGTCTGATGTACCGCCATTTTGGTACTTTTTTGAAAGTCCGTTCACGCAGACCAAAGACAAAGCGAGCACTCCTCAGATGATTTATTGAAGTTTATTCAATTATTTATGTTCCAATGTTACGTAACAATAACAATATTGTTTTATAGGTCACCGAAGGCGCTTTCTCATGAAATCTTTTCGTATTGCTCTATATATAATGCTGCTGGGTTTGCTGTTGATTATTTGTTGAAAGGCTGTGAGAGTATGAAACAACTCAAGTGAGTTCATGGACAAGCCAAGACATGTTACGAGGGTGGAAACCTGAACCTTACGTCATGAATTATGCACATTTTTGTAGCTTGTTACCTGACAATAATCCAATTCGACTCATTTTATCGTTCAGTAGTTATTCAAAAGGCTATGATACAATAGAATATCTGAAATCTGGACTTATCGTAATGAAGCATTTAAATCTTTGTATCTTAGTTTCCGATAAGAACTAGGGTCGGACATTTTATTGTTCGGCAAAAACACGCACTTTCCTCCCTTCTAGCATAATATTAATCTAGCATAATGATAGCTATTTACTCTACGACGAATTAACACCGTCCACCCTGTTTTCAATTTGGCTCAAAGTACTTCAATATTAAGTCAAACCGAAGGCAGCTATGAGTGTTCATATTTTTTTCAAGAACATAAGTTAGAAAGTTTCGTGATCGTGGTCAGCGTACAGAGTAATGTGCTGTCACATTAAACCTGCAGTACATTTATATAAATTTTTCTTTTTAGTACTTGGCGTCGAGACGCTACCGCATCTTTTGATGCCTAGACGACTCGAATACCTGGCACCTTTACACTAATGGATTTCACCGATACGTGAGTGCATTACCGGAGCGTGTATTACCATCGTGCTCAATAAATAATTCTGTTTGCGCTTAAATATCTACATTAACTTTCGTCTGCATTATGGGAAAATATATCGTACACGAGCCTCAAGGGTACTTCAAAGCTTCTTCAAAAAGCTGTACCAGCCAAAACTTAAATTCATTTTATCGATTAAAAGTCTCCTCTGCGGTAGAATTACATTAATTTGTTCACAATTATACGTTTTTGATTTATCCGAGCAGATAGTGTAGGAAAGAGGATAGCAGAGAAGGTTAAGAATCGCGGGTGGTTGCCGCAAATCGTTGTGCTGTATCTATTCATTAAGTAGATACTAAACGAGATTTCCATCAGTAATTTCCAGCGCAAACTGCTCGCCTCTGAATGGTACAGTAGCAGCGGCGGCGACGTTGATGCCCAGCGAGCTTTGCATATTGCTGGCGTCTCTGGTTACGCCGTATGCGCTCATCCCTTATCAGTAGGATGGTATTTCTGGATATTACCACATATTCTGTTAATGACGTTATTTTTTTTTCTTTAAAGCAAAGCTAAGATAGAAAGTGGTCAGAAATAAACAGAAAGTTCGTATGATCGATGGATAAAGATGTGAGAGTAATGGACAAATTGCTTCAACACTTTTTCAAAAATACAACCATTCGAAAAGATGGATTGGGTGTCGAGTAACGGGACGAAGACCTCGTAGAAAACGGTACCGACTGGATGCTGGGATGATATTTTATCTGCTCTGGTACGGTCGGCTGGGCAACGCCGGGGCAAGTGTCCTCGAAACTGGGCGAAAGAGTGGGGAAAGTCCTGCCACTTCGGGCTGTCCTCATTTTCTGCTTCTCTCTTTCTATACTGACTCCCGAGGTCTAAGGTTCTCGGCTAAATCAGCAACACTCCAAGTCTTCTAAACACAGCAGGCGAACAAGTTGTCGATTGAGTAAACGCGACTCTGCACACATTTAGTAATCCCACTGGAAAAAGTTCGACCATACTCAAATGCTTAAGGGAGACGTCGGAAATGTTTAAACAATTTTTTAAATTACAAGGTCCACTTTCGTCTTAGTGAACAAAAAAGATGAAAAATAAGTTCCTTCGTTCTGGATGTAGGCAAAGGATCTTTTTATTAATTTGACCAATCGGTTGGATCATCTAGTTTCGTCGAACTCAAATTTATCGGCTTTACACTCTGCGCATGATCCAGGGAACACTGCTCGAAGGATTGACCAACACTAAGTCTCATCGATCGATTTTTTGTTAACTCCTTAAAGCAGAGTTATCGACAAATTTATAGAATTTCATATGAACATCTATTGAAGTTTTAACCCAAATTATAAATCAGTGGCTTAAGCCATTCTCGAGTTATAACGTTTTCGACGAAAATGATGAAAATGAAGATTTCTAGAAAATGAAAATTCTTCAGCGAAAATCGATTTTCCACAAATTTAATACCAAAGGTCTTGCTACTTCGTTAAATTTCCTTGCGAAGTTTCAGATTCATATATATATTTGTTCATGTTGGAAGGTAGACGGATATTATTCAACGCCTTAAAAAACTCATGAAATCTAATCTTCTCAAGCTACTTTTATAAAACTTGTACCAAGGTAATATTGGTTAATAGTCTGCATGCTATTAAAATTTGAGCGGTTTCGGTAGAGTAGGTCACGAGACCGCTCATCACGCACACACACATACATTTATGCGTACATCCGTACATTTTTTGTAAATCACTTCTCTGTTAGTTTCACACCAGTTAAAGTGTTCCGACATTAAAAGATCGAAAAAAAAAAAAAACGTTTCACGTTAACAAAGCCCTCCTCGACATAAGCGCAAGCGAAAAAAATCGCATTTAATGAAACGACGTTATCACAAAGTTCTCTTAAACCCATGATCAAAATTAAAACTTAGAAACTAAATATTCGTAGGTTTATTTCTCATGCTATTTTGAAACTTCAGCGATTATGAAGAAAAAAGCTTCACAACTGAAGGCAAGTCCATTGAAACCGAGTTGTAATCGATTAAATGACTTTGCAAATTTTTGTATTAAAATATAGATTAAGGTCACTTATTTTTATTTCAATTATATTCTCAAGTCGAAGCGTCACTGCAAAAAAGTTAGAAGAATAGTTATCCACGTAAGGAGTGAGACACAGAGAGAAAGGGAGAGAGAGAGAGAGAGAGAGAAATAATCCGAGGGTGGATTTTAAAAAACTCGGTCGACGATAAGTCAGACGATGTTCCGGCGCATAGGGGACTCGAAACGAAGCAGCACTATTTCAGAGGTGTCTTTTACAGGAGTTCCAGGCTGGAGGGTCCCACGTGCTTTTTCCACTTTCCAGCAAAAGCAGCACGTACCACGAAGCGGTATGAGTGGCTTTGAAGAGTCCGCTCGTGGTCGTAACAGTCGTGGAATTAAAGCGCAAGGAAACCGGCAACATCTACCCCCGCACATAAAACGATCAAGCACCATCAACAGAAGCCTGCGAATGCCCCTCGTGACTCGTATAATACCGACTTACAACATACAACATTATTATCTATACCCACGCGCGTATATTTCAGTTGAACATTTTTCATCGGTTGTAGGGTTAGCTGCATATGTGTCAACATTTTATCGAAAAGCTAAGGTCATGACGAGCTTCAATGTTCACTACTTTTCTATAAATCCAACATATTTTACAATAAAATTCCAAATTTACAGATGTCCCATTCTCTGTGATCAATGTCATAAAAAACTTATGAAAGAGAAGAGACGTATAAAAGAGAATGGGAATAATTATGTCGATTTGAATACTCGGAATTATGGTGGAAATAGGTTCCTGGCGCCGCGAAACTCAGAGCCATTTTTTTCATGGAGTAGAAAAACCAGAAGCGAGGCTACGTGCGAGAGAGACAGACATTGGGCAAAAAAATCTGTCTGGCTTACCACTTCCATTTAAAAGATGACCCATAATCTGTTGATGGGTTGTACTTTCTGATATGTCCTGATGATCGACCTAAAAAACAGCAATCAAGGTCCAGAGTGTTTTAGACGAATTCATCGTGTTTGGGTGAAAAACATTCTTTTACTGGTGTTAGAAAATGAAAACAAAGGTCACTTTAGGACAGGACGAGGCTTATCTAGAGGGAACCGTCGTTGCAACATAAAGCAAAACTAACAGATGAGATTTTGCCTGAAATATTCAGAAGCAATTGTACGACCGACGACAACCGTGACGAGCGGAGAAATGGAAAAAACGTTTGGACATTGTCTCACATGATTTTCGCATTTGTCCCAGCCTGTTTACTCTGCTAATGGAATAGCTTGAGTCAAAATGTCGAATGGCACAATAGAACGCACATGCATATGTGTTGATCTGCTTCTGGCTTTGTTGTGGCGTAACCATGTCTTTGTTATCTTCTATCAAGCCATAATCTCTTCAGACATTTTTTCTTAGAGGGTTAGCTCCACTCGGGAGACCGAACAAAGCGCCGTTTTATGTTCATGTTTGAACAAGTTCCAATCATTTTTCCATGACGAAAAAAAATTATTTACTGCCGAGTTATAAGCGATCTCCGAGGCGTCGAAGATAATGCGTCCTGCTATGTCCACAGCTGGTCAAGATTGGATCAGCTGTAATTGAAAATTTGAAAGCAATCAGATGAGTGGTTCACGAGATAACACCAACTTAAAAATGTTGTTTCCAGAACAATGTGGTTTAAGTTTCAAGTCGATTCTACATGTAGATTAAAATTGTTACCTTGCACCTACATAGTGTTATCAATTAACGTACAATAATCTTTCATATCTTTCACTTTCTTCACACGCATAGAGTACAACAACGAATATTCATAATAATGGATTAACCTTGGGTAGGTAGGAAGACTTTATAATACCTTCCGAGGTCGAGAGGCGTCTGCCGCTTTTATAACTTCTCGAGACCGCTTCACTTGAAATCTCATATCTCCATGAATTACGGTTGGATCTTTATGAAATTTACAGAGAACATTTTCAAGATTTTGTACTTTCGAAATTTGAAGAAAAAAAAAATCAATCAATCAATCAAAATTCACAAGTTGCAATGATTAAACCTTTACCAGCTCATAAATATCAAAACGTACTGCGGAAACTGCTTCAAGTACATTTATTTAACAGTCTATTCGAGATTTAAAAAAAACAGTGGCGTTGAAGCAGAACAAATGGAGCGACGATCACCTTGGGAGCCAATCGATTCAACATTCCACGCCGAAGTAATTAGATGAAAACTCTGACTAATCGTTCTTCCGCGACTGCGGATAAAGCGAAATGTTGGTTGAGAATTAGAGAGAAGTCGTAATGGACTTCTGCTTTCCCTTCTTCGTGTATTTACCCGAGGGTACGTACCATTTTTCTACATTATTGAGAAAAATCTTGAACGGTATAACAAGTTCTTTTTTTTCTTTGTATATAATAAATATGTTGTTTTGTTATAGATTCTTTTCAGTGATTGAAGTAAAATACTAAAAATATATCATAAATCATTTAACTATTTAAAACAATTACTTCTATAAATCAACATTTTTATAAATAGTCCCTTTTGTCATGATTGTCTATTTTTGGTCTGAACTTTTCGAAACTATTTTTTTCCATCTATGTTCTCACTTTTAATTCCTCACAGAGCAGTGTTTGTTTTTGTACCAAGAATTATCGACATCATCGAAAAAGAGGGTTTAGAAAAAAGTGCGTGTGCGTGTGTGTGTGTGAAAATTTCGACGGATGCTGTCGTAATTTCATATATCTTCGTTGAATTCGGTACGCACGTGGGCTATCACAGAACATCATTTGGGATTGTACTTTGAGCAAATCGGATGAAAAGTGTGGATGAAAAGATTTATCAGGCTGAAATTTTGTACACGAATGAACTTACGGTGAACCATGGTCGGTGCCAAATTTTGCGAGAATCGATAGAGTGGTCACATTCTAGTATTTACATTCTCGGCGAAACGTGACGTTGCTCCTGGCCATATCGGCATAGATTTTGCGCAGTTTTCCTGTGCCCATGGCAGAAATGCCATGGGAATGCAATATAGAATCGGATGCGGTGGCATGGTGGTCTGGGTACTGATCGGGACCAGTCCCCCAGGCGTCTGACCACCGACCCGGGTCCACCTTGAAATAGGCGAATTTCGGGCACGCGAGGGAAAATGCAAATATTTTTTGCTTCTTACAAAGCCTTCTTTATGAGAAAATCTAAATATGTTTCCAAAATCTAAATATGTTGTAAATCCAGTATTTACATTCTCGGCGAAACGTGACGTTGCTCCTGGCCATATCGGCATAGATTTTGCGCAGTTTTCCTGTGCCCATGGCAGAAATGCCATGGTGAATGCAATATAGAATCGGATGCGGTGGCATGGTGGTCTGGGTACTGATCGGGACCAGTCCCCCAGGCGTCTGACCACCAACCCGGGTCCACCTTGAAATAGGCGAATTTCGAGCACGCGAGGGAAAATGCAAATATTTTTTGCTTCTTACAAAGCCTTCTTTATGAGAAAATCTAAATATGTCAATATACTCCTTTGTGAGAAAGTCAAAATAGGTCAATAGACTTCTTTTATGAGAAAGCCAAAATAGATGATCATACTTCCTCATAACCGTGAGCTTGTAAAAAACGAAAAATAACGAGGAAGCAAGGTTTTACTTCCGATCCTTGTTGTTATCCTTATTTCAATAAGCGGCGGGATTCTTTTTCAAAGGACTTTGATATTGAAGTTCAGGAAAAAAGTTGCACGCAAACGAGGCATTAGTAAGAAAAACAATTTCTTGAAACTTTTTGAGGGTGACTCAAGAGAAATTCGGTTCACATTTACGGACACCTCATAGTTCCACGGGAGCTGGAGTATGTCTATGCAAATTCGGGATGGGATATCTGCATCATGGAAACCTGGATAGTTTTCCATTTTCCATCGTGATTTTCTATTCGAACGCAGATGGCTTCGTAGGGTGGATATAGTATATGAGAAAGGATTCTCCGGTGAAGTTTATCGTTGAAATTCATTTCTTTTCATAGGATAGTATACAAGACTTCCTCTTCTACTTAAAGCCCCATCTGGAATTTATTGGTAAGGTGGCAATGGTGTCTATGATCTTTAGAATATTATTCTAATGTGTCATGCATTATCCTACCAAGGTTAAATTCAACCTTAATTTTTGGGTCCATAAATTAGTCTAACTCAAATAATCACCTATCTTGCTACCCCCTTAGCTGATATAACACTCGATGTACCCGGCAACCACATGTGCATACAGAATTAGGGATGGTTCTTTTGCGTTTTAATTACCATTCCGACGATGCGGAAGTCGTGGTACCGAGGAAGTTGCGGAAGACGAAAGGGAGGGAAAGCGGACGCGGTTCGCGTTCTGTACAACCTAGCCTCCGAGTACAACGAACCTCTTTTTCCGCTCCTCCTTTTTCCTCTTCAACGTCGTCTCACTACCTTCCCATTCTAACTTTTCATGCAAATTTCCGAGAAACTTGGCTTCCGAGCCGTCAACCCCGACGTTCTTCGCTCTTTTGCGACGTCCCCTCCTCCGTTACCCCCTTCCGACCCTTTTCGCCTGGAGGTACACATGTTTTGATGTTTCACGAAACAAATATAAATAGCTCAAACTAGTGAATAACAAAAAGCATTAAAAAGTCCCTTCGGAATCTGTATCTGTATTAATTGGTCGAACACGACAGAGGATCATCTCCACGGAGAAACGGTTTTGCTGGCCCAACGAATCTTTCCCTAAAATAGTGATAGCATAGTATTTTAGGGAAAGCTTAGCAAAAAAGTTGTTAGCAAGAACAAACAATGCAATGTCGTCACTATTTTACACGGAGAGAAGGGTGTAACCGTATGACCCACGGAGTTCGTAGGTGCAAACCAATAGGCAAGCTAGAATATGGCATTTGCACGTTATCCGGTGTCAGAACTAAATTTTGTTTTGATCCTTAGAAAAATGGCGTCTCACTGTACCCCATTTTCCCCTAGATGTACTCAACGAATTTTCGCAGTTGACCTACAGAATGGCTGAGAAACCTTCGAAACTACTCATCGTACAACAAAATGCAAAGTAGTTTCATACTCGAGAGATGGAAATATTCTTAGAACTGTCAATCGTGTCCGCCGAATTACGAAACACCATATTCACTTATATCCCGAAGTTTCAAATTGTTTGTTGTTTCGAATTGAGACCTTTACCGGGGAAAGGGTTAAATGTAAAAATTCAAATTTTATATTTTAATAGGGTTTCATAAATCTATTTTCAAATGGTGTGGGGGACGTCAATCTGAAAATTTGTCCGAACTTCAAATAATGATCACCTTAATATACGCATTTGGTTGGTGGAAAAGGTACACTAAGGTACGATTTGGTGAAAATCCTGGCGGAATAGGGCTTTCCTAGATACTTTTAGATCTAAACTACATACTATTTTTTTCAGTACACATAAACTCGAGGTACGTTTGCACTTCGTCGGGATAGTACGTCGTCGAGAGTGGAACCTTAGATAGGACGAGCAGAACCATCCGGGAACGGTTGGGCTGCGTTGGGTATATCGTAATAACGGTACTGGGTAGAGAAGCAGCCTGCTTGAGGAAAGCATTAAGTGTTGAACGCAGCCAAGTGTGCACGTTGATGCTTCGGCCGTTTTCTCCTCAGCCGATGTGGGTATAGTCCTCTTAACGACGGCACGATTGGCATGAGCATGCGCCAGCGGTAGTAGTAGTGGTAGCAGTAGTCATGGTAGTCGCGCATCAGCACAACGCGCTCCTGTCGTCAAGTGCACTGGTACCGAAACCATTTATTTCGTATTGTTCCCAAGAATCTAACAACCCTCGCCCGGTCGTTAACTCTGTTATACTACTACGCTACGCTCTTGCTACCGCTGTTGGTTCCTCTCTCGTAGTCGGTGTATACCTTAGTCTGACTCGATACTCCCTTCTGCAGTCCGCCCTACAGAGATGCGAGATCATCAGTCAGAGTCTCGCATTCTCCCCCCGCATCTCCGTCAACGAATAATTACGCGGAATAACAATCACTCTTCACTACTTCTACTGCAATTTGGCACCTGCAAAATTGTTTCGTGTTCAACGCTTCGCCTACTATCATTACATCGCCTAGGAAGATAAAAATGATATATTTTCATAAAATCGAAGAAAAAAAATGGCTGTTAGCAATTTGTCATTCTTGCTTTACGAAATATTCATTTACCTGCACATCAAAAATTGAGTTTATTGTAATGTGTCAGATGGATCAGGATCTCTAAGTCATGCTGTTTGATGCAGTACAATACTTATGGGGATGGTTATCACAACGTAACATGGGGTTCTTGGTCCTGACTCGATGCTGTCTAGAAATGCTAAGTAGAACCTTGTAAATTGCTTTCCCATTTTGTTTTTTTCGCTTTTTACAAAGCTATTCCTTTGAGGAAGTATGCTAATCGATATGAAGTATGTTCAAAATAGAAGTAAATTTCATATACAAAATGGTATGAGATTTACGAATTGGGTATATGAATCCCATGTCAATATACTTTTATTTTGTATTTGTCAATGACGCATTTAAAAATTGATCTTTCGTAATTCTTCGTTCTGCGACATATTTGTTTGCCAAAGTAAAAAATGGATATTTTTGAAAATCTTGACGTGGTCAATTTTTCAAAAACAAGAAAAAGTTTTATTACGGTGAAAGCCTAAATTTTATGACCACCGCCGGGTGTTTTCCCATGCGATAACACATATCTTTACTATATTCTTGAATGCACTCTTACAAGGTACGCAATGTACACTCCTTCGCTTACCCGATCCGTAAATGCTTAGGTACATGCGCAAGTGTTTTACTTTCGAGTTCTCTTAGTGGTTGTACTGTAACCCAAGACGGAAACTGCGTCGGGTGTTTTGCTCTTGAGTTACGCATCACTTCCTCCTTACGAGAGTTTGAGTCCTCGCGCACGTATCCTTCAACCACTTGCCTATTCGCAGTAAAGTTTGTGGACGAACGTACTTGCGGGAACCGTTCCGCGCTCGACACTCGGGTACGGACGCCTAAGATGAGATGAAACATATTCCTTGTGTTTTCTTATCGTACTAACGGGTGCGAAGCTAGCGACATCTCCTTTTACTTATGCTAACTGGGATGACGAATTTGCTTTATGTTAAGCCGATGCAAAACACATATGAGTCATACCTCTCAAGAAAAAACAACCGATTCGTTAGTGAGTTTCCAAATAAAAAATATTATGTATGGGGCACATAAAAAAATATAATTTTAAGCATAGAATTGAACATATATAGACTGTATACAATCCAATTTACATATAGACTATACATGAACCCAGCTCCATTTTTGGTTTCAAATATAAAATTCCATGTCGGGCTGGATATCATTTTTTTACTTGCGTTTCATGGTCTCCGATGGGTCGTAACTTCAGGATATGTCGGTGTGGTTATGTAGGGGGGGGTGGGGGTAACATCTTTTTCACGACATTATATTTTCAGTTGACCATTTTGTATATTTTTTAAACGTTCTTTTCATACTTCCTCCGCTTTTGCACAGCATTGATAAATCAAAAGTCAAATTTTACATATGATTCCGAAAAAGGAGCACTGAATATATCGGTTCATATCGTCTTGAGATTTCGGTGAACGGAATGTCAAATGATGATTCATGAAGTTGTCGAGATTTGTCCAAGCAATATAATTGTCTAGTGCAGAATTGCAACGATCTTGTAACTGCCGATATATGATGCAGTTCGAAACAGGAAATCGAAACTTTGCCTAAAATGTTGAATCTGTAGCCCGGTATAGGCGTTATTGAGTGCACTATCCCCGCGATGGTGTTCCGACCGGAAAAGACTCTGATGCATCGCGAAAAGCTGATGGTGACGGTGTCAGTATGAAATATCTGTGGAAAAAGTGCTTTAAAAAAATTACGTAGCCCGCTAAGCGAGCTGCTCTCGTGTATGCTAGATTTGATCGATAAATTTCGCACCACTGTCTAGCAGCAAAGAGACATGACAAGCGGGGCGAACACTGCAAAAGAGAGAGGCTGTGTATCGATCAAGTGCCACTCATGAATAAAGGGTACTTCCACTACTAAATATGAAGGCTAGTGCGTGGACTCTTCCCGCCGAAATTCGATTTCTCGATAAAGGTGTTAAAATATTCCATGGTGATAGGACATGGCGTGAATTTCATCAGCAAATGGTGCGCATTACCAAAAAATATTCCATAAATGGATAGTATATGGATGAGTCACATGATAACAGACGAGATCCACTTTCCTTTGGCTCACACAATTAACTGGGTGAAAGGAAATCTAAGGCAACTTTTAATTACAGAGTCAATAAGAGTCATTGATTGCGCCAATGATTGAGCGACTTTAACTATATTTAATGCTGTAATAAACGATTTTTCATAAATTAATTTTCGATTTTGACCACTTTTTTATAGGCTGAAATCGTAAATTTAACTTGCAACCAAGTCATTATAAAATTTCAAGTTCTCAAGTTATCACAATAGAAGAGGAAGTTGTGAAAGTTTCTCTTTTTTTTCTCTCTCTTGTACTCAAAATAAATGTTTCCCCCATATGCATTACTGTCATACTCGAAATGAAACGTTTTTTTCTACATTTATTTAAATAATGGCGTTGCTCCTAGACTGTACATAATGTACGCAGCAGACCTTTCAGCCCCGAACTGCTCGCGACGTACGAATTTATTCTCGAAAAATTGGAATCTCACTGAATTTAATTCGACATATTAAACCAACATGTTCTCGTTTGAGTGCCGTCTGCCACTTCATAATTGGGATCCGACCTGGAGAGATGAATGTGTTAAATAAATTATATACATTTAATGAATTTACTAAATTTAATAAATTATTAGAACAACAATCCATTCTCATATTTGTAGCCCATGGTACTCGAGGTTTGTCGACGATTCCTCAATAATCCCAAACCTCTGGCGATATCGATTTCAAATGAAAATAATTTTTTGTGTATACCACTGCAACACGCTTCATTCTACTCTGGAAACCGGACCTCGAATCAAAATATTGATCAGAAGTAACATGCACCTTTTACTGTTAAATCGAAGCAATTTGAGTGAACGCGGAACAATAGATAGCGTAGCAACTGGAACAAGGAGAGAGAAAGAGAAAGAGCGAGCGATAACATTTTTTTCAATACTATCTCACCAATTGGAGGAATGTTTTCCAAACCAATTTGGTTGCGGCGATTACGAACGCGTAATGGGTTTTGCATAAAGCATCGAGAAAGGGGTGAAACCGCAACTGCAGAGAGGGAAAGAGAGAGGGAAACGAGAAAATGGGTAGCATCAGCGACAGAGAGCAGGGGAAGTGACTCAACGAAACGCAATCACGAATTACCCTTTATTTAGCTTGGCTGGGGATAATTGCCTCGAAAAACATACCTGGGCCGATTACTCTGGCCTCAATGGCCTTGATAGTTACTCGAGTTGCTTTTTGATCGGGTAAAATCCCGTTTATTCGCGCGAGCGAATAGTATCATAGTAGTCAGCACAGTGATTCCTACCACTCATGCATTTTTGTCTGCATCTATCGCCCGGTTCCACTCGAACGTTGACCCGATTGACCAATGCAGGCTTTTACAGTCTTCCCTCCCCACTATAGTTTTAACGGCGGGGGATGAGTACAACGTTTGAACGCCACATGCACTCGTGCTGCTCCTCTGTCTGCAGCATCACTGCGAAGATAAAATCTACAATAGAAAACCGAGCATGTTCTTGACAGGCAAAAAACTATTTCTAGTGCCGATTTAAAATCATAATTGGCCAATATATATTGTTTCGTGGACTCCTTCGAAATTTCCGGTACTTCGGTATTGACACTCAGAATGGCAAGTTGTAGACCAGTTAGAAAATACGATTCTCACAAGCAATAGAAATATGAACCATTTACAATTTTTCATGACGTGCACATTGCTGTATTTATCTGTATTACTTATTATGACTCTGGATAATTATAGTTACACTGCGAGAAAAAAGTAGTTTTGGCGACTAATTCCAATATATGCTGTGTGCGTTTTAGGCACTGAAACTAAATCGGAATCGTAGTCTCAACTATTTTCGATTGGTAGAAAAAAATGGTACGTACAACCAACGACTTAATTCCTGCAACTATCAGGGCTGCTGTTCAATCCAAATTGTGTTTTGCAGTGACCAACCGCGAAGTTGAGGTTATCATGATCTCAGCTGGTCATTGTTACAACAAGCATTACATTGGAAATGTGTGCATAATCCATTATTAAGAAAACCATCCATCTACTGATAATTTTGTTATGTCTCATAATGTTATGTCGAGGTGAAAACATTTTTTGTTTTCACCCTGATGTTCTTTAATAATTATGATTAAGGTCACCGACGGTAAACAAAAGTTGCCAAACAAATTATAATGGAGCTTGCGATTACTCCGTTGGGAGTATTTTATGTGATTTCTTACGTACAGAAGTAGCGGTATTTGCGATGCGACATTTTTTTATTAAGACAGTCGAGAGTTGCTACAAGTGTTGAGCGTGGGAGAAAAGACTGTGCTTGCTACGGGATGGGGTAGGTAGGTACTCGTTCTTCATTTGCAGAAGGTGGGACATCGTCTCTTATCGCAAGTGAGGTAGTTGCTGTGCGTTATCGTGGCCGTTACCTATCCTATCTCGTGAAAATATACTTTTACCGAGCGGCCCGCTTGAACCCCCAGCAGACCAGGAGTAGAATATTTTCCATGGGTGCGGAAAATCGGCGGGGTTCGGCGGGGGGGGGGGGGGGGGGGGGGTGCGAGTAGCACAAGGAGGAACAGCGGGAGAGAGAGACCGGATGCCAATCGATAAGGTGCCTTGTCGCTCCCATGAAAATACATTCCTCTTCTTTACGAAGAATGTTTAACCACTAGGAGAGAAGGGGTAAGTCCTACGGAAAGTAGGCAAAGAAAAGATAAGTGATATAAAAAAAATAGATAGTATTCACTACATTAGCATTTATTTATCCACTCTCTACAGTCTACTTCAGTTTTGATTTTTAATAACGGTGATACGTCACAGTGGCGAACTTTTGATCATTTCATTGTTTTTTTATTTATCTCATAAATAGCATGACCGTAATTATTTCTGAAGTATCTTAAAAGCCTGGACTCTTTCCGATAAAAAAAAAAAAAACGATTTAAAACTAACTACGATAAACAAAAAAATGTGGGCAACATATTCATCGTTATTTTCGATAGTCCGAAGAGTAGACGACCGTAAATTGTAAAATAAAAATTCATCGACCCATTATTTTTTCGTCATTTTTCTTTTCTCTATTTCTTAACCGATTTGATATGCATTTTTTTTCGTTAAAGAAAAAAATGTTTAGTTAAAGAATAGACATACCGAGGGTAACGGATGTTAAAGGAGAATTCAGTGCTGGATTTTGGTTTGATAACGCGCAAACTTAACAATTTCGTGGCTATTTACATGAGATAAACGGGATCAGGTAGGCCAGTAGATGTGTAGTGTATGTGGCGAAGTGTTGCGTGTAATTTCCATAAAAGTTACTCTTTACGACCACCATAATCCTGTAGTATAAAAAACGCCATTGATTTTGCATGGCACATTAAAATAAAAGAGAAAATAGAAATGCATACTGCAATAAGTAGGTTAAAGCTGCGTCCGTATTGAAAATATGCAAAAATGCACTAGCTTTCACTTAGTGGAAGTGGCAACAATCTGGTAGGTTGAAGATGGCTTCCTGGAAAAGTACCAATTTAGCGACAGCCGACGAGATACGAGCACCCGGGGACCAAATTGTCTCCTCATCGTCCTCCATATCATATCTCTGAACGTAACCCGTGCCTCGTGGACGAACCTCTATTCATGAGTTTCTGTATCGATATACCGTGATAACGAGACACTCCACGACTCGGGAACGACCACTTTAGAACGCGTCTTGGTCTGGGTTCCATTTCCACGTATTATTGCTAATCACCAATGTGAGTTCGGAAAAAGTAGATAGCCATATTCGCGTAATTTTGTCGTGGAATGGTATTTTATAACAAATGACGCACCGAATAAGTAACAAAACGACCGTTAATATGAATTTCGTTGAATCGCTTTATCTATCTGACAAAAACGAAGTAGGTTCGGTTGTATCTTTTTCCCCTGCGCGCCAACGTAATTTGTTTTCATACAAAATATCAACTTCCTCGAAGAAATGATAGACGGGAAAAAATCCGGAACAACCGTTCCATTTACGGTGTTGTCTTTCGGAAACCTTTCTTTTCAAGGGACTTTCCTTAGTTTTTTTTTCCTCAGGATTCCTGAGAAAATAAGCTTATCCAACGTAGACGTAGGTCGCCTCAAATACTCCGACTGTATTTCAAACGACCTAGAAAATTGAGATTGACAAGACAATTTGGAAATGGTTAATGTTTTCATTGAAAGCGAATTCGGTTGTACGTATAGATTAATTACTCCGAAGTCAATTGTTTTAAGCTTGGATTGTTTTTGAGTGAATTGGATACCAGTTTTTGATATTGACCGAGACAGAAATGGACGGGGGAGAATGTGGCTCACCGCTCTCGGGAACAAGAAGAGGGGCGGTGTCACATGTAACACGTGACATATGACGGCAAGGGAGATAGACGCAATTAATTAAACAACATAATTTAGAGGCACTTGTTATGTCAGCTGAACACTTTAGTGAATTATATTCAAGATAAGTTTGCGTTGGTCCGAAAAAGAAGAGCGACACTCTTCTTTTATGGAGAAATGTCTAGGATTACTTCCTCAGTGGACTTCGCTTTACCTTAGGACAAGGCAAAATCTAATCGAGCCGGCAAAAAAAAAAACTATAAATGATTTGCACTCAGATACTTCCAACATTTTGGGGCAAAGCCGCAGTCAATGTTTTGAGTACTTTATGAGGAACTGGAGTTATTTCTCTCTCACATCATATAGTCTTAGTGCATGCTTCACTTATCTTCAGTTTAAACAGAAGAAAAGCAGTGCTATAGCGATTGTTAAGTGCGCAAGGAACGGAGCTAAATATTTTTAACATATAGTGGAAGTTTTCAGATATTACGTTCACGTATTTCACGAAGGCAGGTAGTAAGGACGATTCAAATGTTTGCATGGGTACAGACAAGTGTGTGAGGTGCTTCGTCGCCAACGTGATTGGATCTTCACATAGCTTGTCGATTTCCGCATTTCATTCTTCTACACTGCCAAACGAAGTGCGTTACAAAAACCTGTAAAACTCATCAAAATGTCTCATCTTCGTTATTTGTTGCCCAGTGTAGTCGATAATGAGAAGTAAATAGTGCTCACGATAAAGTGCGTGGTTCCATACTAACCAATATTTTATAAATTGTAGATGTATAGATGAAAAGTGCAACACACATCGTGGAGCACCCCTGCTAAGAAAAATTTGCCAGCAATGCGTGAATTAGTGAGGTCAGCGGCGGGCGAGGAAAACTCGCTGTTTACTCGAAAACGAGCTTTGCCAGTTGAAAACTCGCTAGGCCCTCAGCAGTTAACCAGCCTAGCGGATGACTATAACTAGCGACATTGCCAGATAAGCCCCTCACCATGACCTGGTTATTTTTTTTGCTAGGATAGCCTAAACTAGCGAGTACAGCACGCTGGTCTTAAATCCAACTAGGCTAAATCAACAAGCCAAGCATTGGTCAGTCGATATTTGACCAAGTATTAGCCTGGAGTTTCGAAATCGGTAATCGTCATCCTAACATTGGCCCGACCATCAGCTGTATCAGCTTTATCGTTAAAACCTACATGGGTTGTTACCTCGAGCAACTATTTGATTATGGCCACGAATCCATATCCAATATATTCATGGTTGTTCGGTTCAACAAAGTTCTTGTTCCATTTTAACAGCTTGATAGAAAATACGACTATCCATTAAATTGAGATAGGTAATTCATTCGTATGATTAAATAATGGTTTTACGCGTATCTTTGATTCTCCGAAGAAGACATCTTCCAGCGTGACAGAATTCGCAGATTTCCACGTTCACCCAGCTTGGCGCGGTTTTAGCGTACACTAGCTCAGATTAAAATGCCGGTAAAGTTTGGTCATCGCGGTGCGCCCCACAAAATCTAATTAACAACTGCTACAATCTGATTAACCATGGGACCGAGAGCGCCACTCGACACGCTCCCCCAATAGCTCCCAACTTTATTACAACTGTCTAGTGTAGAATACACGTCAAATTTACGGATACGGGCAGCAGGAGAATAATCTCATACCGCCATAAATTCGTGTTATCGCTTGTCCTTTCAACGTTCTTGACATGTTTCTTCTTCTTGGATTCGAGTGGCTACAGTGCAAACTCACCTAATTCACGAAATGCCTCGACATTTAAGTTATATAACCGACTCTTCGAGTATTGGACATAGCCTCGACTCGACGCGCTCTATAATTGAAGATAAAAATGATTAACTCCTCTACTTGATGATCTAAGTTAATGAGGTTCGACTGTGTCGTACCTGAACTAGGCCCCAATACACATAATTAATGTACTTAAATCGTAAAGGGAGCAACAACTTATAATTGATGATTAGGGTAGTCCATTGTAACACGATATTTCTCAAAAAATAATTGTCGCTCTTTAAAACTGTTCTGTATCTTGAGAAAGCCTCGTAAACCTTCGATGAAATGGAAAAAATATATAGAGGTTGCGACGAAACTATATATACATATATAGACCATTTTCTTATGTTAAAATTCTTTCAGTATCGATATCGTTACATTTTTTGTATTATAGTGCCGGTCCCATAAACAGGATAATGTTACAGCGTTCGAAATACAACAATTTTTCCAAAATCCTTGAACTACAGTGAAATTTGATGTTTATCTTCCATATATAAATTGTAATTACGATATTAAAATTCAATCCCATCTGTCTACATTTCGTTCGGGATATCGACTGAAATACGAAAAGAAATTGTGTCAAAAATGAAAAAAGTCTATTTTCGGAATGTTTTTCGGTTGCAAGAGTGAAATTTCTCCAGCAGGCAGCTTTTAAAAGAAATCTACTGAAAGTATTCCCACTAAATATTAAATTTAAAAATTGCATTAAAAATTGCCGCAATGAACAGGAGGACTGCAGGTTAAGGTTATAAACACTTACGTATGCGGTGAGCTCTTTAGAGTTCCGACTTCCAGAGGAAGTCGTAACAACGGCAGCAATTTCGAGAAAGCGTTGGCCCTTTATACCGAAGACGCGGACGTCGCCATAAACTACCGTAGATAGGATATGTCGGAAAAAGTACTGGAGTCTTGCAGCCCAGAATGCAAAGTAACGATTGAAGTCTGAACTCGGTTGTACTCGCTATAGTCAATTTATCTTTTTTATCTTGGTGGAGATTACCCAAGTAAAAAAATGATATCTAGTCTGAAATATAGAATTGGGCATATGCAATCTGCATTAATTCTATAGACTACACAATTTATATATTCAATCGGTGCAGACTTCCCGATCAATTTGCCTCGCAGAGTTAGTGCACAGAATTTCGTCGAGGAGCCTCACTAACTTTATTGAGTTTCGTTGATGTACGTCGGCGAACGAGTAACCAATTTCGAAGAAAAATTGCGCTCCTTACGTCCTAATTTCTACCTTATGTTAGACGTGCGGAGTACAGTGAAGATATTGTGGTGCTGTCGACATAAGTCGTAAAAAGGGAACATAAACTTCATTGTATGCCACTTTTCGGTATAAAATAAAAGTGAGTCTACAGAATTAGTGGCTAAGAAGAGCTTTTTGAAGAAATTTATGGCATAGGTGTTAAGAGCAAGTGTCTAATGTGGAAAATAAATTATTAGTCATTTAGGCAGGCGAGGCGCGCTCCCCTAAGATCCGAAAGGGTAGGAGCGGCTTCGGTAATGTGTGTTTATTAATGAATGGTAATGTACTTCCGTAACTTAAAAATACCGTTTATACATGCGTAAAATGTTAGGGGGGGGGCTAAAAATAGCGTATAGCTAAAATAGTGAGTTTTCTATAGCCATTTTAGATTAAGACGTTCATTATTTTGATATTCGCCATTCGCCACAAAAATTCGGCAATTTATTAATGTGGGCACTGTCATGCTTATCACGCGACACTATCGGCAAAACGGATGGAAAAATTAAGAGAAACGGGATGTTCTCCGGTTAGTTACATTTTTAGCTTTTGGTAGAGGGGCAGTAAGGCTACGCTCACGCTCTCTAGTGATAGTCGCGATCGATTTCCCGTACACGATACAAAAATGATTATGTTCCTGCACTCTTCTCTGAGGCATCCCTCGGCGATCCCTGAGATCTATCGGAATGCGAACCGGCGGCACTTTCCGCATGAAAAACTGAGGCACACGCGCGTAATCTAACACTTTCCCGTGAATTACAATTTCCCTTTAACTACGCGGGGCTACCGACACGGCCACAATAACGACGGCGCAGAAGAAAACATATGCGCTTTCCGAAAAATTACACGACACGATAGTCACGATCGATTTCCCGTACACGATACAAAAATGATAACGTTCCTGCACTCTTCTCTGAGGCATCCCTCGGCGATCCCTGAGATCTATCGGAATGCGAACCGGCGGCACTTTCCACATGAAAAACTGAGGCACATGCGCGTGATCTAACACTTTCCCGTGAATTACAATTTCCCTCTAACTACGCGGAGCTACCGACACGGCCACAATAACGAAGGCGCAGAAGAAAATATATGCGCTTTCCGAAAAATTACACGACAGCCTGGAGATGGAAAAATCCCTAAGTGCATCCTGGACTTTTCCCTGCGTAATCCCAAGTATGTCTTGCCGCTGTTCGATCCCTGCTACAAGAGACACCTCTCTCAAGCACTACATGGCGAACAGTGAACGGTCAGACGAACAATGATCATTTCTCTCGATAATCAAAATTCACCCGCTGGCTTTGCCCCTCTATGCTTACTTTATTCAGTTACGGCCGGACATTGCTGGCGCCTACCGTCAGGTCGAGATTCTTACATGTTAACGCATGTACCAATAAATTCAAAAGTTCATGGTTCGCTCGGGATCAATATTAGATCATAATTAATATCGCAAACATTCTTGAGTCCTAGGAAATATTATAAATTCTTTAAGATTCTAAACTCTGGTATCAAAAAGAAAATATGCACGGTGAAAACGAGAAACATATAATAGAATGGCGCTGGATACGGACAATGGCTTGATGATTTGTTATGCAGCAGCCTGTAGGTGATGGTCGGTTCCGTCAAAGCTCTCGCCTCGAGTTTTCCATAGTATGCGAGGGTTTTCTCTGAGAAGCGAAAAGTCTGAAGCATCAGAAAATTTACCATACGACGTCCAGAAAGCGCAGGAACTCTATATTCGTGTCGGGGGATGCCGTAAAAAAATAAACCCCTATAATTAATTAGTACTCTTAATATTTTGCAATAATGCCTTGTTGAATCGCCTGCGGGAAGTTCTGAGCTCGAGAGAGACGACTCCTCCCACAAGAAAAGGCGGCGGGTAAAACGAGGTTGATTGCCATAAAAATGAACGTTACAGTACAGTATAAATAATTACAGATTTTTCCTTTCTTCAGCGGAGTTTCAACAAAACGAGAGATTCTGATAACTCTTTTTGCAAACATTTTGAGAGCCAGAAGACATTTAATTTACAATTTTCTATGAATCCTCATATTATACTAAGGAGAACTAGGTACACACCTATATCGAACTGGAAAGTTTCTTTTCCATTTATCCAGAGCCCTATCTCTGCATTCAATATTCCTCTATCTCATTTTTCGATATTCCGTCAGTTTTTATCCGTGACCCCTCAATATTTTATTTCTTTACTCTGTACCTGGTCCTTTCGTTCTTTGCCGGTACACTCGCTCGAGAATTTGAATCTTCTTGCATGGCGAACCGAAAAATCTTAAGCCGTGACATCGAGATCATTCGGTGCAAGGAGAAAGAGAGTATCGGAGGACAAATCAATTTGCTGAAGCAAACAGTTTCCGTTCCATCTCTCGGATTGAATATTAAAAGCGGTCGACTAGTACCACATAGTACCACAAGACCCAGATTCGCTCGTCCTGACTCTCCCACGGTCCGCTGCAGGAAGAACAAAACCATAATCAATTTTTTTTCCACTTTCAGAAAGCAAATAACCCTCTCGTCGCCAAGTTTAACGTTATGTAAAAGCATTAGGTGTTTTTACGAAAAACTACATTACGATAACTAAATAAATCTGTATGATTTTAGTTACATTAGTGATGTAATGGTTTCTGGAATCCGACCTCCCAACTCTATACCACAACTCGATGCTATTCCAGAAATTATAAGTTTGACGAAGAGAGGTTGATATGTGAAATTATGCGCTGCGAATTACTATAATACGTATCATTAAGATTGAATTAATTACTATACTTTCCGGAAGCGCATTATTCTTGTTATTTGTAGTTGTTAAGCAAACATCGTCATTTTTACTCTCTCAAAGACCTGAAAATGTGAGCCTGGATACCTCAAGAATCAATGAACCAACGGAGTTAAAACCCAATACAGAAATGAAGCATATCTTTGACTATTGTATTTATTGTGATTTATTTATTTGTGAAAGTATGCTTAACCAGAAATACATTAACATGAAAATAAATCACAAATTAATCATAAAACGTTGGTTATTGAGATTCAAAGTTCTTCACGATATCGACATCGTTCGAAAGATTTTAATATTTTTCTAATTTGACCCCACATTTTTTCTTGTAACATTTTTTAGACGACCCGGTCCCTCTGCGGCAACTGAGTCATACATAGTAATTTAACATTGCTACTACTATTTACAAACAAAGCATTTTATCCTTTTGTAATATATATCAAATACTATTATTGTGCGATTTTTTTGAGTCATATGGTATATCATATCGTGGACAGTTAATTCATACAATGAAAAAAAAAAAAAAAAAAATCACTAATTTGTAGCGTTGCTATTTCGTGGTACCCAAAAGAGCACCAGAAAAGAAGATGTGAGTGGGTTAGGGTATTAAGGCAGAGGGGAGAATGAGGATGTGGAAATAGGGCTTAGTTCACTCGGTGGTAGTTCTAACGCGAGGATTTAACCTGAAAGTTCAATTATGGGAGATACTCCTATTCGATCGTCACCGAGAAGGAAAGACAGAACCATCTGGATGTGGCGAAGACGGTAAGGCCAAAGGGGGCGGAAGGATGGTAAAGACAGCAGCAGTAACCAAGTCGTTTGACCGTGACAGGAATAATGGAGTGAATCCGGGAAGCACGTTTGAGTCGATATGTAGCTGCCTCGGTCAAAGGATAAGCAAGACAGATGAGATCTCCAACCCTCGTCGTGCGTCGTCCATTTCCTTCTCTTCATCCTCCTTCGTTTGCTGGCCCACATCTCGCTTTGCTTTATTCCGGTATCGAGACGAATTAATCGGGAAGAGCGACTGGCTTCTGCTTAACGCTCTATCTCGTACTCTGAGCTTGAGACCCTTTTCTTTTTACTCTCTTTCCTCCTTTTTTCTTGGTCAATTAACGATTGTAGCTTTCATTCAATTGGATGCAGAGTCGGTTGTACATTTTTTTTTTTTGAGCTTTGATTCAGGAAGTAGATGAGGCCCAATGATTATTTGGATCTAATTCAAAGTAATTTATATATATATATATATTTATTAGATCTATATTAAACTTATTTATTGTCATACTGTACCATTTTTCATTTTTGTCATAACTGTCAGACATTTATTGAAAACGGATAGATGAAAAATGTGATGATTTGTATTATGTATACGTCCGACTTCGTATATACTACCAAATGTGAAGTCACAGTAGACACTGTCATTTAGAGGATGGCGACGGTCGACACTGTCAAATTAATCTCGTTGGCGTGGGCAGTGGTGATATACTCACATTTCTATACCCCTTCTCCTGTCTCTGTCGCTCACTTTCTGTCTCTATCTGCATATCTTCTCTTCTGTCGGCAACCGAGTCTCACTAGCCGTCAAGTCGTTAAGATCGTTACCCGATATTAATAACTAACCGTCCCTCTGGATGTCTATGTATTAATAGAGCCGTCGGTGAGAATTCGAACCTCCTTTGGACAATGGGCAATCTATATGTTGCTGTGGGTAATAGCTATCGTATATATCTCCGTATATTCTAAAAAGATCTGGAGCCTGGAGGCTCCAGACCCTTTTATATTACCCCCCCCCCCCCCCCCCCCCCCCCCCCCCCCGTAAATGGGCCCTGGTCCAGGATCATTTTAAGTCCATTTCAAATACATCCATCAATTTGTTTATTTATGTACTTTATTATTATTTCTGATTCTCATCCTCACGCACGCACAACTTCAAATTGGTAATACTAAAGTAAAAGCAGTACTCTACTATGGTTTTGCGTTCGACCTTAGCGCTTAAGGGGATGCTGGAGTCGATTAAGCGGTTCGTAGTATTCACTATTCATCGTAAATATGCTACAAATATATTTTAACTTTTGCACGGAGGTAATAAAAACCTTCATGCTTCGGTGACCGGTCGAATTACCATTCAAGACATAGAGCAAATGTTTAGAAAAAGTATATTACTGAACCTCTCAAAAGCCAATATGGCCGCTCGAGACGTCAAAAAGTTCGGTTAAAGTAAGATACAATCGTTTCTGGGACTCAGATGTGTCAAATCAGACCGGACACCGAAACACGAAGGTTTTTATTAAATCCCTGCTAAATTTGAAGTATATCTGTAGCATATTTGCGATGAATAGTGTATATTTCGAAATCGCCCAGTCCAGCATCCCCTTAAGGGCGGGTTAATGTGTTTATTTTGAGTTTTTCAAACTTAAACTAATTCGATTTACGAAATCTTTGTTCTGAGTGAGATTTTCCATAATGCATTTTTTTTTTATTCTTTTTTTTCCAATGTATGGCTTCAGTCGCCTTTTACGATATTCCATGTTTTTCCTATCATTTCCTATCATTCCCATAAGCCCGCATATCGCTAAGCTAACTTAATCTCCGATACGTCCGCAGCCGATTTAACTACACTGTATCGCATTTGCCATGGGTATGGGGAAAATGCGGAAGACCCGTACCGATACAGACGGCCGTATATTCTACTGACTTCCCGGTGTACATACGAAAGTTCGTTACTTAAGTATATACACCGAGGCCTCAGAAAAACTGACCTCCCGCTCACTGGTTGATGAGCCAGCCGGTGCATGGCTAAGCGGTCACCAAGTAATGGCCGCAAACAATGCTGCTTAACTCGGGGGACACCGACCGTACAACCACCAGTGTCGGTCTGATTTTTCATAAAGTATATTCACATGTAAAACGATAGGAAACAGCAGCTTCAATAATTTATCGTTCTTCAATAACAAAGAATTAAAAAAAATAAAATGAGTACTGCGCTTAACTTTGGGTAGCATCTCTCGACAAATTGACCTGTTCCTATGATCATACGATCAGTGGTTTTGAATTTCATTTCATTTTGCATCATTAGATAATCATGTAATTTGTGAAGGAAAGTCCATATAGATTACAGAAATAGTTTCTGCAGCAATGCAGAATTTCTCGACGATGGTGATAATCCACTGCCTATGTCGACGCTATATGCATACGATGAATCGGAAGTAGCAGGTAGTAGAGGAAGGAAGTCGAGAAGTGGCGCAGAATCTGAATAATGAAGGGAGTGGTTAGGATTAAAGTCAGGAACGGGTGCAGGGGATCTAGTAGATGAGAGTAACAACGGGATGGATAGTGGTTAATGGCAATGCACTGAGGACAGTAGATGCGGAGCCATACATTCCGTTTGTCCTTTGGCACACGATAATTAACGAAGATACGATGAATTGTTTCGAGTCCCATCCGTCCATGACCATTGCGAATTTAAACTCAATCCACAGTTGGAACACGAAGTAATTTCCAAAATTATAGCCCGTTGTTTCTCGGCTCTCAAGGAGACAATGTTGTAACCGGAAGACACCTTGATTCTGGCACGTGATTATGCAGATATTTACGGAGCATAGAGTGGTGTCTGCAATCTGGGTTGAATTCAATTGTTATGCACTTTCGAGGAGCGGATTAAATTGCCCCCATTTTCCAGATAAAGTTTCAATTAATTCTGCCGCAAATTAGAAATCCTAATATGAATGTAGTGGATATTTTGAACTCTAATTCTCGAAATCACCGATAAATTACTGATGATTACGACTGTTCTTACCCACGGCCGACTGGAACTCCTGGCACATCGTTATTACCTTGTGAATTATTATCAGTTGGTGATATTCAAGGTTCTATTTTGCAGAGGTTTTTATTCAACATTCAATTTCTGGAGACTCCTAGAGTGTCATTGTCAGCTACTTTCCGTAATATATCATTTGATCGATTTACACAAGGTCACCGAAAAACCGGGGGGTATCTAATCAATACAGGCGGTTTTATTTTTTTACTGAGTGTCTGTTGTACGAGAATACAAACAGAATCACGGGAAAACTGCCGGCCGCTCATTACTCGAAGCACTACTGTTAATAAGGGTTTTCTCTTGCTCTGTGAGTAAGGTTTTTGACTGTTTATTGTATATTCGTAACGTTAGCCCTGAAAGTCTTCTCAGTTCATGTCGTTTGGCACTTTATCAACACTTCTTTGGAAAAAAACAATCAGTATATGAGGCACCCCATACTAACTCGACCTAAGTCTGACCCTCGACCTGTTGAATTGCATTCCTGATCTTTTATTTTTTAAACGGCAATCACAATTTTCATTATTTTTAAAAAACAATGTATATATTTATGATTATTTATAAGTGAAATTCTGAAGGCCATTTTTTTAACTGAACAAATTTTGATGCATTTAGAAACTCTTCACGGCAGGCTATCGCTTGAACATTTCTAAGTACCTCAGACCTAAGTGTTACGTTCCGGTCAACTCTTACGAGTTGCACTAGGGAGAACGTAACGGCGATCTCACTTTCCGGTCAAGGCGTTAACCCTTTACACTAGCGACGGAGATCTCGCTATACTACCTTAATTCGGATGAGTGGGAACAGTGTTGGAGACTCAGAAAATAGTGATTTGACGTCGATAGACCAGGTTCCAAAATAATAATTGAAGTCTTGATTCGTTTGCATTTACAATGCTTAATGAATTCGTTGTAGCTTGCCGGAGATTATACAGTTATAGAATTTTCGAAGACTTAGCCTCGCAGGGCTAAGATACAGAGTTTCGACTGGAAAACTTGCTCGCTACATTCTTCAATGCCGTCCGGCATGATGGTTGTCGAGAGAATGACTAACTTTTCTATAAAATCTTGTTCTTATATACTAATTCGTGAGGTATGTTAAAAAATGTGGAAATTATAAATTTGTCAATAAAGTGACAGGAGAAGACTTTTATGATGAGGGCGCTGATAAAAAATGCCTCTAAAGTAAATACTGTGGGTCAGCACGGAATTTGGGGACATAACTTGCTACACATAAGATGCGCGCAGGGATTTTGTGACACGCGTGATATATATGCGTCTAGTGCCTTGCGCTCTCGGCTAGTAGGACCCCACTTGAGTTGAGATGAGGGTCCGAGACGGCGGTTGCTAGTGATGCACGTGCGTTTTAACTAAGACGGGCGCGTGCAGTATAGTTTCGGCTCGAGAAATACTAAAGGCTACGTAGGACGTAACATAAGCTGAAAAATATTGATGATATTGATATCTGATATCATGAATTTATTAGAATTTTTTTAGATTAAAAAATAGCATTCCGTAATTTCCTTGTAAATAATCATAAGTATATTAACAGTTTAACAAAAAAAAAAAAAATGTAATAAAAATTGTGGTACCTGTTGAGAGATAGAACAATAACATAAAAAATCGGGGATGAAATCGAGGAGGTCGAGTTGGTATGGAATGACCCATATAATGTTTACATTTGAACATTTTTTTACCTGCAGTTTTTCAATCTCTATCATGTACAAATGCTCAATAAATGTGTTGTTTGATAGAAGACTTTCCTGAATTATTTTTGGTTTTAGAAAATGCTGGTTATTAATTTTTTTGACTATTTTTTGGAGTGAGTAAAAAGTTAGTCCTTAAACTTCATCAACACTTGATTGCGATCTCATGGAATGCCTTGATGCATCCTTTTAAATAAAGAAGTCGACAAAAACATTTGTTACAGTTGAATTTTAAAAAAAACGATATGTTTCTTTTTTCAGTTGAACAAACGAAGAGTTGCCATCTAAGAGGCCCATGGATTTTCACTATGCTGTGAATATGAACAGAACTATATTGCTTATTCAATGCGCAATGAAAGGTATACTAAATTTTCTCGCTCCTTCAAAGAATAAGCGAGGTAAATTGCTCTCAGCGTTTTTTTCTGTCGGAACTTGTGAAGAAGTTCTTTGAAATTATTGGGGAGGTTTGTACCGTAATCTCAAGGCAACTCCCAACGTAGACAGTTTCCGCGAGCGGGTTTCGTCGGCCTCGAAATTCGTTAATTTAATCGAAGTAGTCGTAGCGGTATAACGAGAAGAAGTAATGAGATCTCGAGGAAGGATCGCCTGGCCCGC